>OY829915.1:0-587500 GCA_963691935.1 Nephrotoma guestfalica | reverse complement strand
AATCCTGGCTACTCGATCAATTTTACAAAGGAAATTTGAATTTTAAATTATGTGTTTCATTATTTTTGCGATTTGCACAGTAAAATATGCGGCTTCAAAAAATGAGCAGCAAATTTTTGTCGTGTTTTACTGTGCAACATTGTGCAACAAAAATTGCAAAAATAAACAAACATTTTACGAAAAATGTAATTAAAATTCAAATTTCTTTAGTAAAATTGATCGAGTAGCCAGCATATCGGCTAGCAAAATGATTGTTTGCTAGCCGATCGAGTGTTTACCCCTATATGTAATTTTTATTTAAACATTTTTTTTCTGGCATACTGCGGTAAAAAGTTAGTGTTAATTATTTAGAAAACAGAATTAAATGGAGAAAAATTTTCCCTGCCAATTTAGATATAGAACAATTATTCCTAAATTATAAATATTTACATCAAATTTTTCTCCTCAGTAGGCCGGAAAAAAATATTTGACAGAAATTACATATAAGTTCCTGCCCCAGTTCCCTATTCCCGAGGAATTACCAGAATAGTGCCACAGGAAAGTTTTTTCATTTTAACAAAAATTTTTGAAAAATCAAGATTGTGATTAAGATATTACTTGTATTTTCTACAGAAATCAAGCTTCACCTTTGCAATTTTCTTGAAATAAAAAAATTGTATTAAAGGAAATTGCAAAACTACCAAATCTCGTTATATATATATATATATATATATATATATATATATATATATATATATATATATATATATATACATATATATATATATTTATATATATATATATATATATATATATATATATATAGTAGGTTACATTTATATGCCATTTCCGAAAATTAACAATTACTAACACTAACAAATTTTTAATATTGCGAACGTCAGGGCGCATATTTTTTACTGCACCAATCTTTAATTTCCTCATTCGTTTAGATACATTTTTATTTTTTATAAATACTCTTAAGAAATTTATTTTATTTTGCCTGGAAAATTCTTTACTTATTATATAAAATACCATGAATCAGAGAGAAAACTTAAAGAGAGAAAAAAATACTTTGTTTATTAATATTTAAACATTAGAAACGTTTTTATTTGTAACTTAAATTATATTTTTAAACTAAATCTTTATTTTTAGAATAAATTTTACTGTATTGCTTGAGTATTACTAGAACAAAAATAATAACACTCAAAATTGTATTCGTAACTAAAAGATACTGTGTGATAAATCTGTCCAAAAACGGTGTGTTCATCATGTCATTTTCTTAAATGCCATCACGTTACATTCTTTTGTTAAACAAAATAAAATCATTTAGAATCTAATATATTATTTAGATTTCACCGATATTACAAGAACTTTACTAGTTTAAAATCAACTTAAATATACTTTGAATAAATTTCAATCATTATCATCTCGGTTTTTTTGTCCTAGTTTTATGAGACTCGGAGAGTGGGAATTTTGGAAACGTAAGAGAATAGTCCTATTTATTTTAAATACAGCAACAACCTTAAATAGAATGCAGTTATAATCAGCTTCTATTCAGGTTAAATTAAAATCAATTTGTTGTTTCGATTAATTTGTTCAATTTGTTGTTAAATTAAGATCGATTTGCTGGATTCTTTGTTTCATACTATTATCGAAATATGTATTTCAACATCTTCAATCGATCGGACTGCCTACAGTAATGATTAAATAGCATCATTCAATAATCAATGTACCGAGAAGGGTAATAGCCCATTAAATGGAAGAGATATAACATTGACTTTTTGCACATGAGAGATAAGAAAAGATATATATCCATGCAAAATTTTGCAGACAACTTTTTGAGCCACTACACCGCCAAAATCACTATAAAAATGAAAATGTTGCCATAAAATATATTCGATCCGAGTATTTTTATGGCAACAATTAATTTTAAACAAAAAAATAATTATTTTATATTTATAAATGTTAAGGATTCATAATAAAAACAAATGCCATCGATAAAACTGTAAGCGGATGCTTCTTGTTTACCTGCAAACAATTGCAGAAGATAACGATTTTCTACATGTAATGCCCCATAACGCGACGAATCACGAGTACAAATGCCACTCAGTCCAAGGGAATTATGAAAAATTTTACGGACCATTACAAGGAGCTGGAACGTAGTGGCTTAGGAACATAGGATAATACTTTTAACACTATTTGCCGTGGGCACTTGGCGAAACACACTTACTCGTACACTTAATAAACACATTTTATTAAACACTTCTTTTTTATTTCGCATATTTTGCGAGATAAAAAAACAAGTGTTTAATAAAATGTGTTTATTAAGTGAACATAGGATAAAGTGGTCATGTATTGTCAATGTTGTCAATAATTTCCTACCAGTAGTACTACTGGACCAAAGTATTATCCTATGTTCCTAAGCCACTACGTTCCAGCTCCTTGTAGTGGTCCGTAAAATTTTTCATAATTCCCTTGGATTGAGTGGCATTTGTACTCGTGATTCGTCGCGTTATGGGGCATTACATGTAGAAAATCGTTATCTTCTGCAATTGTTTGCAGGTAAATAAGAAGCATCCGCTTACAGTTTTATCGATGGCATTTGTTTTTATTATGAATCCTTAACATTTATAAATATAAAATAATTATTTTTTTGTTTAAAATTAATTGTTGCCATAAAAATACTCGGATCGAATATATTTTATGGCAACATTTTCATTTTTATAAAAAATACACACCGTTATGTGTTATACCATTTTAAACAATACTGTTTTTTTTCTAAAGTATATGAAAACGTTTCGTAGAGTGTGGTTATAAGCTAATGAAGTTTCGATATTATTTTGTATTTTTTAAATATCTTTTTAGTTGGGTACAATGCGGACTTTAGGATGTTATTTTTGAGATAGAATTTTTTTAGGAACCAGGAAAAGAAAAAACATAACAGTATAAGTAGCTCCATTAAAATAGCACAAGTTTTATGGCGTAAAACAATAGTTTATGGCGTCTTCTATCTTATTAAATTTAGTTTTCCTTTACGTTTTGAATGTATGTATATACAAATAATTTTGTATTAAATTCAAATAATGTTTATTAACAATTAAAAAAACTCGCGCATACATACTCGTATGTAATTATGAAAGATATGAAATAATATTGTGGTGCCTTACATGTATCAAAAATAATAAATCGGACATCAAAAATAATAGATTCGCAATAAATATTCATATCGTGGGACCAAATAAAGTTTCATTTTGCTACCAAAATAAATAAAGAGGAACCAAAAATAGTATTTTCAAGATATGTTTGGGAACCGAATGAATTATGAACTCGAGTGAAAAAATATTTTTTTTAAATATCTTTCGCCAATTATTTTTTACCATTGTATTAATTTTGATACGAGTACTAATGTGTAGGCGTCACAATATTTATTATTGTTCTGCAAAAATAATTGTTTTGGTGCTAATTAATTTGCACCAATTAATTGTGTATTTTGTATATATTATGTGCCATAATTTTTCGATTCTACTCGAAAAGTCTCATAAAACGTTAAACGTTTTTAGTAAAATTAGTGCAAAATTATTATTAATTCTCAGAGATGTCAATTTAAAAATTACCTATCCTCGGTATTCAAAGTTACGATCGATTATAATTTAGATAAGATCTTTTAATAACTTAATGGAAATTTCTTCTAACAACTAATTTATTAATCCTATATAGTGTTTACCTAATATAGCTTAGAAAATTCCAGTAATTCCATTTCATATTTTTTAAATAGATTTAAATGACATTTATGATTAGGATTCTTTCATAAAACTGTTGAAGAATAATTTTGGAAAAACTTCACATAAATTTTAGTGATATGATTAGCAAAAGCTTTATTTTAATTTTAATTTCACTTATTAATTTTTTATTTGCTTATAATATATAAAATTTATATTTTTAAACTTTGTGTTTCTTACTATGTACAATTTATATATATATATATATATATATATATATATATATATATATATATATATATATATATATATATATATATATATATATATATATATATATATATATATATATATATATATATATATATATATATATATATATATATATATGTATATGCATGAACTAGGTATTTTCAATATTCTATATGTTTTCTAGAATTCTCCAGTTAATATTTAATAACCAAATGATAAATTTAATTTAATTTAAACTTTAATTTAATTTTCTTTCTTAAATTTTTCTCTTTAAATCAATTTTTTCAATAACCTTATCCTAAAATACAGATTTTGTTAATCCAAATCAAATATAATTTTTAGTTTATTTTTTATTATGCTTAATTAAAGTATTTTCGAATATTTCCAAAATTATATTTGTCTGTTTTTGGCATTGATCAATTAAAAATTCAAAAATAAACAGCTGAGACGATCCTAGGAAGACATAGCACCCTTGAAGTAAGATCAATACATTTAGGAGGTTTTGTACATGCGGAAGAAGAAATTCAAATGCAATCAACAATGCCCAATTTTATTGGGCAACTACAAGGTTTTATTTACAATGGCCATAGGTATTTAAAATTTGTAAAATGCAATTACTAAAAAAAATATAAACGCATTTACCTAATTATATTTTAGATTTATTGATCTGGTAAAAAATCTTGGCCCAGAATTAGCAGCACTGCCTCAAACTACATTTAAACTAACTGCACGTTTTATAAATTCGCCGCCCGGCTTACCTTATCAACCAGCAACTTTCAGATCAAAGCATTCATATATTGGACTTCCTATGCTTAAAGCATATTCTATGATATCAATCGATTTTCGTTTTAAAACGCTCGAGCCAAATGGACTACTATTTTATAATGGTGGTCGAAGAACAGATTTTATTGCAGTTGAATTGGTAAATGGTCATATACACTATGAATTTGACTTAGGAGATGGACCAATCACAATACGTGATAAATCACGAGTTCATATGAACGACAATCGGTGGCATAGTGTCAGCATAAAAAGACCGGGTCCAAAAATTCATACATTATCTGTAGATGATTCAATTGAAGTATATACGGCTAGTGGAAATAATATGCACATGGAACTCGAAGGAATTTTATATGTAGGCGGTGTTTTTAAAGATATGTACTCTAAATTGCCATCTAGTATAACATCACGATCTGGATTTGAAGGATGCTTAGCATCAATTGATTTAGCTGATGTATCACCAAATCTAGTTGACGACGCGGTTGTTCCTAGTTCATTAGTTGTAAATGGATGTGAAGGTCCAACAAAATGTAGTCAAAATGCATGCGCTAATGGTGGAATATGCGTTCAACAATGGAATGCTTATGCATGCGAGTGTGAAATGACTTCGTACACAGGACCGACATGTTATGACGGTAAATTAATTATAATAAAAATAAATATTTTAAATAATTTTAGTAAGATTTCCAATGTTATTTGAATCTTTACAATTTTTTGGTTAATTTTTCAGAATCTGTGGCATATGAATTCGGTGCAAATCGAGGTCTTATTCAATACACATACCCTGCCGGTAAACAATCGGATATGGAAGAGGATTTTATTGCACTTGGATTTATCACAATGAAAACGGATGCAGTTCTATTACGAATTGAAAGTTCAACAACACAAGATTATATTGAATTGGAAATTGTAAGTGGTATAGCGTTTTCAAAAGTGATTATATAATAACATTCGGTTTTCAGGTGGAAGGGAATATATTTATGGTGTATAACATTGGATCGCATGATTTACCACTAGGTGATATTGGCGCAAAAGTCAATGATAATAATTATCATGTAGTTCGCTTTACACGCCACGGTCCTAACGCAACACTTCAGCTTGATGATTATAATGTACAAGTGCTACATCCACAAGGTTTATTTTTAGAACATAAACAACTCTCTATAATCAAGTGTAATTTTATGTACGAATTTTAGGTCATCATTCAACCACATTTAATTCGATGGCCAATATACAGGTTGGAGGTAAAATTGGGCGCAATGGACGATCGCGTGTTGAAAGATCTTTTGCAGGTGTAATAGCTGGTTTATCTATAAATCGTTTGCGCGTTTTAGATTTAGCTGCGGAACGGGACCCACATATTCAAATACGTGGAGATGTCCAATTGGTAACTGGAGTATTAGATAGAAATGATCTGCAAAGAATGCAGCAGGTTAGATTATTAAGCAAACAAAACTTCCGTTACGAAGAAATTAAATTGCAGCTCATTTTACAATATTCTTTATTTAACTCATACATATTTGGATCATGAATTTAAGGCATAATTCCTTCTTTAATAAACTTTCATTCTGCATTTAGAAAAAATTAATTTGACTAATCATATCTGTTCATACGGGTTTCAAAAAGAATGGAAAGCCGATCAAAACGATACAAAATTGTTATAGACCGGACCATTACAGCAGCAGATGAACAGTTTATATACTGTCACTGTCGTAAACAAATCTCAAATATTGTTTTGGCTTTTATTTTTTTTAAGGTGCTATAAAATTATTATTTAGTGTATGCCAAATATGTATTTAGATAGTTAATATAAATTTGATAATTTTCACTAATACGGTTTTATGTGTAGTCTAACTTACACTGTATATTTATTCTTTATATAACAGACGCCAGCCAGCGGCTACTCTGGAGTAATGGATGATTTAATATTTTCGGGTGCCGGTTCAGGATGTCGTGGAGATGATGAAGACGAATGTACACCACCTTTTGAATCGGGGTCAGGTGATGATCTAATAACTCCTGTGTATATACCGCCAACAAAACAACCATCTACTCCCAATGCTACTGGAAAGAAGACAAAAGACGGTAATGATAAGGTATGCGATGACGAAGATTGTCTTCATGGATCGGGCTCCGGCGAGGTAACAGAAACCATCACATCAACATCTACACTTGGAACATCGCGTGGTCCAGATTCAACAATAGAGAAGACATCGACACCTGGTGAAATTGAAAAACGAACGGAGCCAGGGCCAACCAATATAGATAATGAAAACAATGAACACGAGTCAACAGACGCCCAATCCGGTACCACAAATGCCTTCATTCCAAGCAATACAGGATACGAAAATGGATCTATAATCGGATCTGCCGGTGGAATTGGCATAAGTACAGGAATGACCAGCAGTACAAGTAGTGGTAGTAGCAGTAGTAGTAGTACGAGCACAAGCAGCACTTCTGGAACAACGTATCAAACCACCACAACTCAACATATAGAAACGCAACCTGATCATGAGACGACATGGATTCATAATCCAAGCACACCTGACTTTGATCACGATACCACTATTGGTGTAAATTATTCCCCGATCCCTCAGCCGGAATCCGAAGTTCCACCTGTAAATCGACCGCCTCCTCCACCTCAACCACCGCCCTATATACCTCCAACTACACGCCAAAAACCAAAAGGGGGACGAATAAATTCTGAAGCAGAAGAACGAACTGCTATGATAATAGGAATTGTGGCAGGAGCTTTGATTGCAGTTATTCTCGTTATTTTACTAGTGTTATGGTTTAAATCAAATGGGGATCAAAATTATAAAACAGATCATGATAAAAGTCATGGTTACGGGCATGGCCCAAATGCTGCTCTTCTTGGTCCATCATCGCGTGGTAGTGATTCTCATCACCATACTGCAACTAATGGATCAACAATACCAATAAATGGATCATTGCGAAATGGCCATGATAAAAGTAACTTAGGATTGAACGGTAATAGTGGTAACGGTATCGGGAATTTAAGTGGTTTAGGCCCTGCGAAGCCCAAAAAAAGAGATTCAAAAGATATTAAAGAGTGGTACGTTTAGTTTCGAAATATTATATATTTTTCCTATTAGAATATGTAGTTTAAGTTTTACTAAAATTCCCACCATTATACCTCGTAACCAGAAATAATTTAAAATTTGTTAATACTAGTTATTGTGTTCAAAAATGGATGTGGTAATCACGGATTACATTTATTTATGAGAACTTAATAAAAATGAAAGCGAACATTTTTATAAAATATTATTGATTCCTACATACCTAGATTAAATATATTTCAATTTCGAAGCAAACAAATCACAAAGTACAAGCCCATCTTAATTCAAAATAACTTCTGATTGAATTTCTTGAATTTAATTCGCTTCATTTCAACATACTAAATTAACAATATGTATTTCCTACAGTTTATAGACAAAATATTACAATTCCTCTAAAATCATAAATAAACAAATAAACAGATTTAAATATTATAAGAATAAAAATAACTTATTAGTAAAAAAAATCTAATATAATATAAAATGAAACATACAAAATTTATTAAATATGAATTTATTAAAAATAATAAAATTGCACAAAACTTCTAAAAACTGTGAGTTACCAGCATAAATTATGAAACTATATATGTATATAGTTTATTTACGGTAACCCAAGCACTCAATTGGTTTATTTATTCTAATAGCTAATTTTTCGGTTATTCATTTTTATTTTCTGTAAATAAAATTTGAAATTATTAATACTATTTATTAAAGAAAATGAAAAATATTAAATAATCTATAAAATAAAACATTATATCAATAATAATGTAAATATTAAGGACATACTTATGTATTAAAATTAAATAATATTCTTATGCACATGTGTTGATTAGTTTTGAAAGGGATATTTTATAATTTGACGTAACATAATTACGTACATAATTCTTTTATAAATATTTTGTTGACATAATAAAAACGTTGAAGTTCTATGAAGTTTTCTCAATTGAAATGTTCCGTTTTAAATACATAAATCACACATATGGGAAAAACATAAACGTTGAAGATAGGCATGTTCTCCACAAAATATAAGGAAACATACTTGTATAAGATCAAATTAACTGAGCCTGACATCAGTAGTATAATTTCCATGTTTACTCATCGACAAATTTAAAAATGCTCTCGCTGTGGGGTCAAATTAGTAGGGCACATTTTTTGATCAATTTGAGATTTTTAAAATAAAAAAATACTTATAAAATGGGTTTACGCGACAATTGGCCTGCTTATACATAGGTATATGCACTGTTCGTCAAAAAATTCCGAACAATACATTTTTTCAGTAAATATTTGTGTTTACGGTAACTATTCGCATTATTCGAGTTATGGTTGACGAAATAATATAATATCCGCCAAAAGGCACTAACGGAGCAAGTTTTTGTTTAATAAAAGTAACAACAGGACCAAAACAAATGAAATAACAAAATTTCCGAAAAGCGGGTATTGATATACCTTCATCTTTATTAAACAAAATTAACGATCAACCTAAGCGGTCGATACTCTAATAACGAGTATTTCCTCCACGAGCTCTGATCACATCTAGCATTAATTTTGACATACTGTGCTTCAGGTTTGCAATGTACTCCTGAGGTATCATTTCTCATTCTTCCTGCAGAGCTGATTGAAGATGATCTAAGTTTTCTGGAACGACTTCCCATTGTCTTAAATTACACTCTAGCATATCCCACACGTGCCCAATGGGATTAAGGTCCCAACAATTCGATCAATTCCCACCTCATCCAAATAATTTTTGATAACGTTTGCAACGTGGGGTTTGACGTTGTCATGCATTAATAATTCAAGTGTCCGGAAATTTTTGACGATCAGTGTAGTTAAAAGTTGTAGCATTTGTATCGAAATATATGAACATTTTCATAACACGAAAGTGTTTTTATATTTTAAATTATTTCTTATTCGTATTTGTAAAATCGGGCTTTAATGCAATGTAACATTTTAAATTGATTTAAATAATAAAATTATTGAATCCTCACCATAATCTGTTTAAAATTTGATAATTTATAGAAAATGGCAAAAAATCGTTGTCAGAATAAAAATTCATAAATAATATCTTGTATCTGGGGGGCGTGACTACTATTTACAAACCTTTAACAATGAATGTTTTGTGATAATTAAAATATTTAATTTTTATTGTGCGCACGCTAACTATAATTCTAGTAAATATTCAAAACATGAAATAAAAGTTAACTACATATCTTAATTATTTTCTTTGTATGCATCTAAAATCAGCAAATATGCTTTAAATGTATTTTTTTATTATGCCCGAGTTTATGTGACCCGTAAATAGTTTTAATTAATATATACATATCATCATATTACAAAAATCACCATACATTTTAGTACAAAAATCGTATGTCAAATTTCAAACTAGTCTTTTCAGATGGAGTTTCCACCTGATGGTTGGCAAGAAACTTAACTTCATTTTACATCCCCGTTTGACCTGCAGCCTCTGTTCAATTCGAGAAACACACACACATATATATATATATATATATATATATATATATATATATATATATATATATATATATATATATATATATATATATATATATATATATATATATACGAAAATGTATTAGCCTTTTAAGTGCTGCTAGATGCACCACTAGCCAATTGAGGTTTAAATTTGTTTCCAATTCACCCAATCCACACTACTTCTTTTGAGTTGGGTTTCATTCTACGTTTTTCCTCCTTTGCCTATAAACCAGGTTTTCATTTTTCCGGTTTTAAGGGTAAAGATGGAAAAAACGAAGAATGAGACCAGACTCAAATGTCCTAGTAAGGATTGGGTGATTAAAATCACCCAATCAATGTTTTACAGGAAGTATACCCACCCAGCCGGAAAGTCATTGATGACAGCCGATGAATCATTAATCACGGGCTCATATGACACGTATATAGAATTTGTACAAAGCATGGGACTAATTTTCGTGTGTGCTGATATGAATTCTATAAAACATCCGCGAGATGATTCTCTTATATGGCATATGTAAGACGAATAAAAACATTTTATTTTATTGAAAAATAATATTTATAATGTTAAAAGAAATTTTCTATAAACACAAAATATAAAGCTACTGCGCGCATTACAAAATCTGTATGAAAGTAATCTTCTGAATATAAAAAAAATAAGAAAATATTACAATAGTTACATAAAAATATTAAATATAATATAATTAAAAAATATTTACTTACGTATTCCACAAATATTGTTGATTTTTAACCCACAATTATCGTATAATAAAAAATATAAATTAAAATAAATAAAAAAAGTTACCACTTGAAAATCGACCTGAAATAAAATGCGATTTTTTTATTTTTCTTGGTTTTTACCTACGCCATTCTAAAAAGAGAACGATCGCATACATGTCACTCACAGTTCTTATAAAGAAACTGATCCATAACTGGCCTACTTGTAGTAAAATTAAACAATTAGTCATAAGACAAGAATAAATGATCGGTCATTATTTGATCCATTAGACAACATAAGAATCAATTTGCAACAAAAAATTATTTTTTTCTGTTAAATAGAAAAGTACATTTGTGTCAATGCTTTGATTCACATGCATGTTGACACATTTCCTGCTGAGCATCTTTGACGTAGTACAACAAAATATCACTAGATAACAGACATTTGGCGTTAAAACAGCTTATAGGTAGCTATTCTATATTATGGAAGGAGTATCAATCATAGATCAGCTAGCTAGATGCTTATTTTTGGCGTTATTATGTTTCATTCATAAATATAAGTATTTATATATATATGCATATTATGTTAAATTAATCTCAGATACATATCCAAAATTTTACTTTATATTTTATTTATGGTTAAAGCTATTTTATAAAAATTTCTAAATGAAAGAATAAAATACTTAGATTTAAATTAGTTATTCTGGTAAATATTTACTAAAAAAATCGTCTACTCTATATTATTAGGTTTGGAAATTGAATGTCTAGATAGGTTTAAATTTGATTTATAAGTACTCATATTTATCAAATTAAAAAGCTTAGTTTACAGTATTAGTATTATAAATAAAGCTCAAGACAATAAATTGTTTTAGTTGTGTGGCTAGGTTGTTTGGATAACGGAGAAAAATATTGACAGAGTTGGTTGGTTTTAGTAAATAAAGCTTTAAAGAAAATATAAGGAAGAAATTTTAAACGATCTGGAGTGACATGTTGTAACATCACATTTTCGATACTTTATCGAAGTTTATTTCTCGTTTTCCCAAACTGAAATGGGTAACTGTTTCGTTTATGTATTATTTCGTTTCTATTGCTATCACAACTTATTAGTACAAATAGCTTGTTTGCATTTGCGTCTTTCTCGAATTTCGTTCAAGTATCGCAAACAAATTATTTGGTGATAGAAACGGAGTAGAATATCACAATTTTTCAATCAAGCAACCTGGTAAATGATATAAAATGTGAAATAGTGTCACATTTTATTCTACAGAAGCGAGACATAAACTTCGATAAAGTATCGAAAATGTGATGTTACAACATGTCACCCCTGATTCTGAGAAAGAGGTCTAGCAAGCCCAAATTTAATGGATAAAAAATCAAAATATCCATAAAATTTATAGTCGAGTTATAGCAGGCTTTGCATTTTACTGAATAATCACTAAACCAAAGAAATACTGTTTCTTCACTCCTTCTCTCCATTAATGTTGGCACTTTTATGTACTTAAAAAATATGATCGTCGAGAAACAAAATATTAGATGCCAGTTGAAATTAGCATTATTTTGTTTCTGAATTTATCATATTAAGAAAAATGTGTTCATCCACCGTTGGCTTATTAATTTATTAGTAGTAATTAGTTTCGAGTTTAGTTAATATAAATAAAAATACCAATTCCTGTAACAATTACTACTGATAAACTAGCCAATCAAAATTATTAATTATTCGATTGATACCTAATGTAAACGCAGTAATTGGAGTTTGAGTAGTTTGGATAATATCAAAATTTAGCTCTCAAAATATACCTGCAGAATAATTAAAATATTATTATTGAAACAAATGTTAGATCTTTCAATTCTAGTAATAATATAAGTATCCTACGTAGTTTTTTCCAAAAATTATCAATTTTTTCAATTCAAAGAAAATTTCAGAGTTAAATATAAAAAAATAATGATATAGATTATTACCATATGTTCGCAAGGGTTACGTTTTAAGACCAAGAGTTTAATTAAATTCGCTTACAGTAAATATTTAAATAATTTGAGAAACAATATTAGTTCAAATCCCAAAGCTTTTTAGTCTTATGCTCAAAAATTAAAAAACTAAAATTGCGTTCCATCAATAATGAATAAAGACGAGAAATATGTGTCAAACCCTAAAGATATATGTAAACTGTGCAGGTTATATTTTGCTTTAGTTTATGGGCCTGTCAATAACTGCTTTGAAGATAAAGAATACTCGGAAATACAGATATCATATCATCAATTTCACCGTCATTAGTTGAAATTCAAACCTGTCTTAATACTTTAAATATCAAACAATCTGCATGACATGATCGTATGCCTCCAATTTTCTTTAAAACTATAGCGCAATCAATAAACTATCCAGTTAATTTTATTTTCGATCATGCAGTGAATAATAGATTTCCGCAACACGTTGGAAATCAGCAAGAATCAATCCAGTTTTTAAATCGGGAATTAAGTCTGATACCAAAAATTATCGGGCTATATTAATTTAAACACTTGCAGTAAAATATTTGAACGAATTATTCATATTAAAATACTCGTAAGTGATCATATTTATGAGTATAAACAGATTTCGATAAAACAACATAAGTTTTTCTCATCCAGGTTTACTTTATCCCTACATTCATATTATCCGGTAGACGTCATTTACACTGATTTTGCTAAGGCATTTGATAAAGTAAATCATGATATTTTGTTGTACAAGCTAACGTCCAACGTCCAGTGTTCCTCAGGGATCTATTTTGGGGCCTCTTTAATTTTTAGTTTTTATTGATGATGTAGTGGAATGTACTAGATTGCGAGGTTCTTTTATTTGCTTATAATTTAAAATTTTTTAATTTAATTAAACCAATAAATGATGGTCATATTTTACAAAACAATTTAAATAATTTACGGATATGGTGTAATTAATGCTAGTAAATGCGGTGTTTTAAAAATTAAGCCAATTGTAAACCATTGGTGAACCACATGAATTTTGATTATGTTACTAATAGCGTTAGTCTAAAAGTGTATGACAAATTTTTAGATTCAGGTATGAACATTACGAAAAATCCTTACAAAATTTTGATATGGTTTTATAAATTTGTGTTAAATTTTTTTTTACAAAAATCATTTATTTCACTTGTTCGAACGAAATTTGAATATCTATCCTCAATTTGAAATCCTAACTATATGATATAGTTCGGAGAAAATTCAAAAAAAGATTACATGGTTTCTTAATTATAAATTTAGCATTTAGCAACCGTTATGAACAGCACAACGTTCGTTTGCAAAGATATGGTCTAATATCTTTAAGTAATAGAAGAATTTATATTAATGAAATAAGTTTACTAAAAATATTGAATGGTTGTATTGTATTGATTTGTTACATGCTTTTATAATTGCCACCAAAATCCAACTATTTAATTCGAAACTTGAAGTACATATTTTGATATTCCAATTTGTAAAAATAATGTAATGTTGTGTTCACCGATTTTTCGTTAGCAAAGACAACATAATTTATTTTTTAATAATCTAGTTGTTTTCGTTTCAAGTATCATCTTATAAAAAACGTATACTTAATGATTTACATTTCAACTTTTTAATTTTATTGTTATTGTTTTATTTATTATCTTTTAATTTGTTATACATATATGATTGTTATGTACTGCTTATTAAATATGTATATTTTTTAAATTTAATTTTATGTTTTGTAAGTTAATTGAAATTGGATAATATCTGTAATTAGCTCAATTAAATTGAATAAATAAATAATAGTACATTGTCGTTTGTTTGTCTATAGCTACTTAAATAGTGAAATGTTCAAACTAGATTTAATTTTATGTTATTTTAACTTAGTCGTTGAGACATACAGCAATACTCGCACAAACTCCAAACAAACTCTTGCTATCTGAGAAAGAATATTTGTTACCCTTTTAAACCTAAAACAGAGCGCATTTGCTCTTCTTTCTAGTGATTTTTCGTTGAGTGGCAGTGGAGTAATTTTAAGGTTCCTTATCATTGACCTAATAAATACCAGTACTAGTCTTACTTCTCTTATAAACCTTCTCTCATAAACTTCAAAATAATGTATAAGATTTCAAATATCTCGTTTCTAATAATATTATTCTCGTTTAGCGGTTTAGAGATTATTCGTTAATTAATTTTCAATAATTTTAACCTTTTCTACGGGATAGATTAGTTTTACGGTTTAGTTAACCTTACCAAATTCAGCGAACAAGTTTTATATAAAATATATTTTCTCAGCCATAAAAATATTTTAATATAAAACATAATTGGGTTCTGTGTAATTCAATCAAAAATTCAACGGAAACTGAAATAATTTATATTTTCATTAAACAAATAACCAAAATTAGTGTTTTTGTGCAGTAATTGTAACAAAATATAATAGAAAATATTCAACATAAAGAACATTTCAAAATAAAGAACTTCCCAAAACTACTTACATCGTATTATATCTGTTAGAATGGTGATTGCATAGGATTATCGCTCTTCAATGCATGCTTCTAAAAATTATGTAAAGCATATTAAAATTGTAGTTTTCGTCTGTAGTATATTTGAAAATTAAATTAAATTAAACTCTACAAAAACAAAACAAATTATTTCAGTGTATAAAAGTATATTCTGTGAACAAATGAAATGAGAGAAACGATTTTATTTGCAATCTCTAGTAACCGCGATTACTTGATCGTAATTTTTAATTCCGAGTAAATAATTTCTTATAAGCATAGGAAACTTACTAGGTTGAAAATGAAACAAGTTTACTATTCTTATTATCACGGAATGCCAATTTATCACTGAGCAAGAACTAAAACTTTGTGTGCATGTACATACTTGCATCATCAATAACAATATGTATAGGAAATTCGGGGATAACTTAACATATGTTTGACACACGGCACTCGGTAGATAGTTCATTTCTATCTTTGTCTTGTTCAAACAGGTGCCATAAGATATTTAAAGTCATTACAAACAAACACAATTTCCAAAATTATCAACACAATTTACACAACACTAAACCTATCCGAAATGCGCAAATTACTTGAGAGAAATTAAAAGATTATATTAATTTTATTTGGTCTTTATTCAATTTGCAAACAACAATTTTTCCACTTAAATTTAAATCACATACAAAATCAATGCAAAATTAAATCAATTATAGTATGTATTGTATAAAAAATTGAAGAATGACATATACATATACATATACATATATTAATATATACTCGTAAATTAAGTGTTTTAAAGCACTTTCTATTAAGATTATTATAATTTAATATCAATAAGATTTAGTTAACATGATTCGTGAATTGGGCAGGTGCGTGACCTTTTCATTAAAATTTGATATTATTTTTGAATATAGTATGTAATGTGAATAGAGTTAGGTTTGATGAATATTGAATTTTCTATATTTCAATGCTTCATTTGCCAAAATTGTCATTTAATAATGTTAATACTTATTGTTAGAGAAATTTGTTTTGAATATATACAGTTAGCAGCCAATCAAGTGCTTTAAAATTTAATAAGATTTAAACAATGGAGTTAATCGATTTGGCAAGTGAAGCACCCATTTATGCTTTTAAATCGCTGTATGTATTATTCATAAATATTTAATAAATATTTTCTGTGTATATCCGAGTTAATAACGAACGAATTGGCAGCCAAAACTATGACGTTATGTAGGAATTGTTTTCAGTTTTCTTCTTTGATTAGGTTGTATACATACAGAGGCGTTGAAATTGCTTATAAATTTAATGTTTGTGTTATGTTTTTCCAGTTGTTTGATGGTTTAAAATTCATAACAATTTTGGGAAAATTTTAATATTACAACGACTGAGAGGTTTTCTTAAACACTCTTTAAAAAGCAACACGTAGATATACCAAAAGAAACCCTATTGATCGTTATAAGTAATTTATACATAATTAGGTTTTTAGAAATTACCTTATATTATACATTAGGCAAAAAAATGATCTATTATAAAACCAAAACTAGTTTAATATTATACAAAAACATATTTTAAATTGATAACAAATATTAAATGAATTATGTTAATTTCGTCATTTAATTTGTATTATTTTAAAATTAATTTAATTTTGAAATGATTGATGAAAATAAATAACTATAAGACAACTAAACATAACTGCCTTCTTCTTCCGTTTATTATTTAAAAACTCTATTAATCCAGTAATACAAAAAATGAGGTGTGAGTGCTGGGACTAGCGAGGCTTCATGTAAAAATATGCTAAATTTTATCAGACAGGGAATATGAGAACGAAAAACAACTCTTATTGTAATCGTAGTTTCATCATAATTGGTTGAGAAATTATTTAGTTCCAATCAAAAAGGCCATTTCTACATTCCTATTGAAACGTAAATTGGTATCTTATTTTAATCATAACAAACTAAGTTGCATGATAATCGGTTGAGAAATCGCTCAGTTCCGTTCAAATAGGCAATTTCCATTTGTGCATAATGGTGCAATAAGGTGGAACGTGACGCAACCTTGGGCGATATGACACAACTTAAAATATGACGACCCACCGGAGGAATGTAGAAAATTTATAACAAAATGCAACACGATCGCCGCCGACCGGTCTCTTCAACGAATTTTCCAAATATTAGGACTCATATTAAAAAGGACCTCTTAAATTAATCATTCCGAAATCAGGAGCTATTAGAATCAATGTTTGATGAAACGAATTTTCTGGAAATCCGCGCTCATCACAATCGATTCCTAGTACTCAAAAAACCTCCCTCGCAAATTGTTATTTTAATGATTAGAACCATTTTTTAAGAAACCTTATCTCCGGAGCGGGACTCTTTGCCACTTATATGACGACCAAATCAATAATCAGATCAACAGCAGAAAATGAGAAATTGTTTAATAAAACTACATTGAAAATGAAACACAATAAATCCAAAATAAAGATAAATGAATTTGAATATAAGTATTGAAACAAATTTGTTCACATTTGTTGAGGCGTTTATTTTCTACCAAAATTCGTTTCATACTAATCCGCGTAAAAACCAAAAAAATCTGACCCTAAATTTTTTTTTTGTTGTTTCGTTTTTGTTAGTGAGTATACAACATGAGCCACACACAAAAACACACGAGGATGCAAAAGACGAGCATCTTTCTTCTTTTTTTACCCTTTATCGGTTACCGGTTTTGAGAAAACCTAGGTAAAGGGGAAACAACGAATTGCATCCTTTTCTGATAACCGGTTTTATAGTAGAAGGAGAAAAAGCGAAGAAACAGACCCTTCTTTTGCGTACTTGTGAGGACGTCGTGGACAAGTTAGATCGCGTGTGGCACTTGTAGTATTTTCTGTAGTTTAATCTAGTAGTCTAATTTACCTACCAAAATCAGTTTGGTTTCGATTTTTTTCGCTAAAGTTTGCCCCTAATTTCTATACAGAATGGAAGAATATAAAACATAAACAACCACTTTATTTTATTTGAATAAGTAAACTTTGATGAATTCCAAATTAAATGATTTACATGACGCTACTTAAAAACATAACCATTATACTGTTTACCTTGATCCTCCTTGAACTATTATACTGTTTACAGGATATCGGAAATAAAGCATCATACCCGCTCGCGAACTCAAAACCAATCAAATTTCGTGAAATGCTTTATGTCCCGCCTACTAGTTCCATACTCTAGTTGAAATATTTTTAACTTTGTTGTTTTAATACTTCAGTACGATACCATGGTATTTGTGCCGAACTAACTCCCGATGTCATGTACGAAGTCTGAAGGTTCAACCTATGCTGAACCTTCAATCTAAACAGATATTTGGTTTACTTTGCGAGTCGAGTCAAGTTATAGTTATCTTCAGTTAACTTGTAGTTAACTTTGTTGGTGTTTATATTGGAGAGTTATCTTAGGCTCGAGACCAACCAAGGTTAAAAATGTCTAGTTAATCTATTATAATTTTAGGGAAAATTTAGTAAATTAAAATCGGTAAACAAAAAATATGGTTTCATATTTATGTAGATACCACTGCTCGTACAAAAAAAATAAAATTAATAATTTCTTTTTGTTTTCATTTTATTTTAGTTTTATTTTTGATGTTTTTCGACTCGATCCGTTTTTTATTGGAAGTTGTTAAACAGAGTTAACTCGACATAAGAAATATTTTGGATTGAGTCGCATTAACAAGTTAAAGGCGCCTTTATGATTGCGTACGTTCGTTCAAATAATTTTTTTCGACCAATCATCTCTTGTGAAAAAATGCAGAAGAAACAAATCGTCATTTTGGAGCAATATATTGGTCGAATAAAATTGTTTGAATGAACGAACGAACGCAACCATAAAGGCGCCCTAACCTCTTATTGTTGACATTGGACGTTCACTTAGGTTGAACCTTCAATATAAACAGTAAAAGTAAGAGTTAACTTGAACGACTCAATCCAAAAAATTTCTTAGGTCGAGTTAACTCTGTTTAAACAATTCCAATATAAACGTATCGAGTCGAAAAACAACAAAAATAAGACTAAAATAAAAAGAATTGGTGATTTTTTCGATCTTAATTTATTAAGTTTTCCCTAAAATTAATTGCATTCACCTAGACATTTTTAACCTTGTTTGTACTCGATCCAAAGATAACTACAACTTGAAGATAACTACAACTTGACTCGACTCGCAATGTAAATCGTATTTATGTTGACTTAAAGAAAATAGAAAGACTATTTCAAATAAAAGACATACAAAATTGATGATGTGACGTGAGAATTAATTATTGACAGTATACTCATAGCAGATGGAAATAGAAGTATTAGTAGCACTACTAGTAGTTTAGTATATCAGCACGGCAAGGCAATTTGATAATAAACTATTAAAAATGGTAAGATCTTTCATTTTTGTTTTAATTATTTTTGCAACTTTAACTGTTATCAACGGTGAGAAGAAATATACAAATAAATATTCTGAAGAAGCAAATACTAAACATGAAATAAATAACAAAAATAACAGAAGGATCGGCGACCCAGAAAAAGAAAATTTTGTGAAATATGGACCGGATTATCGTAATATCCAGTATCCATTCCGAATGGCAAAATTAAATCTTGTATGGGCCAAAGCGCAACAAGTAAGTCATTTTTGTTCATATTAATCTTTTACAAATTGTGTACATATAGGTACGTAATTATAATTTCATTCAACAGCGGTTAACGGAACCAAAGTTACAATCTTTGTTTTTGGAATTGAAAATTCAAGACAAAGAAGAACTAAGTTGGAAACAACTTACTGCCCAAGATAAAGATGGATTGAAAGAAGCGGAACTTCGGCTAAAATTAACTGGAATCATGAGTAGTTATGATTTGTTGGAACATTTCGAAGAAGCGCAAGATCCAGAAAAACATAAATACTTCAAGGTGGGATAGTTGAATTGTTAAATATTAGGTTCTTTAATTGGCTTATTAGTTTTTAGGGTCGAGATGGTCCAGTAAAAAGTGGTATTAAAAGTATTTTCAGAGACAAGAAGTTAAATCAGTTGTGGGAAAAGGCGGAATCTGTAGGATTCACGCCTGGAGAATTGAAAGCTTTAAAAGAGGAGTTCCAACATCATCAGAATAAGGTCGATTTGTTTTATAGTATGCTAGATAAACTGGCTGAATCTAGTGACAAACAAGACTACCATGAAAGTGTGTTGGCATTAAATTTTTTTATAAATCATATTTTGTATAATGTAAATATGTAATTTAATGTTTCTAGATGCAGTGAATGAGGAAGAATTAGATCGTTTTAATGAAATTATGACAGCCGAAGAAACTAATTCTGTATCGAATGACATACTTAACTCTAAACATGATCACTACACCCATAATGCGAATCAACTCCGCGATAAACATCGGGAAATTAGAGATAGTATTGACCGGTTAGAAAGAAAAACAGCTACAGGTCCCAATGCTCAGGATTTCATTGAACCAAAAGTGCAAGGATTATGGAGATTGGCCGTCGCTAGTGATTTTACTCCGGATGAATTGACTTCTTTGCAAACGGAACTGCTACATTATGAATCAAGATTATTAAAACTAAGGCAGATGCATGTCGACCACGCTTTGTCTATCGAAAAATACAAGGTCTGTATTAAACCTAATTTATTAAACGGCAAGAAATTAAAATTAATGATTGTATATATTTTCTTAGAGTGCCAAACATGGAGACAAGAATAATGATAAAACAAGCTTTTTGGAAGAAAATATAAAGAAACAACAAAGAAAAGTTGAAAAATATCACGCTGATTTGGAAAGTCGAATATTCAAGCACACCGAATTGTGAATTAATATTATATATCTTGTATATATTTATCATTAAGCTCTTAATTGTAAATCAAATTCGTCATATGAATAATTTAAATATATACATTTTGGAGAATATTTAATGAGCCAATAATAGTAATAGAACATTTTTATTGGATTCTGGCCCGTTTTTTAATATTAAAATGATTATTTGCTGAACTTTCGATGTCAATTCGACATCATTATCAAAGCTTAATGATGTCGAATCTAAAGTTCAGCAAATATTTATTTTAATATTAAAAAACGAGCCAGAAACCAAAAAATGTTATTTGATTTGCTTATGTGTCATTATTATGTGTGCTATATCTATGTACATCTTCAGAAATCATTTTTCTTACGGTTTTGATTTTGAACTGTGCCTGGAAAGAATTCGGATTAGCTGGTTCATACCTTGTGAAAATTTAAGCATAAGCAGCATGGTTGGAGGTTCCATGATTTTAGGCCAATGTACGAAAACAAAAATTCAGTGAGCTTTAAATTTGACTCTACATTGAATGTAAAAAAGTTCAGTGTACAGTTTTTTCCACCACTATATTCTACCATTTTCTATATACAAATCAAGGATTCTATACAAAATCATTCATACAAATCAATGATAAAAAACGGTCGAAATTTTTCCATACAAAAACCGAGTAGTGTGCCTTCTGTTTGTATTCTGTGGTTTTACGTAAAACGGATTTATTGGCTGTACGCCGTAGATTTGGCTACTGCTTAAGGCCGGGCGTGAAAAGCGAGCCGGAGGAGATGGGATTGGTTCGGCCCCAAAATAGATTGCAAGTAGTTTGCAGTTACGCAGTATGCACATTCTTAAGAAAATGTAATGTATATTGCATGTGCAATGCCTTGTATGTTTATAGTATGTTCACCAGACCTAAAAGCTTACTAATATGTATTACTACATTATTCATATAAAGATTTATTTTTTAGTACACTTTACTAAAAAAAAAATACTTCATAGATGGCAGCACAGTATATTACATTGCATTACACAGTTAAAATTGGTTTGCAAATTTTCAGTAGTTCTTTCTCTCGACTTAAGAGGTCCGCAAAGATATCCGGAAGACATGATGGCGATTTGACTCGACCAAATGACGGGGTTTTCTTTTCTAATTCGCTTAAAAAAAAAATTAATAAAAAAATTTTCACCAAATGTAGAAAAGTGTTTTATTGTGACCAAAATAGTGTTAGATATAAATTTAAACTGAATGTAACTATAAATATATGTTTTGAACGAAAAAAAATTGAAGTTCATTAAAATTTGTACAGCAAAAATATAAGTAATTTTCTATATAATATAAAATGCAGAATGTCGAACAATCTGATAATAAAAAACTTGATTGTAATAATAAAGTGAGTGTAACATCAACATCGATGAACAATAGTAGTAATAGTAGTAGTAATAGTAATAATGGAAAAATTATGTCGACACCTTTAAATAAATTTTCAAGTAACAATTCAAGCCCAACAAAATCGGATACAGAAACATTTTCAGAATTTCAACCTCGTGTTACTGATTCATCTGAAAGTGATGAGGAATCTGTATCAGAGGTAAGAATAAATTGAAAAAGCAATTCATTGTTAATAGGAAATATGTAATTTTTTTTTTTTACAATAAAATGTCTTGTGTGCATTTGCAAAGTCCAATAATATCGGATCGAAATTGAAACGACGGAGAAATTCTCGATACCTATGTGTTATGTTTCGCTTTTCTCTCACAATCAGCAAAAAAGATTGTTCGGCCATAATACAAATTGTAATGTGCGTAGCACTATTTTCAAAAATAAATTCAAAATTATTGTAATAGTTACGATTTGAATTTATTTTATTATGTTTTAATTTATTAATACAGCAAGAAGAAAAGAAATTGATATTAAACATTTCCATTTTAATTTTCCCTACATTTCAATGTTTAGTAGAAAAAAAATGGCCGATTGTCTTCGTTTAAATATGTATGTAGCTACTAATTAGGTACATACTTATATTTTTGAATGTTTTATTTTTATAGAATTGAAAATGTTATTGTTTTTATTATTTATTAATTAAATAATTATGACACTTTTAATCATTGAAATTACAATTGTTCCTTCATAAATACTGATAAATAAAATTTTATTTTAAAATTTTTTAGGGTAAATTAAAATTTATCGACTTTGTTATGAAAAAATGATTTATTAAAATGATGTACCTAATTTTCGTTTGAATATTACTATCTATAAAATAATTTAGTAATGTTAAAATAATAATACTCGTGTAGGCTACAACATAATTAAAAGGATTTTAGCAACCTACTTTTGTAATATTATAGATGCTTACGCATCGTTTTTATATACCTACTATAAGTAATATGTAACTATAAGTTTCTGTCTAATAAGTAATTCTAAATTGAATAGCTATACATAAATGTGTACCTACATTACTTTCCAGAAATCATAAAATTCATACTTCCTTTAATTTAGAAGGATAGTTATATAAATAATTTTTAATTTGTAGGTTAGGTATATAACGGGTCAATTAAAATGTTCAATATTATTGATTTATTAACTGAAGGGACATTTTTGTATGTGTATGTATCAACTATCACCCAAATTAAAAAAAAATTTACAAAACAATTAAAACATTTTAAATGGGTAATTTTAGTACTTTTATTGAGTGTTTAGCTCAAATTTTAATAATTATGCTAAAGAACTAATAAAGATAATTATTAAAATTTGAGCTAAACACTATTAATTATACTTTATAATATACACGCTCATTTAACAATTTAAATTACTTTTATTGACTTAGTTTTAGAGGAAAATTTATAAGTGGTTTAGTTAAATGCTTTATTGCTTGATACAATTTGTATCCTGTAATACCGAAGTCGGTGTTCTCACTGACTCAACAACGGACAGTTCAAATGATTAGGCGGTCGATTATGTAAGTGTTACGAGTTCCAAATTAAGGCAAATGCCTTCAAATGGCTTTTTTATTCTAATTAAGACATTAGTTAGTTAGTTCTAATTAAGACGTACGTAGTCTAATAATTCGAGATTTAACTCATGATGTTTTTTTTGATTTCATAGAAAATTTGACAAAATCGGTTCGTCTCGAATTGAGAACTCGTAACGCTTACATGATCGACCCCTATAACTCGAAACATATTATGTACTGTGTAGTGTACATACTGAATTGAATTTTCTCACAAATCGAGAATATACCTTGGCTATTTGATACAGCATCGATTGATACATCTTTATCATTACATAACAAGGAAAACACACATATAACCCCAATTATATATCTCGCAATTGAGATCCAAACTAGAAGACACGGTATGGTATGGAATATTATGCTGATGGTTCAAAAACGGAATTTGAAACTGGATATGCTCTGTATAATTCAATTTTTTCAAAACTAAGTAGTGACGACTGTACCGCATATTCTCGATTTTATCAGTAGAAATTAACGCAATAGAAGCTTACTCACATTAATAAAGGAAGAAACTAAAACAAATTTACTGTAATTACTCGTTCCCTCAGTTCATTAATATCGATGAATAATATTCACAGCCAACATACTTCAAAAGAAACGAAAATAATTTTGCTGTAATACTGGTTCCCTTAGCTCATTAATATTGATACAAATATTCACAGCCAACATTTTGATACAATGATCGCAAGACATGCTAACACACTTGAAAATATAAGGAAAAAATAACAGTCATTTTCATACCATCCCATATCGGTATGGAGGCAATGAAAATGCTGCATATATGGCTAAGGAGGCTGCTCCGGTAGAACAATCCTAATACTATACGATTTTGAAAGATTTATACAGAAAAACTAAAAGGCTATAGAGTAACAAAAGTAACGAGCAATTAACTGCGCGAGAACGAAAGTCACACTAATCCTTACATACTTCCACCTATAAGCCTACAACAAATAATTATAAGAATAATTCTTATTGTGCATTCCAAATTAACGCATCAAAATCTGTGATTGTGGGAGCAGAACCACCAGAATGTCAGATGTTACAGAATTGACAATTAAATATATTATTTTCCAGTGCGCTAACTACAATAACCTAAAACGATACCGTAACATAGGATAAATTAAAGACATAGAAGACAAAATAACTCCGGAAATCACCAAAATATTAATTAAATACATTACGTTTACTCAACAGTACTCATAAGCAATTATAAATTATATGTAATTTGGTGCTAATAATCTTAGCAATTGATGCACCTATTTTACAAACTCATAACTATAAAAAGAAAACTAATTTTCTATAAACATGATTATGTTACTAATTAAATTTCATTTTAACTTTCGTTTAAATTTTAATAATTTCGTGGTATCCTTTAACTATATGGGAAGTTCATTATATAATTTTAGTTCCTTATAATATGATAATGTAGTTATAAGAGAATTTTGTGTTTTAGAATTTCTAAAATAGGTTAATCTAAAATCAAATCGGTTCTTTAGGAATTAAATATTTCGAATTTTTAATTTTAAATAAAAGTACTATAATATTAAATTAAATTATTTGATTGAGCCAGTTTAGCGATTTCAATAAAATTTAAACATTCCTTTATTAAACATAAATAGTATTGGTGAACAGTATTCAAAATGAGGTTTGATTATAGTATTTAATTATTTTAATAGAAAGAAATATAAGTATTTGTTATCTTTTACAAATAATTAATTATATCAATACAAACATCATAAATTTTTATAATATAATTATCTGTATTACTATTTAATATCATGCATTTTGTTTTTTCAGTATTATATAAGTTATATGTATATATTTCATTTTATTCATTTAAAACCAATTACTCATATATTGCAAATGCTCTTTTATTTTATTCAAAGCAAAGCAATAAAGCATCATCTACAAATGTAATAAGATTGCTATTCTTGATCACCTTTCCAATGTCATTAATATATATCCTATTACATTCCATTGCGGAACATCCAATGAAATATTTAGTTTAGGCAAAATTACATTATTCACCTTTGTTCGCTGACGCACTCAAACCATTTATCTCGTTATTCATAATACATACCATACTTCCTCAACTTGTGTAACAGATAGTTTATCAACAATTTCAAAACCCCTGCATAAATCTAAGAATAAAGCGACAATAATCCTATTATGGATTCTCTTTTTTTTCTAAATCCCGACTGTTGTTCCGATAAAAGTTTCTTAGACTCAGAGTATTCTTCAAGCTGCTGAAATATTACTTTCTCATAAATTTTTCCTTCTATTGTTGTCACATTAACAAGCCTAAACTCACTAGATTCAATAGTAATTTTTTACTTTTTCAATTGGAATAATTAATAATTTTTTGAAAATCTTTAGAAACACGCCCATATGCCGAAACATTCGTTTATCAGTTTTACGAAGTTTTCACCAGTTAAGCCTAAAATATCATTTTTAGTTTTTACATTCATTGAATTTAATTAAATTAAATTTCTCTTATTATTTAACGATTTAATAATTAATTCTAAATCTTTGACCTTAACTTAATGTTTTGTATCTATTCTGCTCACATTCATCATTTGGGGAATACGGCTAACTTATTGCTAATTGATTGAACTTATTGATTATTACAGCTTTTAAAGACTTAATTGGAAAATCACCGATTAGTATTAATACTTATAGGTTTCACCATTAATTTATGTTGATTATCATAACTTGCACCATTAATTAGTTCGTACAAACTAGATTTGGGGATATTGTACAATTAAGTTTTGAATTTCACATCAAATTTTAAGCTTGCAAGCTTATTAATAAGATAGTGTGTAGCCCGTTGAAATCCCAATTAATGACCTTTTCTCAGTGGTGTCCAGGGCCAAAGTTTCTCCAATTAAAATCCAAAATTTTACACTTTGGTTTACAGTTAGGTGTATTCAATCTAAAAATTAGTCCTTTGTTCCGCCTGTTATAAGTATACTTTTCATCTTTTGAATTCGTTATGGTTGGAACAATTTATCATAAATTTTTATAAAGGTAAAACTTTGAATTTACCGAAGCAATTTCTACATATTGTAATTTGTGTACTTTTACGTAGTAAAATAAAATATAGTAAGCATGAACAATTTTGACCTCGAAATTTTTGCAGATTGGAACGACAGTCGCAGGTTCCATAGTGGATTTTTCGTTTTTTGCAAATATTTTGAAAAAAAAAAAATCATTTACAAGAAAAACGATTATGCGCTGAAAGATCAGATGATAAGTAAAAGATAAATTAATTTTGCAACAATATCGGTCGAGATCAGTTTGCCAAAACTTCATACTTAAGCTTTTTCTTATAAATTGGAAGTCAAAAAAGTGATTTTTAAAACATCTGTGTGTCTTTGTTGTTCTCTGGCCGAAAATAAAAAGATGTAAATCAAAATTCAAACAAAATTAGTTCAGATCATTTTATAAATTTACCGGAAATAACGAGTTTACGAATTATCGAGAAAATTTTATTTCACCAAAATTGGGCATTTATTTATTAGGTTATGTGTGCAAGTAGAAACTCGGCTCTGAAGTATATATAGCTTAGTCATTGTTGTTTTTATAACATAGGTTTCAGTCATTTAGAAGCTGTCGTTCCGTGTGCATCATTAAAATTGGTGAGATAGATGTCGATAAAGCTATAGAATTGATTAATTCAAGGTATGGAATTGAAAAGTAGATTGCAAGATTTTGTGATGGCAATTTTATTCTTGATCCACGTCCAGGTGCAGTAAAATAATTTGACGACGAAGAACTTTCCAGTTTTACTGGATGAAAATCCGTGTCAAACTCAAAAAGAACTTGCAGGACAGTTAGGAATTACTCATCAATCAATATCACTCCGATTGTATGCAATGGAAAAAATACAGAAGGAAGGAAAATGGGTTCCTCATAAGCTGATCTAAGAAACCAAAAACCGAAGAGTTGCAATCTGCGTGAATTTGCTTTCTCGATACAAAAGAAATAATAATTTACACAAAATCATTACGGGTGATAAAAGTGGATTTTAACGATAATCCTAAACACTGAAAACTATGGGTTGATCTAGGCCAGCCATCAACATCAGAGAAGAAAGTGTTACTGTGTGTCTGGTGGGATTGGAAAGAGGACATTTACTACGTGCTTCTGGAACCTGGCCAAACAGTTACAGCTGAACGTTACCAGGCCCAATTAATCAAATTAAGTGATACTCTGGAGGAAAAAGGACCTTTTACGGATCAAGGAAGGCGGGAAGGTGACAACGCTTGTCCACATACAGCAAAATCAACCGAGGAACTCATCTTCTCTTTAGGCTGGGAGTTTTACAGTATGCGGCGTATTCTCCAAACTTGGCTTCCTCTGATTACCACTTATTCAGATCGATGTGATCATATATATATATATTTGAAAGACCAGCGGTTCACGAAATTTGAGGATGTGCAAAAATGGCTCGAGGGCTATTTTGCTTCGAAACCACCAAGTTTCTATCGCAAAGGCATTCATCATCTACCTGATAAATAGCAAAAGTCCATAGATAGTAATGGCGAATGTTTCGATAACATTTGTAAGAATTATATTTTTAATAAAGTTGAATTTGACCAAAAAAATCGAGTTTCTACTTCCACACATAATATTTTATAAAATCTACTCTGTACAGAATCTAAAATCTATACAGAACATTCAATTTAAAACAAAAATTAAATTTAAACAAAAAATAAAAATTTTGATTTAAAAATAATTCTTCAGAATATTTTTGAAATTGTCCTTTGATAAATTAAAGTTAAATAGATCAACGATGATGTTTGATTTTGGCAGCCTGTTAATGGGGTTGTTTTCTTCATAGTTTGTGGAATGATGTTCTAGTGCTAGAAACTCATGGTTTCGAATAATCTTGCATGGCACATAAATTAATATGTTTTCCAAGATGAAAGCTAATCAATATGACCAAATGTTACTAATAAAAGCCACGGCCAAGAGTCGTCTATTTTCAAGAGTACATCTTTTGTAATCCGTGCATCTTGCTGAGTACGGAGATAACCGAGCCACGTTTTCCGTCAATTTTCTTTAACAAAAAAAATCAGCAACTTCTTTTGAATGCTTTAAATTCTTTTTATGTGCATGGCATGGTAGGGATTCCAGACTGCTACAGGTTATTTAGTTGAGATGGAATGTGAATGAAACAGAGTGATCATAAGGTATGAATATCTTTAAATTTACCTGACCATCGTTTGACAAAACAAAACATAGCATTCGCCTTCGAAATACAATTTTCAATATGCCTATTGAAACTGGCGTTTTCGAAAATGTAACACTTAAATCCATAATCTCATTGACTGCAATACTTCGGTGTTGATTTTTTATGAAGTAATTAACGAATTCCTTTTACGATGAAACACGATTTTGCATAGGCTTAATATTTAAATATAACGAGTTTCGATCACATCTCTTACTTAATCTAACTGTCTTCTTGAAGTTTTTCTGTATCCAGCATTCCATTAACCATACGAAAAATTTTCACGATATCAGCAAGTATGAGCACGTTTGAGATTATCTCGCTTATTCGATCTATGAAAACAATAAAAATCCGGGGCCCGATGTATGATCCTTGGGGAACACCAGACGTAACTTTAATAACGTTTGCCTTCTCATTTATCATTATTACAAATCGTAGCCGGTTTGTTAGGTATTACTTGAACAAATTTATGTAATCGAGTGAAAACCGAAATGCGAATATATTCTGGAGTGCTTTGTGATGACAGATAGAATCAAATGCTTTACTGAAATCCATGTACGCTACATCAACTTGATGTGTTTTTCCATCTCGTTTATTTTTTTAGATTATTAGATTTCAACTAGATTAGTCGATGTGGATCGGCCACGTAGACATTAATGCTGGTTTACTGATATATGACATGATATTGTGGATTTAAAGTTGTTGCACATAATCAATCGAAACAATTTAATTGGGAACCAGTCAAAAATAAAAACATAACTTAATAAAAAATAAGGAATGAGATAAATGACATTTCAGTGTTGTTAGTTACCCATGGACATCTATTTTTTACTTAAGAAATTTAACGAATCCGTTAAATTTTAGCACAGCGAATTTCTCGCCGACGAATAAGAAAAATTAAATAGAATTTTTATTTTGGAAAATCGATTCGAAAAAAATTCTTCCTCAGTTTCTTTACAACTATTCTATATTTGGAAAGGAACTGACTGAGCAAGAACTATATATTCGAAATCGATTTTTCAAAATAAAAATAATAAACGTAACAGCGTAATTTTGAAAGAAACGCTTAAAAAATTGTTTCGAAAATCTGATTTTTTAGTGGAAATTTTAAGGCGGAAATTTTTTTAATTGCATAATTAGTCACTAAACTATTATAAAGCTATTTGAATAATTTATAAGCATCTTTTACTTAATTTAAAAATTTGATTGGATCGTCACGGTGTTTAACAAATTTAAAATTAAAATTAAATATTAGTCGTATTATTCTATTATCAAATGTTTATTATAATAAATTTATTAAAATACACAGAAATCTAATCATGTTTTTTTTTATTCATAAAAGTTGTAAACCAACATCGCGCTATTTGTTATTACTTAAAAAATATAAGTTGTGCATGGCTGGAATGTCAAAAAAAAAGAAAGAATTCGCTGGTTGGCCCTTTAGGAATTGATGATTTCGTTTACCCGATGTACAAATTGGTGAATCTTTGAAATTTTCCATTTTTTATGAACACGCCGGTGCTTAAGGAGTGATTGAATAAGTAATAGTATATTGTCCAGTCTACAACCGTCTCCAAACTCCTCTAAAGCCGATAAAATGTTATCCTCAAAAATAATAGGAGTTCAACGTATCAATCGTTGTGATTGCTGGGTTGCTGCTGGGTCCATTAAATTTGTCAACATTTTCGTTTATATCATTAGAATTTAGATTTATTTCCCAGTTGATGGATTCTAGATAACACGTTTTTTTAAAGTTGTATTTGATTGGTTGTAAGTGTTCCGAACTCGCCATTAAATTAAGTCAAATACAATATCTAAAGATTTGTGATTGATATCATTTAGGACAAAAGATGACACTGATTCAGAAATTTTAAGTGTCCATTTCGTTGCTGAAGATTATTAGCAATGGTTTTTATTTGGTTCAAATTATAACCAAACATGGCATCCGCAAATAAAAATTTCGCATCTGTTGTTATATTGGGTGGTAAAATAGAAATTTAGTTCCTGGTCAAAATTCCAGATTATATTTGGAAGATTAAAATCACCAAGCACAAGTACTAAATTTGACGAGTTTATTGTATTAATAACTTCATCAATCGCATAACAAATAAACGAATAAAATATTTACGAATTCGTGTAATTGGTATTCCTGAATACGAATATGTATAATTCTAATCATCTAATACGAATACGAAAATTAATGATACATTCAAAAATTTCCCCTATTCCGCAATTCGAATTCGAACAGTTTTTATACGTGCATGAACGAATTTGTTTTAACGACAATTGCTGCGTTTAAAATACCACAGCTAAAATAGCAATGCTAAACGCAGACATACTCATAGCTCAGCTAGCTAAAATAGCACTGCTATTTAGCATTGCTACGTAGTTACGGTATAAACAAGCAACATTGCTACACGTGTCAAAATGGCAGTTTTTATTTTTTGTTTACAAAAAAGTTTAAATAAATTTACTTATTTTGTAGCTGAAAATGTTCCATTATTTAATTTTTCGGAAAATTTAGAGAGAAAAAAACAACAAACCCCTAAAATGAAAAAAAGCGAAAATTGTAGCAACATACGGTATGAACGCAAGCTAAATAATATTAGCTGTATTTTGTTGAGAATTAATTATTTCGAATTATTTTGGAATTATTTAATTCTTAACAAAACAGCAAAAATTTTTTTTTCTGTTGGTAGTATATTCAAAGTGTTTATCTTAATTATAACACAAAATATAATATATAAATTTTAAGAAAATATCGCCACAATACCAATAAAAATGTCGCTTGTCATAAATGTCATTAAATTTACAACACAAACTTAAAAACAATAAAAAACAAGAAAATGTTTTCTGGTGGTAAATACGATAAGCAACTTTTGGAATTAGAATTAAATAATTCCAAAAAAAATTTGGAATTAGTTTATTCTACTGGGAATTATCAAATGCAATTGTTGTTGTAAATTCTCAACAAAATACAGCTATTGACAACTATAGCATTGCTACTTTAGCTGTGTTATAAACGCAGCAAATGAAAATAAAACAACAAAAATAAAGATGTAAAATATACATATTTTTTAAATTTTGAAATATTTTAAGTAATTTATTTTATTTTATTATAAATTAAATAAATATTATTTCTATATTTAAGTAATTTATTTAATAAAATATTTTAAGTAAAACAACCAACTGTTTTTCTGTTTTCTGATTTATAACTTAAATTAAAACAAATATAATTTTACCATAAATCACTTTCTTCGTAACATAAGTTACATTTTATTTTATAAAAACACTTGATAATTATGTATGCGTGTTTTGGCAGCTTTTCACAAGACACTTCATTTTAATTAAAAAATTTGAATTTTTATTACCAAATGATACACTACTACACAATCTACTAACCATTTTATAATATTTTAATTAATAATTTCAATATTTTTTAAAGCATAAAATTTTGCTGTTAATTTTAACAAAAACTGGTTTGATAGGTTTTTTCTTTGCGATATGAGATCGCCATATGCATTTTTTATATAACCATCTGCTCTGACTTGTGACACATGAAACAGAAAATTTTATATCCTTCGTGTTTACACTGTCTTATTTTGAAGTAAATTTTACAATAAAAATATTTCCCTCTGCCTACATTGTAAAAATTAAAATTTGTGGCACGTTCGTATTCAGGAATGCCAATTTATTCTCGTATCGGATTGAACTTTCGTATCGTAAAAAGATAAGTATCGTATTCAGAAATAGGGCCGCAGGTTGCAAAAAGATCACTATTTGATTGCTGCGTGGCATGATTAGATTTGTTGTTTGATTGATTTTTATTTTCATAACAAATTGCTTGACTCTCGTCGGAGCTGAGGATACTGGAGGATTCCAGAGTTTAGAATGTACTGCTATCAGTACGCCACCACTCGATTTCTTTGAGCTAGGTTCGAGAGAACGATCGCATCTGTAAACATCGTAATCGTGACATCTACCCAATACAGGCGGATTGTCTAATCCGGATGAAACCTCATACTTAAGCTTTCTCAGCTAAATCTTTACCGAAAGTGACAGGTTCCGTAGGAGCCTTTTCAATTTTTGCGATGATTTTGAAAAGTATAGCATAGCATTTACAAAAAATGACAAAATTAAAATTTTCAAATAAATTAAAATATAAAACTCTCAACAAGGGTTGACCTTGTTGTTTTTTTGAAATTGAAGCGTGGAATTTATATTTGTGGTCAAAGAAAGTCGAGTGCGTTCACCACAACGTAATCGCCCCTCATTTTTTTTAATAAAATTGTTCTTGGTTTGTTTATTAAAACAGAAAATTCCAACACTGTCCATCAAGGTTAGAATTGGCTTCGTATCAGCCGTTTCGTTTGAAATGTTTATTATGCCAAGTAACAACATTGGTCCCTTTTATTCATTTATTTTTACATAAAAAATATCGGTCAGTCCATTTTGCCAGAACTACAAATATAGTGTCATTCCTAAATGAGAGAACCTGATTTATAAAATTCAAAAAATAATAACGATATTTAATAAAAAAATCATCAAAATCAGTAACGATACCTAATGACAAAATGCTATGTAATTCCATTTTGTGGTTTCTTCGGACCAAATGGATTTTTTCCTGAAATAGAATTTTGCCCTTCAAATGAATTTTACAAATATTAAAAGTTATCATTTATGAATAATTACTAAGAACCAAAAGAATTAATTAAATTTGCAAAGCTACTGCTCCACTTCGTTTTCCTCAATTTTGCGAGGAATGGCGATATTTGATAAGCGTGCCTCAGATTGCCAGTATAATGTCTTTTTGATTGGCAATTACGTCAAACGATTAATTATATTTCATAATGTACCTATATTATACACTGCGCAAAACAAAACGGAACAGATTTTGTTTTCGAAAAATACTCAGATTTAAACGCTTGGTATCTTCGTGAAATAAAATCTTTCAAAAAATAATTTTGCTTCTAATTGAAGGAAATTTTGTCCTTTTCGATACTGGAATCCGTTTTATTTTATTTTGTTTTTTTTATGACTAGAGTGAAATAAAAATTGTATAAAAGAAAAAAAATATGCTGTTGTTCAAACAACTGTAAACGTACTTGCTCGATATTTCATTCCCAATTCCAAATTAGCCATTTTATAGAGAATTTAGAAACCTTGAAAATAATGATATGGAAATTTCTGTACGTATCAAAAAGCGTATACGTTAACAAGCACATTTTTTATCTTGCAAACTAAGCACTACGATATAATTTTAAGTTTCTCTAAATTTTACGTCATTTTATGGGAAACAATAATTTATCGCATAGTTACTTGAAGATTCAAGCGAGATGAATCGATAAATACTCGTTCGCGCGAGTGACGAAAAACTACGCCAAGAGAAGAATGAGCTATTGCTTGTAGACGAATAAACCGACGTCTTTGTGCAGTATTCTCCTCAGGCTGGTGCGACTAATGGCCAGTTGCTGAGATCGGCGTCGAGTTGAGGTCGATTGATTTTGTCCTACAGTATGAACCACAACCACAAAATTCTCGAGCGTGCGCACTGTCCCGGCTCGGGAGACCGCTTCGGTCATCCAATAGCAAACCTTTCTCATGACCTATATTTCTTTTCAAAATTCGCACGGTTCTGGCTACATAAAAATAAATTTTTAATATTTCGAAACGATCCTCAAGCGAAAACATGGAAACAATCATATATGCGTGACGCAGAATATCAGACTGACGAGCTGTCAATTTCAAGGAAACCATTCAAAATGTATTGGCATAGCCTATGATTAAAAACAAACTAATAGATGGCCCACCCTATATAAAGCAGTGTCATCTCATACAATATTATTGTTTGAAGTCGCCATTGTTGATTGGTTACGTTAACTTTTAGGTTTCAAATAAAGGTAGTAAGCTCTTACAAAAGTAACTAACCCATTTCCAATCTAAATTTACACCTACCAAAGATTCGAAATTATCAGAATCTTTATAGAATTAAACAAGACACGAAAAGGACGAATCCTTATCACTTTCTAATTAAGTGTTATTGAAGTTCCCAACATTTTAATTTATTATTACATTTAAATAAATTCTAATTTACATTAATTTATTTATTTCATTTTTAATCAAAACTTACTAAAATCCTTTAAAAAACAAAACAATCAATCAATATTTTGGAATATTTTTTTCTTTTTTCATTTTATTTTTAGATATTGCTGGCATGCTTGTATCTAAGGCCAGATTTATTGGTAAGTTTATCAAAGAAAATGATAAAACATCATAACAGTGACAGTACGATGTGAATTTATTTACATATTAATTCCTAAAATAAAATACTAAAACTGTTTATGAGAAAATTATAAGGTTTTCCTTTTTTATTTTATTACCTATCTTTAAAAATTCTTAACTGTTTTGTATATATGACTTTTTTTTATCACACTTCTTGTCCATATCCAATTGTTTCTTAAATTATTACTGTATTTCTTGAGGCTGATCTGGCATTGTTTAGTTTTTATTTTATGCGTTGCAATACAGATTTTAAATACACATTTGTGACCCAGGACAAAAGTTGAATACAATTAGTTTTATATCTTATTTGAACTGAACTCGATAAGTCAGTGTCATGAAGTGCGTCTGGTTGTTATTAAATATTTTTGCACATTTATTATTTCATGAAACAAATGTTTGATCAGCTAGCAAGCAATGAATTTGCTAAACGAGAACCTGGTGGCTACACAATCATTTTTATCAAGCAAGTTTGATTTTGAAATCAAATTTTTTTAATTTTTGCGATTTCACAATAAAACAATGTAAAATTTTACTGGTTATTACATTCACATTGCATTTACATGAACTAAAAGATTTTAAATTAATTTTGCAACATCGGCCCAGACCAGTTTTCCAAAATTTAAACGGAAATGATGATGTTTGACAAAAACCTGTTTTCAACAAAAATTTGACCCCTGTACAGCCTAGACGGATTGATTTTTCGGGATGCAACTTCATACTTAAACTTTTACTATAGATTGGGGTCCCAATTATGTTTGGTCGAAATCGGAAGTGACAGCTTCCATAGGAGCTATTTCGTTTTTTTGCAAATATTTTGAAAATTATATCATTTATGAAAAAAACGACTATGATCTTTTAGTTTATTAAATTAATTTTGCAACAATACTGGTCCAGATATGTTTTCCAAATTTAATCGGAAATTACGATTTTTGAAATAAAAAACTTCCGCAAACATTCGGTCTCTGTATAGCCTATGCGGATTGATTGGTCGGGATGCAATTTCATACTTTCGATTTTTGGCCGATATCAGTCCACTGGAAGTGGCAGCTTTCATGGGAGCTTTTTCGTTTTTTATAAATATTTTGAAAAGCATATAGTATTTACTAAAAAACAATTAAAAAAAACGATTGTCAATTAATTTTCAAACAAACTTAGTTCAGATCATTCTTCAAAATTTCATACTTGGATGTTTTAACTGACAGATTCTTGCGAAATTTGGTAGAAATCTGTGTACCGGAGTGGCACTTTCAATGACGGCGTTATCAATTTTTGCAAAGATGTTGAAAAGTTTAGCATTTACAATAAACGACAAAGCTGAACGACAAGAATTAAAAGCTTTAAATAAATCTAGATTAAATTTGCAATCGACAACTGAAATTTAAGCAAAGATAATGTTTTTTGATTATACAACACAATTTTACCAAAAATCCGATAAGTTTAATTTTTCGCTTTAGAAACCACGTGTGGTTTATTTGAGACCTATGTATGTATACATTCGTGGTAAAAGAAAGTCAGGTCTTGGCTACAACATATTCTCCATTTTCCTAAGCCGCATACTTTGCAATCGCAGAAATAAACAAAAATTTTATAAAAAAAAATATAATTTAAATTTCGAATTTGTTTGATAAAATTGATTTACTAGAGATTGTTTGCTGGTCACCCCAGTATTCGAAAGGATTGTGACTTCCGTTTTGTATAAAATAAGTATAAGATACCAACACAGGAAAATTCAAGTTTAAATGTAGTTTTAGACCACCTTCGAATTATTTTAGTATTTTGGTAGCTGCGCGGTTTCGCTTCTCGCAAAAATATTCGGCAATGCGTGTTCAGGTTAATTTCGCGAAAATGAAATAAATAAGTGTTAAATAGGTTTTCAGTTCATTTGTATACTTAATTAGTACTTTCATCCCCTGATAATAAAGTTTATAAGAAAAAATTCAATACAATTATTTCCTTGATTTGTCCGGAATGGAACATCATTCGATAATATTCTAGAATGCTAGGTTATTATATTTAATCTATGAAGTAAAATTTAATTCAAATGTTTAATTTATTCCTTTTCTTTAATCAAGTATTCATGCTACATAATTTTACTTAAAAATCGAATCTGTTTACTAATATGTACAATAAAATTCGTTTAATAAGAATAATTTCGATGTGAAGGTGTGTATTTTAATTTTAACTTACGTAAATAGTTATTATTAGTACACATAATTTCAAAATTGCGCCGGATGGTTATAAATTGTTATTTGCGTAGTTCATTTATTCTTAAGCAAAGGTGGTTTCATTTTTCCAATTTATCGGACATGTGGTGCAATGGTTAAAGCTTCAGCACTTGGACGGAGAGGTACTGGATTCGGTATACTGTAATTGTGGGAATGGGGGGGGGGGTGGTGGGTGTATGCGTGAATGAAACCCCTTAACCTTCAAAGGACATTAAATCCACTAGACAACTAAAGCTTTCTTAAAAATCACAATTGCCTTTATCCACTAGGTTTGTTGCATGTTCCTGATCAATATTTATTAGAGTGAATCGCCAACCTGGAATAATATTTCGAGCTATGTTATCTAAATGTTTCTTTTAGTGTTTTAACAAATAGATCATTTTATATTAATTACTACATTCATATGTATTTTGAAGTATTATTATATTGTGTTGGATTAAATCTTAACACGGTTTGATTATAATTTTATTAATAAAACCCCAACGTTTCGACGATATATTCCGTCATTCTCAAGGACTACACCGCTAAGAGCGCTACATTACCATGCATGAGTTAAAGGGGCCAAATTTGTTTCTAATTAAAATCGCCTACTAAAATTATAAATTACTTTTTATGTAGTTTGTAGTTTTATGTACTTTTTGCGTAGTTTAAATTCGGGTAGTTTCGCGTAGTTTAAATTTAAATATTTAGCAATTGAAACATTTAAATATTTAAAAATTAAGCAGCACAATTGATATGATAAGAAGTAGAGTTAGCACAAGACAATCATATTGGCGATCCTAGAAATGTATAGCACATTCATGAAGTAAGTGTCATTCAATATCATATTTGAAAAACGCATCGTACACCAGAATTATGCGGGCCCAGGCCCTACCTCCATTCTCACCTTAACCAAAATAAATATACGGAAAGATTAGTTAAACATAGAAACTACTCGAGCGTAGTTTAGAATCGACAAAGGACGAACGTCCGAAACCGGTCTTCTGACCTAATTTTTATATATAAGACAATTTTTTATATCGAAGAAAGAAGAAAAATAAATTTATTTGTATATTTTAAAAAAATTCAGTTTATTATTTTTTATTTTGGTCATTCAACATTCTTTTGCGGCCTTTAGAAGTTTTTTTAATTTAAAAAATTTCGAATTCCAAATAAATAGACCGTTTGATCAAAAATGTAACTACAATCTTCGCTTCAAGCTCTCGTGTGTTCATAAAATAAAATAACAAAATAAGAAATAAATATAAATTAAAATATTAAGCGCCTTTTATTATTTATTTGCTTTAAGCATACGTTTACATTACGTTTATAATAAAGCTACGCGGCTCATGTCAAATAAAAGTTCGCCTTCCCTGTATTATACAATATAACTACCTAATTCATTATCGTTGATCAAGAAACTATTAAAAATTACCGTTTTAACCGAATACAAAACAAAGAGAGAAAATTTGGACAACAAATCAAACGCGTAGTAAATTTTACACACATACAGCTGTTCCACACTTTGATTTTTTCCTTGTTTCCTTTCCCTACGTCTACAAACTGTTTTTAGTTTGTTGGTGAAGGGGATAGAAACGAGGAAAGAATCACGACGAAAGAATCAAAGTGTGGAATGGCGGATAGAGAACCGTATTAATCCTCGTTTTAAAATAAACAAAAATTATTTACTACATTTTTTGACTGCTCCTTCCTTGCATAGAAAACAAAAACAATTCGTAAAAGAAGAGAAGATTAAAGAATTTAGTATTCATGTACAGTTAAATTAATATCTCGGTGAAAATATTTACTCTTCCATTCTCTAGTAAATATCACAACAAAAGCTGCTTTAAGATCATATTAGAATTGTGTTGTCATTGCGTGACAAACTATCGGCTGTACATACATAGGTGTCTGTGACCGGGTCGATTCTGTCCCACCTAATTAACCTATCCAATCCTTCGGTTTTGCTTTGTGTAAAAAGAGTACGATAGGCCCGGCGTCATCCGGGAGATCCTGTGTAGAAACTTGGCCGTACGTTCAAAATCAATCAAACATTATAGACCAGAATTTATTTTTGTCCACGAACAATTCCTGGCTTTCCACTTCTTACAAAATTATCACAATCAAAATTCTAACAGAAAAATTTTAAACCTATCTTACTAACTTCCATTATACCAATTTTTATTTTCTTAAAACATTTTAATAAGCAATCACTATCCGGAAAAACTAATTGACGTTACGATTCGTAAACAAATTCAGTTTTATAGATATCCCTTAATCAATCCAGGAAATATAAGCACAATTTTTTTATCGATTCCGTATGTTAAACATCTTTGAAAAAATTAAACAATTATTTTTTTAAAATACTGGGATGAGCAGTAGCAAATTTGAGTGACAATATATTTTCGAAATTTAAAGAATCAGTCTCTCTAAAAATATCAAATTTGGCTTATCAAGTGAAATGTGAGTGGAACGTAAATAATACTGGTCAAACGAAACAATTTATAGAGAAACGGTTTTACCAACATATAAAGGCGTTAAACAGATAATATCAACATTTTTGTGAACAAAAAATTATAGAAAAAGATCAAGACTAGAAATGCTTTCCATAAAATTTCGCGATACTTCGACATTGTGGGAGATTACGCTTACATCAGCAATAGATATGATTTATTTATCTAGCTTGGTTACTCGTCTTTATTTTTCGTATTTATATTTTTTAATCATTTTATTCAAAAGTATTCATATTTTGTAAAATATATTTGTTCATAAAAAAACATAGATGCTGGTTCTTATTTAAAAATATTTTATACTTTACTTTGCCTTAAATTTTTTAATACTTATAAATTTGAAAAAATATGTATGCACATTTGTAAAATTATGCATTACATGCTGAATGAATGAACTGAGCTGATTAACACTGCAATTTACTTCCTCTATTTACAATTACGAATTAATTAGTAATTTAGCAGGATGTTGCGGCACTCCTTAATTATTACATTGTTGTTATCGACCACTCTCCGCGACTGTTTACGTATGAGTGATAAATGTCAGGTATATCAAAATGTCGGCTACACGTATAACGCACACTGTACTGAGAAAACGTATTACAAAATATGTATTAAAAATACTTGTTTTAACTCTAACTGTTTATGTCGTAAATACTCGTCAGAACGAAACGAAAATTTGTCGCATAATGTCGAGTATACTCGTCATAAAGATAAAAAAAAATACATTCGTGTTATTCAACGAATCAATTGTAATTTTTCACAACGAATCAATTGTAACATACACAATAGCTTGTATTATAGTCTTCGCTGAAAAATAATTAAGTAGGGAGAAAAAGTTTTTCGAAACAAAATTAAACAGTTAATGGTAAAGGGTTAAATACAACGAAGGCTGTATGTTGTTACACGTACCCATGTTAGGGAAGGAAATGCATTTTTCTTATTTTTTTATTTATTTAATCCTTTCAGCTCGATACGTTTAGTCCAGCAATGTAACAGTTTTCTTAAATAATTTAAAATATAAGATTTGTAGGCTTTTGTTTGAGTGATGTTCTTCTCGTTTGATGTGAACCACATTCCGCCCAATCATTTCTCTTGTTTAACCACCCGTTACTTACCATACATACATACACTTATGTAATTACTAACCATGGATGAAATCAACCCATATTTGAGAGCCATAAATCTAAACTACTAAAATTTCAAAAGACAAAAATTTAAAATTAAAAGTTGTGTAAAGTTTATTTAAAAATAAACCATGCTTAACAATTTTTTTTTCAATTAATTTGTACAAAAAGTAGAAGTATTTTACATTAGAAAAATATGTTGAACACTTCAGAAAACAAAATACACACGGTGCATAAAAACCCGAAAAATCGTGTGTACATATTAAAGGAAAAATACAAGATACAAAATACATTTAACAAAGAATTGGCTGGGTTCTACCATTGAGAAAAAAATATGTAGAGGCCTCATCAAATGTATCAATTTTTCTACGAAGAATCTCTCTACTGAAAACCTGCAAGAACTAATACACATATATATGTTTTATAAAGAATTCAAAACAAAAATGTATTATAAAGGGTGTTTTTTTAAGAGGTTGCCGATTTTTTTTTTGAATAAAACACATATAAAATTATGAAATGACCAAAATTTTTTTTTATTTGGTAGATAATTTTTTGGCATTTAACATTTAAACACAATTTCTGGCATATGGCTACCACGACTATTTTTCACAAATGTCATTCTGGAGGTCCAATTTTCCAGCACTTTTTCAAGCATTTGAGGGCGTATGTCAGCAATGACACGTTGAATATTGGTTTCCAAAGCGTCAATCGATTGAGGTTTATCCACATAAACCAATGACTTCACGTATCCCCACAAAAAGTAATCGAGTGGCGTCAAATCGCACGAACGCGGAGGCCAATTCACCGGACCATTTCTCGAAATAATGTTGTCGTTGAAAGTTTCTTTCAATAAGTCGATTGTTTCACGTGCTGTATGGCAAGTGGCACCATCTTGTTGAAACCACATTTCATTCATATCCATATCTTCAAGATTTGACAACAAAAACTCATTTAACATGGTTCTGTATCGATTTCCATTCACGGTAACGCGTCGTCCTTCCTCATTTTTAAAGAAATATGGACCGATGATCCCACCAGCCCATAGACCGCACCAAACAGTACATTTATCAGGATGCATTGGTAATTCTAGAACGGCGTGTGGATTATCTTTGCTCCAAATGCGACAATTTTGTTTGTTGACGTATCCATTTAACCAAAAATGCGCCTCATCACTGAAGAGAATTTTACGGTAAAAAAATGGATCTTCGTTCAATTGATTTAACGACCAATCACTGAATTCACGGCGCAAACGATGGTCGTGTGGCTTTAATTCTTGCACCAATTGAATTTTGTATGGCACCAAACCCAAATCTTTACGTAAAATTTTCCATAAAGTCGATGGACAAAGTCCAATTTGCTGAGCACGACGACGAATCGATAAATTGTCGTTTTCTTCGACACTGGCCTCAACGACAGCAATATTTTCTTCTGTACGAACTCTTCTCATTCTTGTCGGTGGCTTGGCATCCAAAAGAGTGAATGTAGACCGAAATTTGGTAATTACGTTCTTTATGGTGGTCTCTGACGGACGATTATGTGCACCATAAAATTCACGAAGTGCTCTATAAACATTTTTAATTGAACACTGATTTTGAAAATAAATTTCCACGATTTGAAAACGTTGTTCTGGAGTTCACCTATTCATAATGATTTGCCAAACAATACTGAGTAGAAATGCCACTTTGAGCTGTCAAAACAACTGTCATAAAATAAAACGACATCTATCGGAAAAACAAACCTCCTAAAAAAACACCCGTTAGTATATACCAATGTATTATAGTATTACCAACCCTGACGAAAACTATTCACTATTTGATACAAATGTGTTACCTAAAAATGAAAAGAAAATATTTTTATGTAAGAGCAGAACGGAAAACTAACTAACTTGTCGCTGTACAAAAGCTTTGTCATTATTTAATAATAAATTATTAATAAAAAAAATTATTTATTTAATTTCCTAGTAATTCTAAACACAATGTAGAAACTAACGCTTTTAACACAATTTCTTATAAATTAGCACTTGATTTATAAAATCATTTAGACACGTCTTTTCTGGTGCTGGGATATTTAATTAAATTGCTCATTTCGTTTAGTTCCGAATTTCAAAGGAGTTTTTACATTTTTAGAAGCACAGAGTACTTATATCTATGATATAAGTACTTTGTGATGATAGGAAGATTTCATTTAAGTAGGGCTTTATCAAGCCAAAATGTTGTTTCATTTATTTTAACAGTCTAATTTCACTGGTTACTGTATGAAGCAATCCATAATTCTTCAAATTACATGAAGACATTACTGAACAGACTGTAATAATAATAATTATTTGGGTTTTAAGTGTTACACAAGCGACGTTGCAGAAAGCGCTGGAATCGCAACAGCTCCTACTCAATTAGGCAAACTCAACATTAAAATTCCTTTTATAAAGCAAATTACTTAGATTAATCAACAAAAAATATTTTTCATAAAAGTTAAATAGTTTAAAAAAAATAATTTTTAACCTCAAATTGGCTAAATTCAACAAAAGCTGTCACGACTCGAGCACATTATTTTTATAAAACCGCACCTAGCTAAGGCACATACTAATATTTACGAGACAAATGCAAGCAATTGAATTTTGTTAGTGATACACCACAGATTTTTAAAATTTCAGTTTATAATAAACTATGATGTTGTTTTAAAATAAAATAAAGGGCAACGTAATTTTTAATAAATTTATTGTATTTTTAAAATTAAATTAAATTTTGGGTTTAGAGCAGTTTAAATTTAACTTTAAACTAAATTTTGTTGATTTCAGGCTTTATAGGTTATAACATTTATGTACTGAGCTGACGATTCGGTTTTCCTTGGTTAGTCTTTGTCTTAAACTTAGAGACATTATGTTGTTGAGGTCTTTTTTTTAATTAATTAATTATTTGAGGCAAAGTTTCTTATTATGCAAACCAAAACCCAATGATTATTGTAGGTAAAAAATTTAATCTAAGAATTTAGGGATGTCGTTTATCCTGATCTGGTCCGGAAATGTTTTTGTGAAATAACATAAAGAAAGGAGCTAACTTAATTTCAAATACAAAATAATTTTTGATCTAAAGTTCATTTTAGTCAAATTGCCACTTAAAATTGAACTGATTTGGAACAATGAGTGTCTCTAATGCAGCAAATAACGTCTCTATTATTGGTTTTGCAAATGGACATTTGTTTTTAATAAAATGTGAAATCGCAAATAAAACTTGTACAATTCATAATGATATTTTTGAATACATATATGCGTATTGATTTTATTGACATTTTCATGATCCTTTTTAAAGTTGTTTTTCATTTAAATTAAATAAATGATTAAAATCCCAGAGACTAGACGTATAACTTGTGTATATATATATTTTTTAATTAAATTCTTGTATCAATATTTGCTTTTTTACATTTTTTTAAGGTTGATTCGTTTCCTCTCGATCAAGGAGAAATAGAAGAAATACCTGATTCATGTTCAGATAGTTGTGATAATGAAGCAGATGAAAATGATGATGAAGATGAAGATGAGGAGGAGGACGAAGATGATGAGGATGATGTAGTTCCTGGTAGTCCGGCTCAAAGCGGTCATTTTTTATTAGCAGATTCACCTTCCGATATAGATACAGATCAAGTTCAAACAAAGGCTAGATTAGAAGCATTACTAGAAGCAGCAGCTAACATAAGTCCTGATAAATTACCAGTTATTAGACGTGCAACGCTTGCATTAGACGAAGCAGCGCAAACTCTAACAAAAATGCGAACTGACAGTAGTTCCCGAGAGAAAAAGTATTTTTTTTATTGAAATAGGTTCAGTTATTACGGATAGAACCATTAAATATATTTGTTAATTTTACAGTTCAGTATCGCGTTCGCTGGTAGCGGCATGCAATGATAATGATGTTAATGCTGTTCGTAGATTATTAGGTGAAGGTAAAAGTACCATAAATGAAGCAACTGACGATGGTGATTCTCTGTTATCACTGGCTTGCTCGGCTGGATATTACGAGTTAGCACAAGTACGTTTTAAAAATTAATTTAATGCTGTGTATATTCACCAAAAGTTATAATCTTTACTTTAAGGTGTTACTTGCTATGTCTGCACAAGTTGAAGATCGTGGCCAGAAAAATGATTGTACACCATTAATGGAAGCAGCATCTGCTGGTCACGTTGATATAATACGGCTACTTGTGAATCATGGGGCTGATGTGAACGCACAATCTTCAACTGGAAATACTCCTTTGATGTATGCTTGTGCCGGAGGTCATGTAGCTGCCGTCAAAGAACTCCTTGCACATGATGCCAATGTAGAAGATCACAACGAAAATGGACACACACCATTGATGGAAGCTGCATCTGCAGGACATGTCGAAGTTGCCAAGGTATGAAGGCTGAGTTATTTTTTATAATTGCACTTAAGCAAATGATTAATCCCGAGATATGAATCTTTGAGTATTTTTGTTGAGTTTCCCATAAATTCCAATAATATTCGGGTGGTGATTTTTTTGATCTTATCTGATGCATGTTCTAGTATAAATTTCAATTGCAACATGTAATCAGTTTACAATATCGTTATCAATATTACGTTATTTTGTAGATATTATTGGAGCATGGTGCGGGTATTAATACACATTCAAATGAGTTTAAAGAAAGTGCTCTTACATTAGCATGTTACAAAGGTCATTTAGATATGGTTAGATTTCTGTTAGAGGCTGGTGCAGATCAAGAACATAAAACTGATGAAATGCATACAGCATTAATGGAAGCATCAATGGATGGTCATGTAGAAGTTGCTAGATTATTGTTAGATTCTGGGGCGCAAGTTAATATGCCAACCGACTCATTTGAATCGCCATTAACATTAGCGGCATGTGGTGGCCATGTAGATCTTGCGATGTTGTTAATCGAGAGAGGTGCTAATATTGAGGAAGTCAACGATGAAGGTTACACTCCACTAATGGAAGCAGCTCGCGAGGGACATGAAGAAATGGTGGCATTATTACTATCACAGGCTGCAAATATTAATGCACAAACAGAAGAAACCCAAGAAACTGCGTTAACATTAGCATGTTGCGGGGGTTTTATCGATGTCGCAGATTATCTAATAAAAAATGGAGCAAAGATAGAACTTGGGGCCTCGACTCCACTTATGGAAGCCGCACAAGAGGGTCACATAGATCTTGTAAAGTAAGTTACCGCTACCATTTAACATATACGTATTAAATTATTTCATTTCTTAAGGTATTTATTGGAAAGTGGCGCTAATGTGCAAGCGCAAACACAAACAGGTGATACGGCATTAACATATGCTTGTGAAAACGGTCACACAGACGTTGCTGAAATGCTACTATATTATAATGCGAAACTTGAACATGAATCGGAGGGCGGACGTACTCCGCTTATGAAAGCATGTCGCGCTGGTCATATTTGTACTGTAAAATTCTTAATTGGGAAAGGGGCCGATGTTAACCGACAAACCACTAATAATGATCATACTCCATTATCACTTGCGTGTGCTGGAGGTCATCAAAGTGTCGTTGAGTTGCTTTTGAAAAGTGGTGCTGATCCATTCCATAAACTGAAAGATAACAGTACAATGCTAATAGAAGCAGCTAAAGGGGGCCACATCGGTGTGGTTCAAATGCTCCTCGATTATCCTCAGTCAATGGGAAATAGTTCAAGTGGTGTAGCGCAAACTTCACAGCTACAACAACCATTTATATTGCCACAACAGCAGCAGCAATTACCACTTAAACAACAGCATATAGTAACCCAAGTCCAACAGCAGCAATTACTCACTGTACCGCCAGGATTACACGAAGTCCCCGAAGCTATTAGAGTTTCAAATCAACAATTATTTCATCAACCATCACTACAGCAAATCAAAGACGGTTCTGAACAGCAGCAGCAGGTTCTGTCTAACTCTCAATTAGTGGCTACTTCTACGGGTAACATAACTGTTGATTCAAATACAACAAGACAAGGTACTCAGCAAGATTCGCTATTAACCCACATGCGACTTCTACAAATGCATCATGGATTTAGTGATGGCTTGGCTCACGGCTTAGCTCACCATGGTTTTATTGATGGTTTATCGCATGGTAGGTTACAACCAAATGTTAATCAATCTGGAAATAATACAGTTATTGTGCCATCAAATAATCTAAATGTAAATCAAACAGCCGCTTCTGCATCTTCAACCCCATCAACTTCAACAGCATCATCTTCTTCGTCGACATCGAATAAGCAAAAAAGTTTATTGCGGCATAAAATTCGTCAAGTTCCATCATCGTTTGAATCAAATTTAACGACCTCAGAGGCTCAGCAAGTTCGCTCACAACCTGTAGGTGACGACGAGAATCCCATTTATTTAACATCAAATGCAGGCATAACTGAGGAACAATTGCAACAGCATAAAAAAATTCTCCAAGAATATCATCAAAAGGTATACTTGATTTTTATTTGAGTTGATTTTATTTCTATAAAATTTAAATTTTTCAGCTTGATTATTCGTTGCCCAAGGCGAATATTCAATTGATTTGCGAGTCGAATGGTTCACCATCGGCATCAACGTTATTGCCGTCAACAGCTTACGTAGATATTACAACTCCTTCAGGTCAAGGTAAGATAATTTAGTTTAGTTTAATTTATAGAGAGCCATCTTTTGAAAATGATCATAACGTGTATTTTAACTCATTTGGAGGTTGTCTCTTCCTCAGATCAATGAATTTACTAGATTATGCGAAAAGATACTTTATACAATATCATTATTGCATAGAATATGTATTAATAATCGTAAAAATAAGAATTATTCAAATTAGTATATGCTTTTCGTAAGTCTAGTCTTGTACGATGATTTTAGTCATCATAAGTCGTTTTTGGCTGGGAAACGGGAATATAAAAGCGGTTCATTTGAATATTTTGCAACTAAAATGTTCCGAAAGTAACAACAGAAAAATGGATATTGTTTTTGTTCTTCCGGACAAATATCTTAGTGGGGGACATAGAAGCTCCAAAATTTATTTATGATAAAAATTAATTTTTCCCATTTTTTACTGGAGAGAAAGAATTTGCAAACATTTTCAATTTACCAAATCACGATAATTGTAATTTCAAAGCCTAGACGTGGGGTTATGAAGATCACTTTTTTTTCTATTTCGTACAAAGAATTTTGTACGAATTCAATAACAAACAGTTTATGTGTCAAATAAGTAGTCTACTTAGTTCCAATCGTCAATAGCGGCTATTAAACAATCAATATTAATTTAATTACTGCTTGGTAATGACGGGAATATTGATCGTGTGCGTTAATGAAATGCGATGATGATGATGCAACCCACACACGGTCAGTAATAATGTCAATATTGAGTTGTATGGAACAAAACGTACACGGTGATAATAAACTGGTTTTCTTATCCCTTGATTAGCGTTGAGTTAGAAAAATTAAATTCATTGCCCTACACGTTATTTTGATGTTAAAGGAAATTGGTCCATATATTGGTTTTTTTGCTAAATGTATAGCTAATTTAATAGGTGGTCGATTTTGTTGGAGTTGCGTCATGCCTCACGTTGTGAACGACGGAATTTAAAAATTGTCCTTGCTAATATGGGATTATTAATAAGGGATGGATAGCATAGATAATGCTATTTCAGGATTGATACTAAATTCCGATTCATAATTATGGATAAAAATCACGTTTTTTTCATTCCATCGTTTTAACCAATTAAATCACGTAAATTATACATTTTCATATAAAATAGTAGAAAAAAGAACTCAAATGTGGGATTTTTGGATTTGTATCCATAGTTATGAACTGATTTGAGATAGTTAGGTTATCTACAATGAGGCTAAAATAAAGTCTAAGGATTATTATTTAATTAGATAATTTCAAAAACAAAATTTTATTAACGAGATTTCTAAAAAAAAATTCTATTCAACTATAATAACTTGTAAGTACAAAATATATTTTCAAAAAATTTAAGAATATAAATTATGCGATATATTTAAATATGTACTGCGAACAGTATTAAATTTATATCTTTCCTTTTAATCATATTGTTACATACAACTAATTTACAAATCATCTAGTAATTTATAATTTATATTCTCGTTTGGCGGGTTTTAGTCCTTTGGCTTGTCACAGTTTTTTTATATTTTTAGCCGATCTAGATCAGATCTAGTATATCAAGTGGTTTCTTCCTTCGGAGTCATCTTACTCGGTTTATATCATACGACGTATCTCAGCATTTTGATGTAGACCAATATGTTGCATGTGTTTTCCGCGTGTTTGTTTATTTCTTCACCGACGAAATCCACCTCCAAATCCCTACGGAGCTCCTTTCTTATATGCCATGGTGCATTAACTATTCCACGTAGGACTTTGCTTGGGTATGACTGGATGATATTGACATTGGTTTTCTTTGTACAGCCCCAGAGCTGAATACCGTAAGACAAGTAGCAATTTATTTCGTCTTTCTGTATTTAATGTTTAACTCTTCTTTTTTCTTTTTAACATGTTCTTTCTATTCTAGTTTCGCGTCTAGAATCATGTCTAGATATTTTGCCGAGTTTGCATAGGAAATTTGCTGAGTTCTACTAGTACTGATATCCAGTTGTTCTTTTTCTTGATGAAGTTTACGTGAACAGATTTTGCTTCATTAAGTTTTATTCGCCATCTCACTCTTCGTCCAGGTACTGACATTATTAGAAGCTCTGCAATTTGCTTGTGAATTCTTCTATGCTATCAGCGACTGCTAAGATGGCCGTATCATCCGCAAACGGTGCTTCGGTAGTCTCGTCTATCGTTGGTAGGTCCGAGGTATATATAACATAAAGTTGGTCCTAGAATGCCTCCTTGTGGTACTCCTGCTGATATTTTCCTTGTTCGCCTTATTCCTCCGAATATTCGGCATCTAATTTAACACGCAAATGTTTGTTAGATATGTAAGATTTTAGTATTTCATAAAAGTGTTTTGGTAAGTCGCTTTGTAATTTATATTCCAAGCTTTTATGCCTTATTCTGTCAAATGCTTGAGTTACATCCAAGAAGATACTTGAACATATTTTCTTATTTTCAAATACATCTTCAATTATGCTTGTAATTCGATCTACTTGTTCTATTGTTATTTTTGAAATTGTTGGAAGTAAGGAAATCGTCATTTAGTGATTTGTTGGGTTTAGGTCTTCAGCGAATTTCCATTGATTTGGAACGTGTTTAAGCTTGAATACTCTGTTAATTATTTGGAGGAGTTTACGTAGCCCTCTTTCAGGAAGAGCTTTTATTATTTGTCTTGTAATTAAGTCATATCCTGGAAATTTCTTTGCATTTAAGTTAAGTTTAATTTCCTCTTTTAATTCTTCTAATGTGACAGGAGATATATGGTCCACTTTAGCCACTTTATTTAATGATGGTATGATTTCATCTGCTGTTTGTGGAACGTGTTTTCGAGGCGAGTTGCAAACAAAGAAGCTTTTTGCTTTGCACTTATAGCTTATGTTCGGTCCCCATTATAGCCCATGTAGGTCGTTTTAAACTTTGTCACTTTCCAAAGGGAATACTCGTTATTTTTCCTCCCAGCAAGGCCACTAAGATGTTTATTAATGGATCCGTTATTGATTTCTTTAATGATCAACTTTAGTTTATTGGCCAAAAAATTTACAGTTGTTTTATATTCAGGCGTTCGACTTTGCCAGGCCTGTCTTGCTTTTCGTTTTGCTGCAACCAGTTCTTTAACTTCCGGAGAGTAAAAAACATTTCGGCGCATTTCCTTGGAACTGGAGGGGTACTACTCCAAGCCGCTTCTTGTATACTGTTGTTGAGTCGTTCTTCTAGTTGTAAAGGATTTTTACAGGTGCCACTTGCAGATTACTATTATCTTCGACTAGTTTCTAGTTTTCTTTTCATTAGTATTATCTTCAACTAGCCAAAGTGGACTAGTTTTCTTAACAATCGTTGCACTGATTGCTAAAATAACAGGCGTGTGATTCCGTTCCTTTTTTTAGAGGTTGCTCTGATCACCAGTAGGTATTTTTTGCATTTAAATCAAGTGATTTAAATAATGTGCAATAGTCTTCCTTAATTAAGTTCTATCTGGGGGGGGGGGGGGGGCTATATATTGATGATACACTATATTCTCTTTGTTATTATTTATATTTAAAGTGTTTTTAGATGTTCACAATTTTAAATTAAAATAGAACAAAGAAAAACATTTTGAATATCAGTGAAACTAGCTTTATTGGATAGATAATTTTATGCCATTAATGCTTGAATATGATTTCGGCCATGTGGTCGCCGCGGCTGGTGCGTACATGGCGTAATCTGGAGGTCCAATTTTCGATCACTCTTCGCAGCAATAACGGCCATAACTCGCCGAATGTTGTGTTCCAACTGTTCAATCGTCTGGTTTATCGGCGAAGACTGTGACTTAACATATCTCCAAAGAAAATAATCTAATGGAGTTAGATCACACGATCTCGGTGGCCAATTAACAGGCCCATTAAGTGAAACTAGTCTCATCAAATGTTCCTTTGAGTAAATTAATTGTAACCCGCGCTGTGTGGCATGTGGCACCGTTCTGTTGGAACCACATCCTTCCATTCAGCAACATTTATGCCAGCCAATTGGGCTACTAAAAAATTAGAAATCATGTCTATACCGCTCACCGTTGACTGTAACATTCTCCCCATCATCGTTTTTAAAGACATGGAGCAATGATTTCGCCAGCCCATAAAGTTTTGCAAATAGTGATTTTATCTGGGTGTAATGGTGTTTCGGCAAAGGCTTGTGAATTATCTTCACTCCAAATCCGACAATTCTGCTTATTAACGTACCCATTCATCCAAAAGTGAGCTTCATCGCTGAACAAAATTTTGTTTGTAAAATCAATATCAATGTGTGCTTCAGCCCATTGGCCGAATTGGTGTGTACGATGGTCGGATGATTGTAATTCCTGCACAAGTTGAATTTTGTAAGCACGTAAACCAAGATCCTTAGCTAAAATCTTTCATAAAGTGGATGGACACGCCTCCAGTTACTGAGAACTACGTCGATTAATTGATTTGGGTCTTCCTCAATGCTACGCTATACAGTATCATTATACGTAAAAAAAATTCAACTATTTGCAAGCGTTGCTCTGGCGTGAATCTATTCATTATAAAATGGCAAATCAAACTAATGATGTTAGCTGTTAAATCGGTTGTCAAGCAAAACAGTGTTGCCAACTTAAAGATGTGAGCCTCTAAAAAACTCCCTTTATTTTTAAGGTGGCTACTTGCATAAATTCCTCTTTAATTTTAACATATAACGTGTTTGATTTTTTCCTTTATAACCATCGAAGATCCTCTTGCCCTTTCTGCCTGGTAACAATTGTATCCATATATTTTATGATATGAAGTTGAAGTAAAATGGGTTTCCGATATTTGGTTTCCGAGGCATATATCTATTTCTTCAGTATTTAGTAAAATTTATAATTCTGGAATATGTTGCATTAGCAACAGCATTTGCATTCCAGGTTACTATTCTTAATTTTTAGTTATGGTTGTTTGCATCATTTTAATAGAGAATGGGTGCCATTTCATTTAGAGTGTCTTGCTTATTTAATCTGGTGCTTAGAGTTTCAACGCATTTCTCTTGTTTAGTTAGCCGAACGTTAAGAGCTTCCATGCTTATTAGTATATTTTGGAGCACTGTTGTATCTTCGACAGTGTCCTTCGAAATAACTGGTTTTGTTACTACTTGCAAGTATAGTTTTGGTTGTCCCGTTTTACTTGCATGAGGTTTTGGTTCCTCTTTGATGAAAGTTAATTAATTTTTTCTGGTATTTCTGGATTTTGTTTTCGCGCTTTATTTCTTTATCTTTGTAGCTCTAGCTATTTCGCATCACCTATAGTGTGCAGGATGACTCCTTGCAATTAACACATTTTGCAGCAGTATCTTTACTAACTGGGCATACTTGAGCGTGATGCTTTCTGGCACATTTCACGCATCTAGTCTCTCTTTTGCAATATTTCTGCGTATGATAAAACCCTGCCATATTTTGTACTGCGGTATAACACAGCTGTTTTTTTAATGGCTTTATTTTAAATCTCATGTTAAGTATTGCCTTATACACATCTTTAATTTTTTTTTTGTTTTTAAAAATGAGTATAAATAGTTTTTCTTTCTTAATGATGTTTACAGCATTTTCTATTTTATAACTCTTGCTTGAGATCCTCAGTAATTGCCTTTTTTGCGCAGGTTGGGTAAGAACCTCTAGTCATATCTTTGACTGGACGAACATCCTCATCATAGGTATAACATTGAACGTAAAAAACTCTCATTCGATCTTTGATCCATCCAATTATATATATAATTTTTTTGTATTTATTTATAAAGCAAAATTGAGTTTTTCGAAAAGTGCGAGAACTTAAATGGGTGTGCTTTGTCCTTTTTACTGTATTCAACAGAATGCACATTAGCTCCATCTTTGCGTGTGCAATCACAACTAAGGAATACAAGTTTATAATTAAGCGGCTAGTTTATTTTATTTCGCAAAAAACAAGAATTTTATTTTACTCAATAGTTTACTTCAATAGTGTTGTAAAAATAATTTTATTTCTAAGATTAATATTGATTCTTTCAGAATCTAGAGAAATTTGATACAATTCTTAAAACTACATAAGATTATTTTGATTAATTTAAAATAATTTAATTAATTACTTGAAATAATTTGTTTTTTATTGGTATCACGAAATCAATGAATATTAAATTTCTTAAATTAGGCCTGGTCTGTGGTACTAGCGGCATTAGCTTTGCGACATCAAACGCTCCGTCATTGGCTCAAATGCCCATTGGCGGTGCTATGCAATCTGCCGCAATTGCCACCTTTGTCACAGGCAAGTGTTAATATTTCTTATAGTTTTTATAATATCTCTTTATAACGTTTAAGTTTTACAATTTTATAATTTTGTGAATTAATATTCCTATAATTATTCTCACCTCATCAGTTAAGGCTAAGGCGACTCTAAATAATCATATACAATGAAATTCAATTTACCTACATATTCATTAGCATTAAACGCATTGTCAAACAACGGCCTAGATATATTTCGTTCATATTTTTGTGTTTTCAAAATACATTTTTCTATGAGATGTTTTAGAGTTATCGTGATTTAAACCGATGAAATGAGAACAAATAATGGCTCATATATATTTTGACAAATATTTACAATTTAACTAAATGTATTTTTAAATTAAGGTGCAAAAACATCAGAAAATAGTAATACATTTCTGTTAACGGCAAATTCCTTACCGACAACACCAATGCAACCACAACCTCAAACCTCTACAGCAGCTACCCCACAACGAGGCCAGTCGAATAAAACTCAAACGAGTACAACTCATATTTCAGCACCATCCGATGTTTCACCAAATACAGCAATTAGTGATCGACCTAAAGTAAAACCAAAAAATTTGAAAAAATCTGCGGGAGTATTACAGCAAAATCAAATGGTATCAATTTATAATAGTTTGGTATATTTCGCTTACTATTTGTAATTTCTGTTGGTATTTTGAAACATTATACTATTTATATTTTGTAAAATTTTAGCCTACTGCAGCATCTATATCATCAACGTCTACAGATCAAATGCAAATTGTACAGCATTCCCTGTCAAATATAAGTTTACACACACAACAATCAAATCAAGTAATACTACAACATCCAAACACATCTCCAAAACCTTTTCATTCTGGAACTCAAATGATTTCACCACCCCAAATTAATCAAAACCTTACTGAATCAATGCAACAAGCGCAGTCAGTTGGCAATTTACAATTCTCGATCAACAATCGTGCAACACCTCCGAATTCCACAACGATCAATAATTTACAGCAAATTATTTCGCCTTCAAATAATAACAACTCCCAAAATAACATTAATATGGTTCCTATTGTTAATCAACAACCTCAATCAACAATGCTTCTAACGGAACAAGAAGAACAACAGTTTAGTCAACTTATCTCTAACACACAGCTAAATCAGAAAATGCTTCAAATGGTGGCGACAATTCCAAATCATCCATTTCAAAAATTTGCTCAACGGTTATGCAGTGATCAACCAAAATCTCCATCTGAATCTCCTCCGTTGACAACAGCAAGCGAACATAATATGCCATCATCGCCGATCAAAAACATTTCAGTTAATAGTAAGTTTAGTAAATTTTGTTTGGAAACAATATAATATATTCTTGTATTTTGTTGAAATTGTTAGATTCGGAATTAGCTGATTTATCGCGAATATTTTGTGAAGTAATGCAAGACATTAAAACCGAATTGACAACAGCTCCAGATTTTTTACAAGTGCATCAGCATGTTAATCATCAAGGAATTAAATCGAATGTTAATCCTCAATTTATTATGCCTCAACAACATGCTAAACTCAATTCTAATCAATCTCAACACAGTTAGTTGAAAGAATAAATTTTTTATGCTTACAAATTATTTATTTTATAAATTTGATTGTTTCTTTTTTAGATTCAATGAGTGAAACCGATGATCAATTACATATGTTTACAGTTGAAGATCAAGATTCTGAAACAATATCTGAATGTGGCATCTATCCGCCTTTAGATGAACCTTTAAATTCGTTTACAAATGAAGATGTGGGAAATGGGACTAACGCGGTAGTTGATGCTTCGAGAGAGCCATGTAATTTAGAATGGGTGGATTACTTAGATGAGGTAATAAGTGCACTACATGGCGTTCCGGATTTACCGGTTGCTTTACAGGTAGTTTTGGCTTATTTTATAAGTGGAGCAATGTTACTGAGTTTATTTTAATTTTTATAAAAGGAAATTGCTGCTAATTTAACTTGCCACGAGTTTGAAACTTACACCAATCTAATTGGTATAAATTCATTTTGTAAAACAAGATGGACAGGGCAGTGGCAAGGAAACACAACTCAACCAACACAATTAACCTTAGCTGATACTGCATCTTCAGCATCTCCATCCACTTTGGAGGAACAACAAAGACAACAGCAAAATAATCCTGTGATGGCCATTGATCATCAACAATTGCAGCAACAATTACAGCAACAATTATCTGTTGAACAATTACAATTATTAAGTCATCTCCAGGTAAAATGTTTAAAGAATTCATTCAAAACAGCCTTTATTTTTCTTCGAATTGCAATTGTTTCATATTTTATATTTCGGTATTTCTCTGGAAATTAACTGGAGAATTAATCAACTCCACATTAAACTTATTTGTAAAGAGCCATTTATGTAAAATTATGCACTGTGCGCATATAATACGACAACAAAAGCAATATTTCACTCATTAGTGAAATTTTGAAATTCTTTTTAATTTCATCTTAAACTAGAATCAATTTTAAAATTATAACAGTTATTATTATTTTTTATTTAGAACCAGCATAATGCATCGTTGTCCATTATTCCAACATCGGCAATTGAACAGCATCTTCAAACACCCAATACTTTTACGCTAACCTCGTTGCCACCTCATTTGACATCACAATGCCAATCAACTTCGATGACAACAACTTCATCAATATCGACGACCGATACTCTACAACAGCTTCAACTGCCATCGCAGCAACAAAATCCACTTGTTGATGCTCAACAACAAGCGAAACTTGTTTTTAATGTGGAAACTGATAAAGCCTCGCCACCTCTTCAATTACTGTTTCAATTGCCACCTGTTCAGCAAGGACAACATTCACAGCAGCAACCGCCTCCACCTCCCCAGCAGCAAGCAGCTATAATTACAAATCAAACTCAGGCTCATCAATTGTCACCAACTCAAACTATTGGACAGCAAACTCAAACTCAGGCTGGTATTCAAATGCAACCAAATATTCAATTAGGGCCAAATTTGGTTCATCAAAATAATATTAACCATCTTCCTGGGATTGCTCAACAAACTCAAACACAAATTGCACAAAATTGCAATCAACATCAAGTTCAAGTAGCAACTCAAACTCAGCAAAATCCGAACGGAGGACCGGTTGTAAGTCCTGCCATGGTACAAATGAATCAAAATCAAGTCGTACCAACCACTTCGAAAAGTGGTATTTCTACGGAGCGTCCAACCAAGAAAAGCGCAGACAAATCTAGAAAAGATAAAAATCGTTACTCATCTTTACGCCAAGCACCAGCAGGTCAACATCAACACGGTAATATTGTTTCCCAATTTCCAGTGGCTGGTACATCTAACATACCACAAGAAAAAACTATAGACGTTGATTCGAAAACAGATTCAAATCATGATACTGCCTTGACATTAGCATGTGCTGGAGGCCATGAAGAATTAGTTGAACTATTAATAAACCGTGGAGCTAATATTGAACATCGCGATAAAAAAGGGTTTACACCCTTGATTTTAGCAGCGACAGCCGGACATGAAAAAGTTGTCGAAACCTTACTAAAGCACGGTGCCGAATTAGAGGCACAGTCAGAAAGAACTAAAGATACTCCTTTGTCTCTAGCGTGTTCAGGCGGTCGGTATGAGGTGGTAGAATTACTGTTAAATGTGGGTGCAAATAAAGAGCATCGTAATGTGTCGGACTATACGCCACTGAGTCTAGCCGCTAGTGGAGGTTATGTTAACATCATTAAATTGTTACTTAGTTCTGGTGCTGAAATAAATTCACGTACTGGCAGTAAACTGGGAATATCACCATTAATGTTGGCAGCTATGAATGGTCATACTGCCGCAGTTAAATTGTTATTGGATATGGGTTCGGATATTAACGCCCAAATTGAAACAAACCGTAATACAGCTTTAACATTAGCATGTTTTCAAGGCAGGCATGAAGTTGTCAGTTTATTATTAGATCGCAAAGCAAATGTAGAACACCGAGCGAAAACTGGTTTAACACCATTAATGGAGGCAGCTAGTGGTGGATATATCGAAGTTGGCAGAGTCCTTCTAGACAAAGGAGCTGACGTAAACGCTGCACCGGTACCATCATCTCGTGATACGGCATTAACAATAGCTGCTGATAAAGGCCACATTAAATTCGTTGAATTGCTGTTATCTCGTGGAGCAGCGGTTGAAGTAAAAAATAAAAAAGGTAATTCTCCGTTATGGCTGGCAGCCAACGGTGGGCATCTTCAAGTGGTCGAAGTACTCTACAATGCTTCTGCAGATATTGATTCTCAAGATAATCGTAAAGTGTCCTGTCTTATGGCCGCATTTCGTAAAGGGCATACCAAAGTGGTTAAATGGATGGTGAATCATGTTACACAATTCCCGTCTGATCAAGAAATGACGCGTTATATAAATACGGTTAGTGATAAAGAATTATTAGAAAAATGTAATGAATGTGTCAAAATTATTCGTGCGGCTAAAGAAGCTCAAGCAGTGAAAGCCAATAAAAATGCTTCAATTCTCCTCGAAGAATTAGATATGGAAAAAACAAGGGAAGAAAGTCGACGTGCCGCCGCAGCCAGACGTCGTGAACGAAAAAAGAAGAAGAAAATTGAGAAGAAAGAGAAGCGAAAAATGATAGAATTATTCAAATCGAATAATAATCAAAAAGGTAGTTCAAATAATAATGATGATAAAGAAGACGACGATGATGATGATGACGATAAAGATGATGATGATGATAGTGACAAGGATGATGACATCACAGTTAAATCTAATATAGTGTCAGCGCCAATCGCCGCTTCAAATCAACAACATAACAGTCATGATCGCGAAGAAGGTGATTCAGGGATTGATGCTAACAGTCACAGTTCGTGTTCTAGCGCCGACGTAAAATCAAATCAAATTGATAAAGCAAGAAATAACAAAATGAAAAAGAAAAACATCAACAAGAACAATAAACTCGAACGAGTTTCCATAAGTCCTGAAAATAATAATATTAGTGAAAATAACAATGGTAAAAAGAAAACTGATGTAAATGAGAATAAAAAAGTAAACCAATCGCAAAATCAAAGGGTGAGCGAACCTAATAATAATATTAATAAAACGCCTAAAGGTTGCAAGGATAATAATAAATTTAATCATGAGAAAGAAAACATAATTCCAAAAGATGGAGGCAGTGGAGTTCAAAGAAATTATTCAAAATACAATGATAAGAAAATCGAAGTATCTTCTTCGAATGTTTCTTCGAATAACAAGTTGAATACAAGTAATAATAATGATTCAATTAATTCTGCGGGTCACTGTAGCATTTCTGCTACTGCCAATAATAATGTTCATAGTCGAAAATCGTTAGTATTTGAGACGTCGCGACATTCTAAAGAAGAAACATATGATCCACAACCAGCTCCTTCTACCTCATCGAATGAGAATTCATTTATTAACAACAGTTCTCAGCAGAAGTTTAATTTGAAAAAAGTGCACCATGATCATGATGGGGTTCATCCTAAATTAAAATCACATAATCAAAATAGTGTTAACACTAATGCAAAACGAGATGGTGAGGGTTGGAAAGAAGTAGTAAGAAAAAGTTCCATTCAGCAATCAACTACAACACCTGCTGAACAGGGTTGTAAAAAGGTGCAAGTTTCCGCCCACGCAATTTCTCGAGTTATTGGACGTGCTGGAAGCAATATTAATGCTATTCGCGCTGCTACTGGAGCACACATTGAAGTTGAAAAACAAGGTATGTTCAAATTTTCAAACAATGACTACGAAATTATATTTGGTGTTCTAGTTTGAGATGCTAATCATTTACTCAGTGATTTCTTCGGTCATTAAAAAAAATCGCATGGAAAACACCAATTTTTCAGTCTCTTCTAAAAAATTATCGAAACAAACCTGCTATTTTTCTATTTGATAAAATGATAATGAAATAGAAAAATACCTAGCAGGTTTTGCAAGGAAACCGGCTCTTTTTTATGGTATCGAATTTCACCGCACTGAATGTAATTTCACTAAAGACGAGTTCAAAAAGCTATTTTTGTAAAATAAAATACATAACTTATATGATTATATATACGTTACGAGTTACACGTTGAGTCGCGAGGCTAACTAGTGAAAATAAAAAACATTCCTTTTTGTAAAATTCAACTTTATTCTTCAATATAGTTCCCTTCAATAGTGCTACATTCATTCCAATGCGTCTCTAACATTTCGATACCTTTTCTGTAGAGCGATCTATATTTATTTGGTCGAAAAATAGGCTTTAATTTCGGCAAATTTTTCTCCCTAGAGCATTTCTTTGAGGTTTGCAAACATATAGTAGACGCTGGGACCCAAATTCGGATAATGTGGTGGATTGAGTAGTAATTCAAACTTCAATTCGTGCAATTTTGCCATCGTAACCAGGGACTTGTGACACGGTGGATTGTCTTGGTGAAAGAACCCTTTTTATTTTGCAATTGGGGCCGTTTTTTTTTACAATTTCTTCAAATGCGCCCATAATGCCATGTAATATTCGTGTTGACAGTGTTTCTCAAGACAATCGACGAATAAAATATCTTTCGCATTCTAATATACGGAGTCGAAAACCTTATCGACAGACATTTGCGTTTTTGGTCGCTTCGGACGGCTTTCACCGTCTACATCCATGTTTCGTCCTTTGTCACATATCAACGCATGTACAACGCATATACGACTTTGTATACAACTTTCTTATGGAGAAATGTTCATGCAAAATAGTGTATAGACTGCTTTCAGATATTTTGTAAGGTGTCAGCTTCACGGAACTTTATTTTACAGTCTTCCAAAACGATTTTGTGCATTTTTTTGTTTTCCGAATAACTGCCAAATTCATCGGTGTTTGTACGGCAACATTTGAACCGAGTAAACCAACGTTAGACGGTTGTTTTCGATGGATTAGGGTCCCGATAACACATCAAGCCATTGATTTGCTTAAACGGTATTTTCCCCAACAGTGTTTAATCAATGCACGAAATTCAATTTATTCCAGTGTTTTGAAAATAATAAAAGTTGTGTTATTAAAACAACTGTAATTGTAAACTGATGATCTGATTGTCATAAAATTTTGACACATATCGTTTGAAAATTTTCTAAAAATCATGAATTCTTCAATAGATGCGCCTGTCTATGTGGCAGTCTCGGGACTTATTGAGGGACGTAATATGTTGCAATAAATATAGGTATTTAAATAATAATAATTATCTAATACAAAATTAAATGCTAATTACATTAAAATTTAAAAGAAGTTAAGTGTAATGAAATAAAAAAGTAATGTGAATAAGGCGATGTTTACAAGTGCTTTTTCTAACGTTTGACGTTAAATCCCTATTATTATGATTTCTCCATTTTGGCTGTCGGTTCGGTCGTGTTTGACCAAATATTTAACTGGTGAAGTTCTCATGATATTTATTTGCATTTTTACCTTGAAAACACGTCTATTAAAAAACTAAATTAAGCCGGATTCCTAAAATTCGGAAAGTAATATGATTTTCTATTTGCCAGAAACATAAAAAATTACGTTTTTTCATAAATATTATACATATGTATTTTAAATTTAATTGAAATTTGTTCATTAGTTTAGCACTGATGTTGTATGACATGACATATCTAAACGACAAATAAACTAATAAAATCTTGTTTAATATCTCCGATGCAAACATAAATCGTTGTTTTTTTTGCCAAAAAATGACAATCAAAAAATGAATCAAATCACATGAAATATAGAAATCAATCCCAAATTCTTTTGTTTTTACGCCCTCCAATATCATTGTGTTTTTAGTAATGAGTTGTCTTTTAATTTCTTTAGCTAAATAATTTCAAATTCAAATATATTTTCATCTGTAATAAATGATTTTTTATTATTTTAATGTTGTCGAGGTTGTTGCAGACTATTAGATATGCAATCAAACCACAAATTCTCTCAGTCTACAAGAACAATTTTTTAATAAAATTCCTCTAAATAATACTTAATAAATTTCCTTAAATGATATTGCATTTAAACGCTACATATTACAAGCATACATTTAGCTAATAGAATTAAATCGATTTTGAATACAAACAATTTCTTGAAGTGATTTGCGCGTCTTTAAGAGTTGCGCGCCTCTTGCGCGTCGGATTAGTTTGAACTATAAAATACATACACAATGATTTGAACAAGTAAATAAAAGAGGACATACATTTGATTTTTGTTTTTTATTGAAATTCTTTTAAACTTTGTTATAGTTGCGTGACTTGCAATAATGTTTGTATTTGTGTTATATTTTTCATCGTTGCGCAACGTCTTTAGACTGCTATTCAATGAAATTAGAATTCATAATTATATTTTGAAAAAATAAATTTATTTGACAAAATACTTCTTCACAGAAAAGTCTCCAAAATTTAGTCTTGTCTAATTAATAATTTGAAGGAAATAATTAGTAATTTGAAGGAGCTATGACTGGTGAATGCGGCGGGTGGAGTAGAGCTTCCCAGTCCTATCCTTTTAAATAATTTTTTACAACGTTTGTAACATGGGGTTTTGCATTGTCTTGCTGAAAAATTAATTTGTTGTGTCTTTTAACCTATTCTGGTCGTATTTCCGCTATAGCCCGCTTCAAACGTATTAGTTGTCGTCGGTAGACATCGCCATTGATAGTTTCAACTTATTCCAGCAGATCATAATATACCACATCTTTCTGATGATACATAACTGCAATGAATATCTCGCTTTGGTGGTGATTTGAGATTTTCATAATAAATTCATTTTTTATCTCCAGAGTAACTATTCGATGCAAGAAACCTTTTCTTTGTTCTTTGAAGCAATATTTCACAAATGGTTTTTCGACGTTCGAGCTCTCTTTCTTTTAATACATGTGGAACCCAGTGGCTAGCTTTTTGAACCATTCTGATTGTAAATGTTTTAAATGTAAATATTTTTTATTAAACATTTAATGCTACAGCCAATGCTGATTGTGTTTGAGAAGAATCTTCAGCCAATATCGTTTCCAATTCAGCATCTTCAAATTTTTTGGGTGGTTTTCCATGCTCTTTACCTTTAATGCCAAAATCGTCCTTTTTAAATCGTCGAAACCATTCTTTACACATTGTCTAAACAATTACTGATATAAAGTAATTTGTTAACTAATAATTTATCTTTTTCTTTTTGTTTAGGCAAAGCACAGGGTGATCGTTGCATTACTATTAAAGGATCGCCTGAAGCGACAAGGCAAGCCAGTATATTAATTGGCACGTTAATTAAAGATCCTGATGTTGACATTTTGGCGATGGTGCCTCGGCCTAACCTTATAAAGCCAATCGTTCCTACAGGAACCAGTATATGGGAGAAATCAACGCCGCTACCTGCTCTAAATACATCAATAAACAATTCAACTTCGTCCAAGGCTATTATTAAATCACAATCTATAGCATTATCTACACACAATCATGGTAAAATTATTACAACTACAGCTCCATCATCGATCTCAGCTACAAACACTACCAAACCAACCATTTCTCTTTCCTCTTCGGCAATTCATTCTGGAATGCGACCACCATCTCAGAACCTAAAAAGCTTATTTACTGCAACACAATCAAGCCGTGGATCACACGTGTCAAATCAGATGAATAATGTTTCAAACGCTATTGGAGGCAACAACTCGAAGAGAAATCTAACATCAGCAACTATCTCTAATTCAAGTAAATCAACTGTGTCATTTACGAATTCAATGCACGTGCTAAAGAATACCATAAAGAACAATTCAAATACTATGACTCAAATCGGTACTTTTCATACTACAACGACTCCAAGCACATTCGCAGCAAAATTATCATCAAACGTTGATACAAGTACAAAAAAGTCAAATTTTACGGGAAATTCTCCGGCACTTTCAGGTGTATCGAATGCTATACCACTTTCGCCAATTAAACATCAAACAAGCGGAAATCAGCCGAGTCTACCTGCACCATTTACTAGTGGCATAAGTGTAAATTCATCCTCTCCACAAACTTCAGCAATTGGATCTTCAACTAAGCCACCATTTTCTCAAAATGTATCACAAAGCGATAATACTAATATAGTGAGTAATAGTGGAAATGCCCGCTCCATTACACCAATTGGACCAATAAGATCACTAAATCGGAATGTTAGTGTATCGCCTTTATTGTTACAGTCTTCATCGGCACAGTCGAGTTCCAGTGTGAATAGTTCTACTGTGATGACCTCATCATCTTCAATTTCGTTAGCTGCCACATCGATAATTCAACCACCTGTAACTGGGCTAGCGTCGCAATTACAGTCAAAAATTAACCAGTTACAACATGGAAATGCGCAGGCGCATGAATACTCTCTTTTTAATGATTCGTATAGTAATCAATGGGAAGCAAAACAATATAGTTCAAATAATTCGAAACAATTTATGGAAAATGTGCCACCACTTCAAGTGGATGCGGCAAAAGCGCCAGGATATCGCGGTACAGCTGTTAGTTCACCAGTAAGCTCAAAAACATCTAGTAATGCAACTACTCCACCAGGCCAACCGCACCAGTCCAATTCGATTGTTCCGTCAATTGTTGCAAATTCTATGTCTAGTTCATCACTAACAAGCACCACCATAAATCCAAATTCGATTCACAGTGAAATTGGAAAATCAAATAACCAACAATCTCAAATAATACAATCTCAATCGAGTGTTGTTAATACTTCTGGCCTTGCCGTACAGCGTCCAGTTATGAACGCATCCGTTAATCAAATTAGACAAATTGATAAATTTGGTATGTCCGCAAATAGTGCGCATACATCGAATATTCGTCAAAATCTTTTCGAAACATCTACTAATACAACCCAAAATATGGCACCACAAATGATGAATTATGGCCAACAACCCGATCAAATGCAACAAATGTTTCATCCAAATATTCAAAATAATCCCCTCCATATGTCAAGGTTGAATCCACGTGCATCTTCTTTTTCGTCAATGCACCAAGGTGGTATTCAAACGCAATCAAAACCACTGGGATCGAATATTCCACCTACTCAACAGCATCCAAGTCAAGGCTATGGAGGAATGTTTCATCAAAACGGTATTAATAATTATCAAAAAATAGCAACCGTACCGTATAATGCAGCGCCAGGTCCTGTTCGAAATCAAGCACAATTGGGGAATAATCGATGGTTTAGCGAGCTCGGTCATTTAGTTAATCAGCGTGAAATTATGGGTCTTGAAAATGGATTGACAAAAAATTTGGGGGGATCTCCTGCTATGTCACCAAACAATTCCCAAGGAGTAATCAGCGGTATGCAAAATCCACCACCACCAATGCAAGATGATGGTCGTAAACCACGACCAATTGGAACCGAAAGAAATTGGAAGCTAGGTTTTATTGGTACAAACATGGAAGATCAAGATCCATCACCACCGTCATGGATGATCGACAAACAACAACCCCAGCAACAAATTGCTCCAAATTGGATGCCTGCACCTCATGCACCGATCGGACCACCAAGAAATCATTTTATTGAAGACATGCAACAACCACCACCCATTCCTCAAGATCATTTTCCGGTATATTTTAGTTTGAAAGAATAACTAATTTATTTCTAAAACTATTTTACTACGGGATCTATTACTCACCAACAAAATTTATATTTTTCAGCAATGGCAAATGGAATATATAAATCCAGCTCATTTGGCTCCAAATCAATCAAATATTAATTTAATGCAGTCATTGCAGTATGCGACGACATTTCCAGCTCCCATTGAATTAGGGGCGCCATTACCTGATAAAATTGAACAATGGGTTGAACCCGAAAAACAGGTTAGTAATTATTAGCATTATTCCAATACATTTGCGCAATTTAATTTATTAAGAATTTACCTGTTTTTAGGGGTGGTCAGCTAAGTGGACATTTTGATCGAAAAATGGAAACAGAAACAATAAATAAAAATTTAAGGAGAATTTAGTTATGCAACCAGAATATACCATTCACATTTTTTCATTTTCATTTGTTTTTCCCAATTGAAATGTTTTTTTTTATATTTCCTTTCGGTTTCATTTTCTTTGTAATTTTATTTCTTTGATATTTTGATTTGATTAGAAGTAAGATAATTATTCTATTATTAATTAATTTAAATAAAACGAGGTAAAAGGTTAAGCAATTACGTAAAACATAAATTTGTTGATGGTTTAAATTCTTTTTTTTATTTAAGGCAACTGTTGTAGGCCTAAGTTTTTTGATTATCGATGATAAACAAATAAAATACAATACATATTAAAAAAGAAAATATAATAAAAATCTCCTAAATTGATTGTTGGTGTAAGTTGATATTTCTTTTAAGAAATTAAATTGGTTCTGGTAGATTATTTGAATTTCTGGAATTAAATAAATGCAAATACAAATTTTGCTATATAATCAATTTCAAGTAAAAAATATTGAAATATGTAGTTTTATTTTTAAAATTTTTGGCTTTATCATAAAATACAACATTAAAATTATTATAATATACAAATTCAATTTAAAATAACAAAATTAAATACATAATCTATTAAAATAAAATAATACATCGTACTATTTAATTAGTTAAACATAAACGGAAGTTTTTATTATCTCTATTTAATAAATAATCAAAGTTATATAAAAATAATATTAACTGAAACAAATTAAAAAGTTGTAAAACTATAGTTTTTTCTTTAACAAAAAAGATTACTAAAAAAATAACGCGAGCCGCTGCCGCCTAAGTGTCTATTATATTATTATAAATTCTGTTGAATAAAAACACTTTTTAAATTTATTGATCTTTAATTTATGTTTTTATAAATAAATCTCTGCTAAAAGCCTTATTATAAAAAAACAATATATTATTAAAGAAATATACTAATATAAAAAACATTTGAACATTAATTTGCACAAAAAACCGAGTTAAATAAATTCAATTGATACGTTTTGATTTTTATTGAATATTGGGCGATTCGTTTATAATGGGAATGTTGAATGTTGATTAAATTTAATATCGGAGCAATTTGTGCACATTTTAATTTTTATTAAACAGTTTTTTGTATTTTATTTTGCGTTATTTAATTAAATAAAAAAATCGTGAATTATTATTATTAAATGAAAGTATATAAAATTAAAATTATGTTATTGATGATTAGTTATCGATATATAAATTTAAAATTGATTACAATTATTATATTATATTATTATCATTGATCTATACTGTATGCATAATCTATATTATATATATTTATAATATAAATATATTTAAATACGTGTATATATATATATATATATATATATATATATATATATATATATATATATATATATATATATATATATATATATATATATATATATATATATATATATATATATATATATATATATATATATATATATATATATATATATATATATATATATGTATATATATATATATATATATATATATATATATATATATATATATAGGTATATATATATATATATATATATATATATATATATACATACATATATATATATATATATATATATATATATATATATATATATATATATATATATATATATATATATATATATATATATATATATATATATATATCCATATATATATATATATATATATATATATATATATATATATATATATATATATATATATATATATATATATATATATATATACCTATATATATATATATATATATATATATATATATATATATATATATATATATATATATTTATATATATATATATTTATATATATATATATATATATATATATATATATATATATATATATATATATATATATATATATATATATATATATATATATATATATATATATATATATATATATATATATATATATATATATATATATATATATATATATAAACTATATATTATTGACATTAAAATATTACTATTATTATTATTATTGCTATTGGAAATACTGGATAGTATAAAATAAAGTAAATAAAACAGAATATTTTTTTTATGTAAAACTACGGCTTAGTGTACGACAAAACTGCGATAAAATTCTATTTCTTAAAGAAGATATTGCCTAGAGAACTCACGTAGCCATACATATCGTATTCAAATTATTACAGTGGTATTATAAAATTTGACGGTAATTTTTGGGTGGTTATTTCGTGCATCATATTAGGCAAATATATAACTAAACGAAACATATTTATCTTAGTGCTCACATAGGTCTCTCACGCCATCTTATGTGACTATATTTACATGGTTTACATTTTCTTATTCTAGAAAGTCGTTTCTTACGACTCGCGGTCCAATTTTTTCAAGGGAAAATATTAATTTGTCAAATCAAAAAATATGTATTTTAATTTTTGAATTAAATTGTTTCTATAGTTTTATTTTGTGTAAAGTTATATGACATTTATGTTAAATAGGGTGGCGCATAAGTAACGTTATGATTTATTTAATGAATAAGTTTTTTGTTTCTGATTTTAATTAACGTTGGTATTTATTAAAATTTAGATTATAGTTTTGAAATACGTTCAGATTTTTTTGAAGAATTCCTTTCAAATGGTGCCCATAGTTTAGTTTGCTTCGACCTGACGTGCTCTTTCCAGGGGGTCTATTATGAAATTTGTCCGCCTCGGATTTTTCCGTTAACGGAAATATTCGATTCAACACGGTTTACTCTAGTATGAAACTTGTAATATCGAAATGATAATAAACAAATATTTTTTTTTAAAATAATTTTTAATTATTTAAATATATTTAATGCTACAAATTAATTTCTTTAATATTGAAATATAAATCACTCACTATATTTTGTTGAAACGTCAAAATAACATCAATCGAATACAGAATACGTCAACTAAATAGCAGTCAGATTTTTTGGAGTGTGATCGGAAAAATCCGATTCGAGTTTACTTTTTAGTTTCATAATAGCACGGATTTATCCGTTACCCGAAAAATCTGAGACATAAATTTCATAATAGACCCCAGAGCATTTTGCATAACTTATCTTAGAATTTCAGGTCCCAGCGCCCTCACATCTCGTATGTGCGAACAGCCGTACTTGTAGGCTTTGCGAGAAATTTCAGCCGCTGTGTAGTAATTGCTGCAAGCCTGTCAAAGCAAAATTGAAGTTTTCCGCAAATAGACTGCACATTTTATGCCGTGACATGTCGGATGCTTTAATTGGGCGCATCCCCATTGTGAAGAACAATAAATTATGTACATAAGTTCAAATGATAGTATCACGGAAAAACCGAAAGTAATAGAAATCGATTTTGTCGATTTGTTACCATGTTTTATTTTCGACTGTTACTGAAATAATTAAAATAACAAAAATGTACACATCTACATAAAGGTCGCGGATCGTCAAAAAGAGCCGTGAGAGTGGCGATGGTGAATAGAAAGCCCAAAAAGCACCGTTAAAGACCATCGAGGCTAGAATTAATCAACACCACAAATCAATCATGCTTCGCAGAAGTTTTGAAATAAATAAAAAAGCAGTTCCTTCTTGGAGCAGCAGTGATCCGTGTTCATTAAACTAGGAACTCCCACTTGCTACTAAAAAACTGATATCTGCAATTGGTAGTACCAAAAATGCAACAATTAAATTAATTTCGAAAACCGTCTCGTACTACATAATTTGCTGTACAATATGTATCGTAGGCTTTCATTTCTCATAGAAGCTACCAAGATGCATGAAAATTTGGTATAGATATAAAAATTATATAAAAAAATGACGGGATAGATAATATTAAAAAAAAGAAATTCAACGTACTTTGGTACACAAATCAACGTACTTTACTACATTTTATGATCGCCTATTACTTGAAAAAGTATATTAACAATCGTATGTACGTTATACATTCGGAAACTATAATTTATGTTCGCCTGTTACTTCAAAAATGGAAATAACATAAAAATAGTGTCGTCTGTATTTGTTATATGTGTCATTTTGCTGTTAATATTATAAAATGATTCAGTACGTTGTATTGTTAATAGATTTTATTACGTTCGCCTTTTGAAATAAGTAAAACTTATTAGTCACATCTGGAGCGTGGCGAACCGGGGAAAAAATCCAGAGAGCGCCGTGAAAGATTATCGAGGGTAAAATTAATCAAAACCACCAAAGTCAATCATATGCCTGTTACACAAAAAACGCGGTCGTTTTAAATGTGGAAACTATCGTCCTATAGCTTTATTGAACACTGTTCACAAAGTGTTGGCTAATGTTGTAGTTGCCAGACTCATGCCTTTCGCCGAAAATATCATTGGCGACTATCAATGTGGTTTTCGTCCCAACCGATAGACCACTAACCAGTGTTTTATCATGAGGATGATCTTGTAAAAATGTTATGGCTCGCGCCTTTGTTGTTCAGTTTGGTGCTTGAGTACGTAATGAGGAAAAGCAACATTGATCGCGCTGTATATTTAATAAATCAGGCCAAATTTATAAATATGCAGATCCAAAAATTTGGCCTGATATCGTGCTTCTTGGCCGAAAACCTAGCGATGTCAAGGACAGTTACATATCGCGCGAACGGTGCGCAAGAAGACTTGGAGTAGTAAAATCAAACTTTTAACAACACCCAGGAACATCTCCATGGCAAATCTCGAACTGGCAACCATAATTTTGATACCGTGGAAAACTTTTCTCGGTTCAGTTATAACATTGTTGAATGATACGCAGGCAGAAATAAAATCCTGAATCGCTGCCGGACAACGAGTTTTCTAGGCCCAATCAAAATTGTTGCGATCTAAACATCTATCGCAGTCGTGCAAGCTCGCATTTTGCACCGTGATATCTAACGATTGTAGATTGTTATCTACCTTCGAAAGGAAGGTCATTCATTCAATATTTGGTTCAATTAAAGTTACGAACAACGAATATCGGATTCGTATGAACCACGAAATAAAGCAACTTCTCGGAGGTAGCGATATCATCGGATTCATCAAATCCAATCGAGTTAGATGGCTCGGCCACTTTTCAAGATCTCCACAACAAGAGATGATCAATAAAGTATTCCGCCAACAAACAGCGTTGTGGAGGAAGACCCCGACTACGCTGGCGTGACGACGTCGAAAAAGACCTACTTACGTTAGGATGTCGAAATTGGAGGAAGAGATCGTTGTTGACGGATGGAGGACCATAGTGCAGGCAGCAAAATCCCTTCATGGGATGTGAAAGCTACAGAGAGAGAGAAACAAGTCAATCAGCCTTTCGCAGAGTTTTTTTAAGAAATAAAAACTGATTCTTCTTTAAAGAGTGTTGGAGATAGTATCACCCATCATGTTCATTAAACTAAGAAAGTCCACATTCTACTACAAATACTGATATGTCTGCAAATCAGTAGTATCAAAACTGCTCCAATTAAATTAATTTTGAAAACCAAGACGTACTAGTCTACTCTACGATTCGAACTCAAGACCTTTCGCATGTCATCCAAGATGTAGGAAAATTTGGTATGGAAAAAATAATTTATCAAAGGACAACTTCAAAAATATCCTGAAGAATTATTTTTTAAATTTTCAATTGTTAAATCAAAATTTGATTTATATTTTTGTGTTTTAAAGTTCTTTATTTGAATTTTTAATATTTTTGTTTTAAATTAAATTCTGAAATCATACATGTAAATCACAGAATAGATTTCTTTAAATAAATAAATAAATAAGAATCAACAGTGTATTTTGACAAAAAAAAATAAATTAGATTAAATCACCATAATTATAAATGTTGAGATTCCAAAGTTATGTTTCCTATAAAAAATTTAAGGTATGAAACAAATTTCTTGGTTTACGCAATGTATGTTCTGATTACATTTTTATTCTATTGTTATTCGTTCGTCGGCCATCGAACGGTCTTTTGCACTTGTCTAATGAATGTAGATGGCAGTTTGCACTTATATTTGAATATGACAAGAAAATTATCGCTGTCCAAATCGGCCTCTCTGTAAGATCCACGTCGGATATGCTGGTGGAGTGTTGCGTCTCCTAGAGATCATGACGTAGTCAATTTGATTTTCTGTCTTCCGTCATTCGATCTCCACGTTACTTTGTGAAAAAACGTACTTGATACAAACAGATTGTACATTATTGACAGGTCGTTGACCCGTTGGCCGTTGTTGTTACTGGTGAGGTGCAAGATGTAAGGACCGGTGTGCGATATATCTTCTGCACTCCTGTGTATGCTATCATATCAAAATAATATTTATTTCCTAATAGGAATCCTACAGACATTAATTCTCGGCAATTTGGTCAAAATTGAAGATGCGGAATATATATAATAAGCTGAAGGATTTATGCACGCACATCACATTTAACAATAGATTCAAATTTATTAAAGGGATTTAAAATGAAAAATGTGATATCAAGAGCGTTCAACTTTTGTAAGCCCACGAAATTACAGGTTAGGTAAATTCTGTAAATTTGTGTATGTTTCGGCCAAACAAATAAAAATATATACGTATTTGTTAAACATGAATTTAAATGGGATGTGATATATAACCACATACACCACACCCAATAGATTAGCCAACATTTAAAGTCATGTTTAACAAATACATATATATTTTTATTTATGGCCGACACATACACAAATTTAAATACTAACTAGCTGCCGATGTTAGTTGGTTGAAACTTATTCCATATGTATCCCAGATAGCAACGAGTCTTACTTTTTTATTCGTATCCGAATGAGCTCTCGGCCAAACCGATGCGGCCAAGATCGGTTCCTAAAAATTAGCCGTACATCGAAATGCCATAAAGCGAATTTGATTTTTTGCATATATACAATTTTTTATGGCAGTATATGGCGGTATATATTTATAGCCGTAAATCGAGAACTAAGTCATTATTAGAAAATCCGTTATAGCAAATCGCCGTAAAAAAGAGGCGCCGTATAACAAGGTATGAGTGTATTCATATTTTTAATATAATAAAATATAAAATATGCTTGGTCGATTTATTTACGAGGTATGCCTACGAGTGCATATAAATGAACTAAAAATAATATTACTGAACAAATTTCATATCATTTTTTTAATATGAGATAATAATTTTTATAATATGAGACTGCATAAACACAATCTTAATAATTTCTGAAACGGCTTTTTTCCAGTATGTACATATAACGGCGATGATTCAATATGTTTATATAGTGGTGCTGCTTATAGCCAAATGCCGCCCTCTGCTGCCAAGTGCCAATACTAAATTCAAAATGGTTGTGTCTGTCTCTTTTTAAAATATATAAACCAATTAACCAAACAAAAATCCAAATAAAAAAAAATTCTTTAGTACATTTAAAATTCTCGTGGAGCAGAGAACGAAAGGCTTTATAAGTATTTAATTTGTTTTGTTATTGTCAAATGTTTTTTATTTCCGTGGCGTAAATGCAAATCGCGATATTTGTGTAATACTATAAAATAAACATATCTGATATAATACCATATCATTTTTCATAAGCATAAATTTATAACGTGTGTGTAAAATAAATTTGCAAAGAAAAATCTATATATTGTGATTGACATAAGCTATTAAAATGACAAAAAATCTCTTGTATTTCGAATTTCATAGCTAAATTGAGAATTTTGTGTATTTTGCATATCTTAAAGTTTTTTTTATTGCATATATGTCAGCTGTATCCCTTTAAATTATTCGCGAAATATGTAGTCTGTACGATTATTGAGGTGGAACAGTGTTGAACTATACTTTAAATCAGTGCGAATTTTATTTTTATCGATGTTTTAATTTAAATATTAATATATATGTACATGAATTAATACAGTGGCGCCGTGTGAACTATAATGACGTTTTTCAAGTTTTAATCTAATAATTGTGAAGGTGTTTCATTTATCTAGTTTTATAGTGATATAGTAACATGATCAAAACGTGTAATAATAAAAATAAAATTCAAAGTGTTTGGAATATAAAATCAATACAAGATTCTAGTTATAGAAGAAAACGTATTAAAAACGATAGCTCTTATATTAAATAAAATTGTAACTTCTGACAACATTACTAGAAAACGAAACTGTAGCAGTAACATTACGAATTATTTAACTAAAATTGATAATGAGGGAAAGATAGATCGATGTTGTTACCAATGCATTTTAGGTCCCCCCATGTTTTTTCAAAGCAAAAAAAAAAGTCTGTGGAAACGACTATGGCGATCTCGGATCTGCTTATCGGAAAAAAACCAAACACCTGCAACATCATATCCCCATCAAGAATTAAATCTAGATCAATTGTACTATGGTGCAAGAAACGACGAAAATCTACTAATAAATTTAAACGACACAATAATGTCAACACAATTGACAACATATTCTCGACAAACAATACAAAATGGAGGCGAAAGCCTCATTTATTACGACGAAAATTCTATTGCTTCAAGTCAATCGTCGACCAATCCATTTGGAAATTGTTGTGCTTCATCACCAAATTCGCCTATGGCATCACTGGATTACGAATGTCAAGACGAACTGAATCATCGTCTATTTCGCGGCCTTGTCGAAAAATTGAAAGATCGCCAATTGGAAACATTATATCAAATAGTGGAAACAAGCCGAAAAGAAAAAGAAGGAAATTTGCTAGGATGTCATCTATCGATACCAAGCGATTGTGTATTAGTACCAAAGGATTTAATAATGGATATCGAACCGTATGTAATTGCATGTCGTTTGTGGCGGTGGCCGGATTTAAAAAGCCCAAAAGAATTAAAACGAATACCGTCATGTCAGGATCCAGTATACTCTTGTTGCAACCCAATGCATTGGAGCCGATTATACCAATCAGGTAATACATATTAAAGTACTTAAAATCATTATTATTTTGTAAAGAGCATCGTTCTGGGAAACAATAAACTTAGCGAAAACAATTATTCGGCTACGACTCAATAAGATGCTTTTCAAAGTGAATTTCAATATTTTTGTCATACTGGTATAGTATCCACACCGGCCTACATTTACAATACCTCATTTTTGAAGTAATCTTAGTTTGATCGTTGTCTTTTAACTTGATTATGGCCGAATATAGATCATCCACCGTGGGTATATGACACAAATATATGAAAAGAATTTGCAGCTATTACTTCGGATGCCTATCAAAATCATGGGTCGTTACTATTGAAATCGATCGTCCTCGTTCTTTATCGCTTCTAGTTGAACGCCCGAGTAAACAAATGTGCACTATTGTTTTCGATGCCTCAGTGCGAGCTTGAACTATTTTCCCCCTGCAAAATGTGCAGCACGGGACACCTAAATCATATAAAATAAATATATACATATCGACTAAGTGGACTAAAAAAAAATTGTCTCTACTCTTATTGAATGTGTAGAAAGTTTACGGCACATTTTTTTCACCTCTATATTCTACTCTTTTCCATACAAATGAGGGATAACATGAATTTAAATTTTTCCTTAAAATCGAGTAATGTCCCTTCTGTTTGTGTTCTGTCTCTAAATGCTCAATCGCTGCAGGTTTTTTTGTAAACTAGTTTCCCCTCCGATATAAATCAATAGTATTCTGCTGAACGTTTTGCAGCGGAAAGAGTATAAACTCGCATAACTATTCAAATTTTTTGTTTATTCCATTTTATTTTACCTTTTTAACATACGAAAAAAGCAACAAAAATAATGGGCTCTTTTACACTGCGTAGATGTAATCGGGAGCGAGTGCGGCACAAATTCCACAGGCCGCATAGAATAGGCGCATTCAGGGCACCCAACAGTTGGGAACATGTTGAGTAAAATCAAAGCCAACGTTATGAAAATGTTTAGTGTTATGAAATTTTGAAATCAAATTGGCGATGATTTCACTAATCATGATGCCAACAGTTGGCGGTCCTGAACGCGCCCATTGTATTAAAACAACAACAATTTTAAAAACATTTCAACTCGAGTGCGAACTAGTAGGCGCAGCAAAAAGTATTTCGCGAAATTTAATTGGTTTTGCATGCGGGATCGAGTGTGATGCTTTTTATTTCCGATGTCATGTACGCAGCATTAACGATGACAGTCGTTCAGTAACGAAAACATTCGGAAACAATATTATAAATTTAACAAACGAAAATCAAACCAAACCAGTCGTTTTCAATAGTAAGGGCTCTTATTGTCAAAAGCCTGGTACTATCAAAAGCCTGGCATTTAAATTGCCTCGTTTTGAAATGACTTTAAAAAAACTGGTTTTGTTAAATCTTGATTTTTAAAAAACCTTGATATTTAAAAAACCTTGATATTTAAAAAAGCCTGGTACTTTTATTTGTTACTTATTTTTTTGTGTTTGATAATTTTCAATACATTTTTTTTAAAGTTTAATGTTTTGATTTTTTTGGGGGTTTTCTGTGTATTTTATTTTTTGAAGTATTTGTACTGTCCCAAGTATTACTAGTTCATTATTTTTCTTTTTAAAAAAATTCTTAAGTACGGGTCTATTCTGTCTTTGCCTGGTAATAAGGAATTTGAAATTAGGAAAAAAATTGAGTCTTTCTTTGACTTTCTTGTCAAACAGTTTTGTTTGACGATATAAGGAAGCTCTATTTAATACGGGGGCTGGATCGGGTTACATTATCCAAGGTCGCAAAACTGCAAAAATCATTAATGTAGTTGCTGCTAATATGCTTGAATACATTTTTTTCTGATCAACAAATACAAACCATTCAAAACTCTCAACAAAAATTTCGGAAGAATAAAAAAATCAAAGTTGAATACCTTTTCAAAAGCACATTTCAATCTGAATGAGCTTTTATGTTCAAAATGTGGTGCTCAGGTGCGTTAAATACTTAAATTAAAAAAATTCTTTGTAGCACGTTTCCCCAATTTTTCCCACTAATTCTCTAAAAGTGTATTCTGGCAGTGTGGTAATAAATTTGTGAGGAAAAGAAACTTAGTTTAAATGTTGGCCATCCATGGTGTTTTAAAAATTATTTTGTATGTAGTTGTCAAAAAAATTTAAAGAAATTTACAATAAATTATTTTTGTTATAATTATAAATTGATGATCATTTTCTCCATAAAATGTTACAGTTTTTCGCATAATATAAACAGTATTTTTTGAGAGAGTCTATATAGTCCTGCAAATTCACTTTCTATAATATAAAAAGGTTAAGATGCGTCCCGCAATTGTTTTCAGAGCAAACAAATAAACCGTTTTCTATCAACCTCGTCAGGAGTACCGAATTAAAAAAGTCTGAATTAAAAAAGTTCTTTAAAAATGAATTAAAAAATTTCATTTTTGTATGAACATCTGCAACTTATTTTAATTCATATTTTTAACTTAAAATTATGAATTAAAAAAAGCGATTTAGAAAAATGAGAAAATTCAAAAATGAATTAACAAAGGCTTATACTATATATTTCATTTTTAAAACACCTACCTTAATTCATATTCAAAATGAATAAGAAAGGCTTAAATAAAAAGGCTTATATTATTTCATTTTATAAACATTTATATTAATTCATTTTAAAAATGAATTAAGAAATGCCCTTTTAAATTCATTTTATCGAACTTTTTTATTTCTTTTTCAACTCTGATTTTAATTCATTTTTAAAATTAATTAAAAACACTTATTTTAATTCAAAAAAAAAACATTTTTAATTCAGACTTTTTTAATTCATGTAGTCACTTCGTCATTATCGCAAAATTATCATTATCCATATTTATTGTTAATATTGTTTTTCAAAGCATACTACGGAGTAAAGTAGAAAAAAGAAAAGAGATTTTTTTTTAAATTTATTGTAATACTTTTTTAACAAAATAATTTTTAAAATACTATGGGTGACCGACATTTACACTAAGCGCGTGTTTCAACTGGTTTAAATACCGCATAAAAAGTTAAAAAGCTAAAAATTTATTCGTGGTAAATATTTTTTAACCTTTTAATTTTTTATCTGTTTCAATTGGGTAAAATTTTGGAAATAACATGGTTGTTTATTCTATGTGTAATTTTGAACGTATATGGAAAATTTAAATATGAAAATATGTAAAATAAATATTATTTAAATAAATATTAGTCAATTATGGTCAGTTTACATCTATATCATTGCGATTTTTCTCAAAATTTGAACATAGCAAATTTTTAATATTTTTATCAGCCAAATGTTTTCCATATACAAATTTTATCATCTCTTGAAGCAGATAAAAAGTTTGACATTTTTATTCACCTCAATTCTTTATTCTATTTTATTCTGTATTATTTGTTTTCTCCTAGACGGATGTATTCATTAACGCGCGAGATTTGTTTTTATTGATATTATAAAAAAATATTATTTATTCACTTTCATTATAATTATCTTAATCATAAACACTTTATTCTTTAATTCACTTTCCTATAATCGATTACAATTCGCCACTTCTTGATATTAGAATTGTCCAATTTTTTGGGCACAATCCAAAGTGGAGAATGTTACGGCGAATTTGATTCTCTAATAATACCCTGTTTCAGCATATCTTGTATTTGCTTTTCAATTTCTTGTTCGTGAACCTGTGGGTATCTATACATTTTGCTATAAATTGGGCTTTCTTGTTTCAATTTTATTTCATGGCTTATCTCGTGAGTAAAAGTCAAATTATCGCTTTCACCGTAGAATAAGTCCTTATTATTTATCTCTTCTATATATTCTTTCTTCCTTATTTAAATGTGTTTGATTAATTTTATTAAAAATTTCCATCTTCCGATCAGATATTGGTTCAAGATGATTTACTTCGGTAAATTCATATACATATATATATATATATATATATATATATATATATATATATATATATATATATATATATATATATATATATATATATATATATATATATATATATATATATATATATATATATATATATATCGGTAAATTCATATTATATAATATATACGAGTACATTATATATTGGTTGAATATCTTTAGATATTCATTTTTTAGATCGACGGTCGCTTCAAAAGGTTTTAAAAAGTTGATGCCTATACGATGCCATATTTCCTGCTCTTTAGAGGGAAAACTTTCCAATTGAGCGTTCCCGTCTTTATGAATTCTTTTGGGATAGGTGTCACAGTTTTTTGTGTTACATAATTCGGACCTCCCAAAGAATTATATTTTAAAGGGTTTTCGAGTGTGATTAATTTATATTTTAAAATGTTTGGTTTTATCAGACTCGTGTCTGATCCGATATCGATTAAACAATTTATTTTAACGTTATCGAATGTCAATTTGACTATGGGGAGTTGATTGTCGGAGGCAGCTCTGTAAAATTTACTTCCCCGTTAATGGTACTGCCTCTATTGATATTGTCCACTTCCATTGGTTCTAATTGTTTGTAAGAATTGTTTGTTTCTATTCTATTAAACGTATTCCTATACTGACCCGATCTATTATTGTTAAAATTCCCTGATTTGTTAACATTTTGTCGGCTGTTATAGTAAGTGTTATTATGATTATTTCTAAAATTTGGTGGGTTATAACGATTTGAATGTGTGTGATTATTACTGTTATTATTTTGGTTACTCTTATTTTGTGACATATTATTTGCAATTTTATAATTTTGATTTCTGTTTCTATTTATTTTATATTCAATTTTGATAATATCTTCTGCGAAATATATTTCGGACTGGCAGAAAATATTATCTAGTTCGAAAAGTGACTTGTTAGTATCGATCTGTAATTGTACGACGGGAATTATTTTTGATTTTAAAATTTGTACAAGTTCGCGGTCTATTGAGTGATAGGTAAAATTGTCCACCTCGTCGAAGTCACAGATTTCACTACATTCACTTTTAATTTTATTTAATTTATTAAACATATCTTTAAGATTGAATACCTTTATTTCCTTGGCCTGGAAGAGTAGCTGGTGTATTGTGGTTTTCGGGCGATACTTCAAACGTAGTTGTTGAATCACGTTAGTCCACGTTCGCTGCTCCTCTGGGATTTCCATGATGGTGTTCCTAGCATTCCCAATGATTTTGGTATTGATCAGTTTTCTTAAACAGTAATGTTTAAGATCTTCATTATTCTGACCACACAGACTCTCTGTGTCGAGAATACTTTTCAGGAAAGACTTTAATTTGTACGAGTCTTCTCCCGAAAAAGGCCGAATTTCGTTAAAGTTACGTATAATTTGATCTGGGCTCAAGTCGAATTTAGTAGTTTTCACGGGTTTGATTGTATTTTCTTGTGCTGTTATTTGTTGTTGTATCACTTTAATTTGTTCGATTAACAGCTGTTGCTGTTGATGCTGTTGAGCTATTTGGTTTTGTAACCATTCCATTTTTATTTCACTTAGTTTAACACTTAATGTTCTAGTTCACCTTTCTATTATTTCTTGAATTTGGAGTCTCGTTTTACACTTTTCTTTCTTACACGTTTCTATTTAACTAATCTTAATATTATATAATGTTCACACTTTGTTAGATTTAAAAAATTAAATTTAAAACACTTAATGAAAACGTTCGTTTCTTCGAGAATTTAATGTTAATATTTCTCTTCGTTTTCGGGTTTTCATTCACTTTATATTTCGGTAACTTATTTTTCCGGGATTCTCTTCGTTAGAGGAGAATCCTACCAACTGCGCCAGATTTGTTTTTATTGATGATTGATATTATAAAAAATATTATTTATTCACTTTCTTTATAATTATCTTAATCATAAACACTTTATTTTATAATTAATCTTAAGACTAATCAATATTTAAATATCCAATCTCTTTAGAGTTGGATCACAAAAAATGAATTATATATTTTAAATCTGTACTCTTTGGAGTCAGTAATACAATTAAATTTTTCATATTTTCTAATCGTTCATTTTCATTATGTTTTGCGTACAATGCATTTTAATTTAATTTATGAAATTTCAATATAGTTACTTCCGTTCTAGTTTACTTTACTGGAATCTTATATAGATTTCCTGACATTAATTTAAAAATGAAAATGTTGCGTTTATTTCCATGAGACAATTTTGTGAATTTGATATTTAATATAAAATTGTCTCATGTGCATTTTTATTTGTCGAAGGTGACATGTCTTGACATGTAACTCGCGTGATCTTTTTTGTTCTTTTAATTTTATTCTTTTATTTTTTGAATATTTATACATCCATCCTCCGATTTACACGGTCGTACGTTAAACAATTCTATAAATTGAAATTTTGTTGAAAGTCCTGACTTAAAACAATAAAGTTGTCGGCAAATATAATTCAATTTATTTTTATTATTATTAAAATTTTTTTTGAACATATCGGAAGGTCAGGGAAGATTGTGATTGCAACATTCTTGATCAGGGGGTCTATTTAATTACTTACATTTTGAGCATAAACTTAATACAATTAAATATGTTAACGATCCAAAGACTTTTTGTTATGGAATGTTGTTTTTCGACGAGCTTTCTGGTTGAATTCAGGTTATGTTTTAGTGAAGTTGTGTGAATGTTAGATATAAATTAAGCTTGCTTTTAGTTGGATGAATTTAAATATAGGTAGTTGAATAACAATACTGGATTTAAATTTTTTTTTACAATATCAACGGAATATTTAGGTCATCATATGTATGATAATACTGCCGAGTCATTCCGAACGTGAAGTCCCTCGGTTAGATGGTGTTTGATGGGAAGATAGAGAAAAATAAGGTTACAAGCAGTATATGATGAGATGACCCATATATGTGAATTAAATAACCTAGCCAGTCTATTATGACTGATGCCGAATACATATGATGAATATTAGTATCCTTTATCTCAACCACAACTAACCCAATTTGATAAACTAACAAAATCTAATCTAGAGTGTGAATATAATTGAGACTAATATTTTAATATATTTAAGTAGTTAGAAAATGACTTTGCTGCGGTTCGCCCTAGTTGTTTCTATGACTAACATCCTTTCCTAACTACCCTTATCTGTTAAGAATGCAGGCAGGGCCTGGGCCCGCATGATGCTGAAATATTATTCGCATTTAGATATAATTTGATATTTGAATGTTGATATTTCAGGATTATGGTAACGTACCTAGGATCGCCGTTATGGCTGGCCTGTACGCCTACATCATACCATATACCTCAATTTTTAACTTTTTATGCGGTATTTAAACCAACTGAAACACACTCTAAATTTCGTTTCCTCAAAAATTTATTCCCAACACACGGAATACACTTTTAGAAGATTGGGAAAAATGCTGTTTTCCTAATTTCAAATTCCTTATTCCCAGAGAAAGCCAGAATAGGCCCACTGGGAGGTACTTACATTTTTAACAATGTATCGTTAACTTGTGGGTGATAAATTTATAGTCCACTATTTAATTTGCTACTTTGATCGGTAACGTTATACAATTATATGTAAATATTCTTTAACACTAATATATTGTAATATAAAATTAACATTTATTTAAAACTGCATATAATTGAAATAACTTTAAATTCAAGTTCAAATTGCAACTCTAAATAAACTATATAATAGTACTAAGGAAAAAATAATTGAATTTTTTATAAAGTGTTTAGATGACCTACGTCGATAGACCGCGTTTTTGTCTCTTTCACAATTTTAACGAGTTCATTGGAATTTAGATTTTACGTTAAAATTTGTATCGCCACAAATTTTATTTATTTATTTATTTGTTGCTTAGTACAGGTAAAATTTGTTTTAAAAAATTCACTCCATCCAACCTATTCCATTTTGCACAACAGAGTAAGTGGTTTTTAGTGGACTGTATAATTTACATAATTTGACAAAAAAATTTATATTGCGCATGTCCCAATTTTGTCAACGAATGAATTGCATTGATTTTAGAAGTAATACCCACGTGGATTATTCACTATTATATCTGGCCCACAGCGATTTTCTTATTCGAAGAGTTTGTTATCTTCTTTATTCTTCTAATCCATCTTAACTTAAAACAAATCTGATCCTCCACGTTATTTGTGTTCCTAAAATTCACACGAGTATTCCTGTATTCCTTGCTTGTGAATTCTTTAAAGCGGCGAAAATGTAATTATAAATGTGTTAATGCCATTACGTATGAACAAAATGCAAAATAATTTAAAATTTTGTAAACGAAAATTTAAAAGGAAGAAATACGACCGTCTGACTCAAAAGTCAAGATCAACCTTGATTCGTGTGTTTAATTACATACACAATTGTGTGTATGGGTGCAGAAACGTCAACATTGTGTGTAAATTGGTGCATACACGTCACAAACAAAAAATGGCGGGAATAGGTTGATCCATTTCTGATTTGTAACGTGCTCACATCGGACTCAGTGTTATTAACATTTTCTTTTCTATGTATTTTAACCAATTTATCTTTTAACGTAATAAAATATTGCCTTAGGTTTTTATTAAATTCATCGTCAGTTAAATGATAACTTTTTCTGGAACGCAGTCTAAAATTTAAAATATTTGTATTGTGAATGATAATGAAACATCCATTTTAATTATCTTTTAATACTTTAATAATGTTGAAATTTTTAGTCGCCCATAAGTTTCCTTGACGCCCTTTTAAAGTAAAATGTTCTGCTAGCTTATGCGTAAAAATTGATTTTAAATTCGACGGTCAATACGTTTTATAACTGAACCCGGGTTGTTTAAGAAATATTCTTTTCCGAAACATACAAGCTTTGGCATTATTCTGGCTTTCCCTGGAAATTGGGAATTGGAGAAAAATATTTTCATAGCATTTTGTATTTCATAGCAAATAGTATTTTTCTGGCCTTCTTCCCTCTTTGAAAATAAGTTTCAAAACAAAGTTAATTGGGAAATTTTTGTTCCATACAATTTTTATAATATTTTGTCATTTAACTTTGTTTCGAAAATATTTACACCAAACGTATTCCCTCAGTAGGTCAGAAAAAATCAATTTGGACAAAAATGATACGAAAATATTTTTGGCAATTCCCTATTTACAATACAATACAATTTAAGTGTAAGTTATCAATTGAAGACATGCTTCTCGATCGTAGAGCAATGTTGCATCAACAATTTTTAAACGCCTCTAGCTCATCAAATGGTAGAACAAATTTTCTGTTTTCGGTGTCAACGAAATTGCGAACGTTGAGTCGGTTATCTCTAAGCTTGATATATTCAGATTTTTTTTTCTTGTTTCATTCTGACCAGCTTAACATATTAACAAGCTCGGTAAGTGTTTTTCTCAATCAGCATGTATTAGGGATAATTCTAAATTAATTACATACTTTCAATAAACTGTTGTGAATCTTGGCAAATAGGAAGTTTGTTGGTAGATTGAACATACAAAATAATTATTTTGCATAAACAAAATATTTATACAATATTATTTTAAAATTATTTGAAAATTGTATTTTAACTTATAAATATTTTGAATTAACTTCAAACAATTGTTGCACGTCTGTTACATCCGGTTCTTTTTCGAAGAAGTCCTCATCAGAGCAATTGACTTGTTGGCTATCATACTCGACTGAAATTTATAAATATAAAATTAAAAAGTTATTTAAAAATTACTTGAATTACTTACCTTCTATAAAATTGCCGAAGAATCATCAGCTTGACTGGTCATTATGTTTGGTTCTAATTTATAGAGAGAAAAGTACGTGTATGGTAAAATAAATGTTGGAATGTGGCATTTTTATTTGAACTATCTTGCAGCGAATAATAGTATCAATTGCTATTCGCTGTAATTCTGGCTTTTAAATTAAAAATATCGAATCGAACTGCCCGAGGAACTACGTGAAATTATACTATGAGATGATGTTGTAATGGGGCTACTAGCTTGTAAAAAATTATGTGATCTATTACGCATTCGAAATGTGGGTTCAAGATAGTTCTCCAAAAACGATGGAGTTATGTTAGTAGTATAATTAGGATTAGGGTCTGTTTTGGAAATATGAGTGTTCATTGTTTCGGATATTCCTTTATAGTTACTTATGCGATGGTGAAGGCTTATTAAAATGTTGTGGAAGCTTCTGCTGCCGTTCTTGCAGTCTTCGGTTTCTTGTAGATCGGGACATCGCACTCTTATAAATAGATTACATTAATAGAAGTTCACTTTTTATTACATAACTAATAAATTTGTAAATGTAAATTAATTCATAATTAAAAGCAGGATCTGTCACAATTTTAACATTAAAATATAAAATTCGAGTGCTAAGTAGCGATGGAAAATTTCGACCAATTTTTGCAGTAATTTATTACAAAAAGTTGTCCAAAAATTTTTTTTTTTTTAATTGTATAAACATATATTTTAACTATATTTATAACTCATAAAGGTGTAGAGTACTAGTATTCTTATGTAGTGGGTTATTCGAGTATTGTTTGCGCGAGAAAGGGTTTTTCAATTCTGTTCTTTTAGTTGCACTCGCTAACAATTTTTCTTGTTGTTTTTGCTAAGGAGAGTATGCATGTTTGAGTTTAAATCTTGTTGAGTACGGAGGTTACCGAGCCACATTTTCATGGAATGGTAAATTGTGGTCGTAATTCCAGTCACTTTTCTTTAACAAGAAAATCAGAAACTTCTTTTGAATCCTCCCTCCAATTCTTTTAATGTGTACAGCATAGTATACATTCCAGGACGGTACAGCGTATTCCAGTTGATATCGAACATAAGCGCAACAGAGTGAACATAAGGTTTGAATATCTTTAAATTCATCTGTCCATCTTTTAACAAATCCAAACATGGCATTCGCTTTCGCAATACAATTTTCAATATGCCTATTGAAACTGGCATTTTCGACAAATGTAACATCTAGATCTATGATCTCATTGACTCTCAGCAATACTTCGTTGTCGACTTTGTAGGAAGTAATTAGCGGATTTCTCTTACGATGGAAAGACATGATTTTGCATTTCTTAATATTTAAGTAAAGCGAGTTTCGATCACACCACCCATTTAATCTATCGATGTCTTCTTGAAAATTCTTCGTATCTATAGCATTCCATTAACAGTTCGTAAAATTTTCACGTCATCAACAAATATGAACACGTTTGAGTTTTTGATTATCTCGGTTATTTGATCTATGAAAACAATAAATATCCACGGCTCGATATGAGATCCTTGGGAACACCAGACGTAAACTTAATAACGTTTGATTTCTCATTTCCCATTATTACAAATTGTCGCTGGTTTGATAGATAAGATTTGAACCAATTTATGTAATCGAGTAAAACCCCAAATGCGAATAAACGGAGTGCTTTTTGATGGCAGATGGAATCAACAACTTGATGGTTTTCTATCTCATTAATTATTTTACTGGTGAATTCAACCAGATTATTTGATGTGGATCGGCCAGGCATAAACCCATGCTGGTTTATTAATATATGACGTGCAATTGTGGATTTAAAGTTGTTGCATAAAACTAATTCAAACGATTTTGGAATTGATGATGTAGTTGATATTCCTCTGTAGAGCATGTAACGTCGTCTCGTTTGCTCCATTTAAAAATTGGTGTAATTTTTGAAATTTTCCATTTTTCGGGAAACACTCCGGTGCTTAAGGAGTGGTTGAATAGGTAACAGGATGGAATTGCTAAAATGTCAGCGTAGTCCTTCAGAATAGAAGAGGGTATATTGTCAACACCATAACCGTCTCCACATCCCTTTAAGTATTGATACCTTGTTATTGTTGGGTTGTTCGTACCATCCACTAGTAGCGCTTGGTATATAGACTGATTGAAAAACGTCGCGAACATGTCAGCTATATCTTTGGAGTTCATTTGGAACATTTCGACACCATGAGTTTTTAGCATTAGAACATCATTCCACAAACTATGGAGAAAATATCCCTATTAATAGGTTGTCTAAATCATTCAACATCGTCGACGACCTATTTGATTTTAATTTATCAAAGGAAAACTTCAAAAATATCCTTAAGTATTATTTTTAAAATTTTTAATTGGTGAATCAAGATTTGATTTATATTTTTTTGTTTTAAAATTCTTTATTTAAATTTTTAACACTTTTGTTTTAAATTAAATTCTGAAATCAACATGTAAATCAAAGAATAGATTTCTTTAAATAAATAAATTGGGATACAAACTTATAAAACAAATTTTATTTTTGTAAATATGAGTAAGCTCGAATTGATTTTAAATTGTCAAACAAGTTAACAGAAATATTAACAAAATCAAAGCAAATTAAGTTACATTTTGTTCAGTCGAGGAAAACCACTTTATTTTTTTCAGATGTTTTACCAATACACATAGAAATAGTAATGTAATAGTGAAAACTTCAATAAACACGGTGCACGTTTCTCCAAGCATAAGATCTTTTATACAATTAAACGAAGTGAGCTGTGTTTAGAGCTTCTCGTTTTACTATACAAAGCCGATATAAGTGAAACCGATTTTGTGGAGCTTAGCTAAACTAGCGCGTACGCACTAATTTATTTAAATTTTTTATTTAAAACTGTGGGATAGAACTCTGAACGATGTGAGCTAATTATTTATCTCCAAGACGAAAGTAAAACATTTAATTACATTGATGCCTAGAAGTTGTTAATTCTGGGATTTATCAACAATGAATATCTTGTTTGAGTTGAAGCATCAATTAAATAATTAGCTCATGTGTGCAACGGACTATGTGATATTTTCTATTAAAGTTAAATGTGGTCGTTGTGATTAAAATAAATCACATATTTGATATACATGTAATAATTTTGACATTGTGCTGAATGTAACCAAACTATTACAGCGTTATAATTTTTGACACAACCGAAATAATTTTTGAATGATATTTTGTTCACGTTGAGAATGCGCGTGCAATGTTGAATATTTTGAATTGCGAAATTATAATTGCTATTGTTATTTATTTATTGTTGTGTTTCTATTGTGTTGCTATGGTTTTTTAATTTAAGTTAATATTTAAACCAAAATAAGCTTACGTTGCCTTGTTTTCTATATACAATTACAATTATTCCAATTTTTTTAAAATGTCGAAAGTATGTTTGTATTCGGACTGCAATGAATTCATTGGTTATGCGGAAGAGAGAGAAATTATTCTGCTAATGCCAAAATTATCACGGGAAAATTATTTATTATAGAAATCGGACACGTTCTTAAATCTTGTCTAGATGTCTCTACAGTGAAAGCTAAAGTAGTGCAATACGAGTATAGATAAGATTAAGTTCTCCAGCAACGAGCATTTTCGACATTTATCAAAAAAGATGTAATCAGAAACGGTCAGTCCGAATCTGGACACTTCTCAATCTCGAAAACAAGTATCTAAAATTATGTTAGAGATTGTTCATAAAGTTGATTAAATCAGACCTTAATGAGCATGTTGAATCATTTATGATGTTAGTTCGATAATAGGTAATCGGTAACGAAAGTGCTTAATATTGACGACCAAATGCAAAAATAAATTCATATTAATTTTGCTCTAGTATTTACAGAACTAACTCGGGTTCAAAGCGGATGGCACAGACTATAGGCACCATTGATGCAATTTGTTTATTAATTAATGTACGTAGGTATATTTACTAATTCTTTGCATCGCAAGTATTTTTGAAACGCCTTATTCATTTGACTATGATTATATTCCACCTGTTTTTAATGTACATATAAAGCAGAACTTTTCATCAATCATGTGTGTGGTCTTCTATCTTAAAACTTGATTTTCTTCTCAATTTTATTTGCTTAAATTACAAGAAACATGACGGTTGTAATTTTAGAAGAATTCTCTACGTAATTTAAAATACTTCTGTTAATTATATGATTATAATCGCTGATTAAGCCTAATATGTAACTATAATGCACAGTTGATATGAAAATGTGTAATAATTTGTATTTTTTAATAATAGTTATAATAAAAAAGTCAAATGTAAATAGTACGCAATTGTACGACCCAATAAACAAAGTTTTTGGAAGTATACTACTAAATGTTTAATTCACATTAGTATTCATTTAAAATTTGTTATAGGAACCTGATTTGCTATATTATAAAAGATTTTAAATTTAGATAAATGATGAAAATTAAAATCTGTTTGTATACGTATTGGTAACCTAACCTTTTGCATTCCTTCTTCCAATAACCGCCTTGTATTATTACCCCATCATAATTTCATGATCAATGATCATATCATATAACAAAATGTTTCTTAATTTTGTGTCGTATTAGAAAACCAGTTTTTGTTTTATTAATCGGTAATCAAAATTTCAACCTTTTGAAGATCAAGCAATGGAAAATAAAGAAACAAAATGTGCTAATTTGGAAACAACTACTATTAGTCGTGATATCAAAACATGCAAATTTAAGCACACTCTTCTGAATACATATTTTAAATTTAAAATTCGATGGCATCATCTTTAGCTATAAAGATAAATTTTTTACATTTGCGTTCTATGATCTGTATTTCATTCATAAAAATGTTATTTTAGGTCGATTGTTACAAAAGTTATACCTTTTTTGTTTAGGGTATTTGAAAAAAAAAACAACTATTATATTAGTTAACTATTATATTCCTGAAGTTAGCAGGAAACACTTTTTGTCTTAAAGTAAAAGCCCCAACAGAATCGAAATCTATCAGGGTAAATTTTTTATAAATTCTTTGTCAAACCGAGTCATAGCAAAACAATATATGTTGAAGCGACGATAAACGTATGATCATCAACATTTACTTCTATGTGGGTGGGGCGAGCAAAGAAGGGAGGGAAATTCATGAGAAATTTAAAATCCTATAGCGAGGCAAATCAGTTTCAATTTTTTCAATGGGAGACTTTGTTTACTTTCGTCCTTTAGTCTCAAGAAGAAGAACAATCATAAATAACGGTGAAATTTTAGAATTTAAAATCGTACTTTTCAACAGAGGCAAGTAACTATATATTTGATAAGGTATATATAGAAATATAGATATTAACTAGCACATTATAAACAATTATCTGGGTATGTTTTATATTATTAACAATATTTGTCGATTATTTTTCTGTACGCTTATGCCAATACGTCACGGTTTATTTAGAGAAACAACTCTATGTCACTAGAAATGTTGTATATACTCTTCAAATTTTGCTTCAATTCCAATTATAGAGTGCTCTCAGCGGAAGTACAGTCGTCCTAATTTTGGCAGAGTCTACTTTTCTAAATTCAATGGATGCGCAAGATCTTATAGTCAAAAACATGTAAAGGTAACAAAACGAGTTGTTGTTGTTTGTTGTAAATTCTAGTCTAGTTTCTCACGTAGAAACTTTTTTGGTTCGAGAGTGTTGTACTCTCATTATTATGTTAATGTAAACCTTACACGAACTGGATCAAAACCAACAACAATTTAAGGCCATGAAAAAAGTCTAATACCAATATACAAGAAACTACAGAAGATTGTATTGGTTACACTAACAATAGTGTGTTAATTTTTTTCTTTCGCACCACTACATATTAAACTAGTGCGCACGTACGAAGTACACATATACTCTAATACAACTATATATAGTTTACATTTTTGTATATTCGTAGCATTATCATGGCTTTATATTGTTGTTGGTTTTGACTGGATGCATCCTTAGATATTCGAAATTTGTTTTGCATGCGTTAACAATTACATTGAAATATGAAAGAATTCCACTAAATTCACAAACAAGGAAAACACGAATTTGCTCAATTCCAAATAAGATTTCATTGGCTTAGAGCTCGCATGAAAAATACTAGGTTATAAAAAATTGGCTCGAAGCCGAACATTTAAACAAAAATTTACGACGAAACCGTTTGGCCGTTAGTTGTGACATTAGAAAGTTCATTAACTTTCGTCGACCTGAAGGATGAACTCGTATCGCTGCCTCATTCACAATAATTGTAATCGCGTGCGCTTTAATCATAATACTACACTAGTACACGCCATACTTCTCAATAATAAAGCGAATTCAACAATAAACACCAAAAAATTCTAAGTATTTCCATGTTCTATTTAAAAAAAAACATCTAGGCGCGACTTTTGGAAAGACTCTTTATTATGGTAAAGACGTTTGTTAGGGTTGGTCACTCAATCCCCATTAAAAAGATCCAGAAATTAAATTGTGAGTATTCAAATTATGTTAAAACTTGTTCCGTGTTATTTCAGTTTACTCAGGCTGTGACATAGGCCCTCTATTTTTTCTATATTTATTAAATATGTAGTTCACTGCTGTGAGTACAGGCAATGCTTGCTTTTTAGTGAAATATTCGCACCGATTAGTAATGCATCTGACTGTCGTATGTTTTCAGAAGGACCTAGACTCATTTTGTACGTGGTCAACTAACAACAAGTTATCGTTAAATATAAATAAATGTAAAACAATTTTATATTTTGAAAAAAATCGGCAAACATATTGATATGGTTTTGAAGGTCGGATGACCATTTATTTCACGTTTTGTTTAAAAAGGTTCAGAAATGTTTCGGATCCTTTTTTATCTTTTCATTAATATTGCTGATGTAATAGCGGTATTTTGTCTCAAAATAACTTTTGAAATATTGGTTATTCACTGCAAACTTATTCTTTTGCATTCTGCTGAATAGAACTTAAGAGTATCTTTATACGCCTTGTCTTTCGAATTCTTTAAATTAATGAGCTTTTCATCATACCATGGTGGATATTTTCTGGATTTAATGAGCGCAGTAGAAACATATAGATGGATCCCTCTAAATAATATATTATTGAGTTTGACTACGTTTATGTTAATTTTGCTGCATATTAATTCATTCTCCCAGTTAGTATCTATTTAAATCACAGCTTTATGCATCATCTGCCTTTGAAACATGGTGTTTAACTGTGATAATTAGCACAGTTTTTCAATAGATCTATGATGAACGTTATTAATAACGAATGGTGACGGGGATTCTTGACCTTCAAATGTGGCAGGTTTGTTTGTAAAAATAAAATATCATTTGTGAAATATCAAATTTAAATTTCTGTCCTGGTAATTTCTTATCCAACATATTTGGCTTAAATTTACTTCAACAATTTTATCGATAATCAGCACTCGGCATATGATCTCACATTTAAAAATATAAGTTTGTGCACGGCGTCATGGTTCCATTGTAGAACTTATAATCAGCCGTGATTAACATGAAATAAGATGGTTTCGCAGCCCTCTCGATTTCCATAATTATGTCGCTATAGGAAGTATAACCTGGAAAGACGGATGGGTTTATGATCATGATCTACCATACCACGTAAACATACAGCGACAACTATCATATTTAACCAGGTGCAAGACATACAACTTGACAACTCTAGAAAATAGACGCGAATTGCTAAAAAGAACGAATACAGAACGAACTATGGCGATAATGAACCAGTGAAGATGATGTGTAAGAGTTTCAATAGAGTTAGCTATGTGATTTTTGATAACTAAAGATAATTTTAAAAGTAGGTTAAGGCAATTTTATGCCCCTCAGTGATTTTTCTTGTTACGTTACTTTTATATTTCAAATTTTCAACTTACTTGATTACTTACGCACAAGTCTCCATGTGTTGTTTGACTTTTACTGTGTTGTTAGCCGTGCCACTTTGTAAGTCATGTTCTCGATTATCTTTAGCTGTTTCATTGGCCCCAAGCTTCGCGGTAACGTCATAGAGATTCTCTTGACTTGCGTTTAATGTAGTTTTCATTAATAAATGCTATTGATCCCCTTCAATCGATGAAAGTAACTAAATATGAGTGTGTGAACAATCACATACTTATTATTATACAGAATATCATATTTTTTCAAAGTATCAAATTGTGCGGCATTTGGTTTCAATGGCTTGATTGATATATTGAGATGAAGTTTTAGTTTTAAAGTTTTAAAATTCATTCACCGCAGCCTGATACTCCTTAAATAGATATAATCGCCGACTTGGTTTTATCGATTTATAAACAAAGCTCCATTCTTGCTACCATTCTTTGATACATTTTCTGGTATCGCATTATTTCCGTAGCATTGGAGCAGAAAGCTGCTTGTACCATTTCAAATTGTACTAGACAATATTATCGTTTGTATTGGCCTGAACTTATTATTCTTCTTTTAATCAAATGAACCATTTTACTTTTTTTATTGATTGATTGATTGATTGATTTTGAATGTACGACCAAGTTCTTAGGCTTGAGTTCCCGGATGACGCCGGGTCCACCGTACACCCTTTTTTACACATAACAAAACCGAAGGATTGGATAGGTTAGTTAAGTGGGACAGAATCGGCCCGGTTACAGACACCTAGGTATAGCCGATAGTTAGTAACACAAAGACAACACAATTCTAATCTACTAGATGAAGGATAAAGGCTTAATAGGTTAATGGATAACGATGGTATTGGTCTTCAACAATTGCTTCTTTAAAACGGCAACCTACGAAAAAATATTATTATTTCACATGCATCTGGAATTTTCCTGAAATTTAATTCTATTAATACTTTTCGGCTTCCTATCCAAAATTGGTTGACTCGACCCGTTACAGACACCTATGTAAAGTCGTTAGTAATAAAATGACAACACAATTCTAAACTACACAATCAGCAATTACAATGAAGCATTAATTCACAAGAATCTGCAAATTTCCTGAAATTTAATTCTAAATTCATATTTTCCGGCTTCCTAAATAATTGAAACATTTATTAATTTAATCATTCTGCAACTCCGCAACTTACAGTAGAATTTCCTGAAACCAAAGTTATTTGAACTATATTCAAAATAACTCTAGAATTCAGTAGTCTTTAACCGTTGAATTGGGCGAACACGAAATAGAAAAAAAAAAAAAAAAAAAACCAGATTAACTAGATTAACTACCGGATTGCATTCAAATATCCCTTAAAATATCCTAAATAATTTAGAATTCGCAAAAATTTCGTATGTTTACTAAAATTTTTGATGAATTTTTCCCGACGCCCATCCTTTTTCACAAGGAAACAAATACTTTTATCACTACTTTTGCACTAGTTCTGGAACTTCTTCTACGTTTGCTGGGGATATATCACATACAATTAATCTCAGACATGACACATGCGACTCGTCTATGACTTGTTACCTCGTATTAGACTTGTCATAAACGACTCATCTCAGACTGGTAACAAACGTAAATTAGTAATTAGTGTGTCGTCAATGGCTTTCCTGCTGGAAGGTAATATTTAAGTAAAGGCAACTAGATAAAATTTGAAAAAATTATTCTAAAATGAATGATAAATAAGTTTATTTTATAATTTTTATAATTAAATATAAATCGTACCAGTATCTTAAAAGAGGGATAATATGTACTCGTATATTAAATATATTTGAATGAGATTTCCTGAGAACCGAATAATTTTAATATAATAGCTCGGCACTGTACATGTAGATTAATATTTAGGGTTGATTTGAAATTGGGAATTAATAATTATAATTCTTGTACTAAAACAGTCAAGATTGGCAACGTTGCATTTTATGACAAACATCCAGTCGTTGGTGTATTGAAGTATACAAACCTTCTCTTTCTTTTGAATAATTATATTAATTATATCAAATATTTCTAGCTTTTCAGTTACATAGATATAACGAAGTTGCCGATAAACAATTCTCTATGTTAAGATTGTTAAAATCCCAAATCCAATGCAAATAATATTTCTTTTTATAAAGCAAAAATATCGCTAATAAGCTGTGAGAAAATACTAGTAACCCATTGAGTGTCACAAAAAGGCCATTTTGCGGTAAATAATAGGATTCGTTACCAACTCCAACATAATTGCAATTAATCTTGCAAAAATGATGGATTATGATGGAAATGCAATATAGAAAACAGCTAATCATAAATTACCTGCACTATATTCTCAATGCACAGAAGAAATACGGAAACGGAAAATTCTATCGCTAATCAAACCAAAATAAAAATATAACAATTTATTACACAAACGCTGAATAATAGGATGAAGGAACATCACCAAAATAGCTCTCTCCGAAAAATCTCCGAAATCAAAGCGTGGAAGAAACCACCTCTACAAACAATCGTAGTAAAATGTACCAAGAGAATTATGCAATGTCCATCCAGGAGCTAAAATTACCTCGAAACGATCCCAACAGACGGCATGAATCTTCCCACCATGAAACCACTACCATCCACCAAGCGACCTCCTGCCAACACCACCATTCAACAAAAACCACGCTTCACAAAGCCGTGACGAATGACAGATCACAGATCACAAACGAACCATGGCAACCCTACAGCCCAAAAACCTCAGCGTACGACCGATCATACCAAAACTCCCAAAATGATTCAGCCCTCGCCAAATCGACGGCAAACTCCAACAAAAACACCCGAAGCATTCAGCAAAGAAACCAATTTGGACATACAAATCCAACATTCAGGCAATGATTCAATACAAAACTGCAAATCCGCCCTCATACACTAACAAATGAGAACTAGATCAAGTCCTAAACAAAACAACTCAAAACAGTCAAAAATACCTTATAAATACAGGTAACGACAGAACACACATGAACACAACTCTCCGCAACTTGAGAAACACAACGTTCAATGAACAACCACCACAAACCGCAGACACCGAGCCATTACTCACCATGAACGAAACCCATTCAAATCACTCCAAATATCAAAAAAGATTCACTGCAATACAGCTGCAGCACATCCTCGCAGCACATCCTGTGTAAACCAATCACACACATACACCACTCGTCAAAATCTAATCCAGTTTTCGCACCACAGAGAAAAAGTATAACCCCCTCCCAATCGCCAAAAATATACATTCTTTTATATGTACAATATTCATTTTGCGCGATCTCGACCTGCGACAACATCCACCCCTTGCCGATGACGCCAACCCAGGTCGACAAGGAGAGGTCAACGTCAGCCGCCTCTCCACAACGACGGCAAAAAATCTCACAAAGTTAACAAAAGTCTAAATTATTATACATATAACAAATCAACAAATTATGAACAATTAAAGTCTAATCGACTTTCCCAATTCACAAATTGAATCATCCACATTCAAGAACATTTAGTGCAAATCCAAAGAAATTCGCCCATTTAGACAACGTAATACGAAGTCTTAGTGTAATCCACTACAAAAATATAAATACAACCGTGAGAGAGCAGAGAATATTATACGATCATTTTGTTTATATTTTGCGCATCCCATATACCATATTTTCACTTATATGTATATCCTTAAATAAAAAATTAAAAGAAATAAGGATTTCAGTACAACATGCAATAAAGACTTGATATCCAAATTTTAAATTGGCTTTTTGGTCGTGATTTGTTCAACTTTTCCAAGAAAATACCATCTACTCATATAACGAAATTCAACAAAATCACTGTGTACATAAAAAACTATAAACAATACGTATGCTGGAGAAAAAACAAAATTATAAAAATTAGAGACCACGACAGTGTTTTTCATAGAAACAGATTACATAGAATGAATGCTAGCAACTGTCGTCACAAACTGTTTCATACCACAACAACACAAATAACTCATCCATACGATTCATTGATTATTATGTAATAAAATATAATGTTTAATGTAAAATAAAGTAATAAAAATAACACTTATCTTAAGCATCCTTTGTAAACAAAAAAGTCCTACAAATTGAATATTAACATACAATGCGTACGATGCATTCAAACAACGGTGTCGAAAAACATATAAACGAAATTGTTATATACATATCCTACACCATTGCAAGCGCACCGCACACAAGTTAATAACACAATACGTATAACTTTTCACTTTACTTATTACTTCTTTACACACAAATTATTATTAATATTATTATTTATTTATTTCATAAGACATATATTAATAAATAATATTATGATTAATATTATAATTAATCAATTATTAACACATATTTAAACTATTTATTTATTTATTTAAAGGAGAGACAAAAATCACGCCTTTCCTTTACGGCGTTCAATCGCCGACCATGAACCATTTTACTTTTTTTATGTAGTAAAATTCAGGAAAGTAATCTTGATAATTTTTGACGTCGAGAATTTTGCATATTACCATTCGTCATATCACGGTGGTTTTTAAAAAGTTCTCTGTGTGTGGTATCGTACAGACTAAATGTCTGTGTCTTCTTTACAGCCCAGATGAATTGACTGATCGGGGTGAAATTTCTTACTTAACCTTTTTCCGCAAATGAGAAAAACGGCCAAGGACTAAAAAATTCTAAATTAGATTTGCAACAGTATCGGTCGAGATCAGTTTCACAAAATTTAAGCGGAAATGACGATTTTTGAAACAAAAATTCTTCAACAATAATTCGGCCTCTGCACAAGCCAGACGTACTAACTAATTGGAATAAAAATGCACACTTAAGAGGGTCTTGTACCAAAGTAATGGTATATTGTGCAGGTTCGATAAGCACTTCTGTGAACATTTTCTTCTACAATTTTTTTATATTCGTTAGATAACATGTAAAACTCGTGCCTAGTTTTTCTAGTTTTTCCAAATTTTCTTTTAATATTTTGTTATTAGCTCCCAAACTTGGACAAGTTGTGCAGGTACGATTGGAATGTACAACTACAGTAGACAAAAAATTATTTCACAAGAATCAACTAGAATTCTTATGCCCCTATTATGGTTTTCGCCTACGCGTCACTAGGCGACGGTGAGTCGCCATATATATATTTTTGTATTATGATTCTCGCCGTGAGAGCGATGTGAGAGAGTGATGTGTAAAAAAACGATCGCCTAAAATTTTTAGGTGATGAATGTAATGTAGTACGAATAAAGTTTTTGAAGGTTACAGGACAAATAAAAAATCATGGCTACCAGCGATAATGTAAGTTTTTTTCAATAATTTTTACGCTTATAAATAATTTGTTTACCAATTTTATATATATATATATATATATATATATATATATATATATATATATATATATATATATATATATATATATATATATATTATATATATATATATATATATATATATATATATATATATCTATATATATCTATATATATATTATATATTATATATATATATATATATATATATATATATATATATATATATATATATATATATATATATATATATATAACAGTGGTGTGATTAAAAATATATATATATTTTATTTTGTGTGTGTATATTATTGATCGTATTATTATATTAGATCTAGTCAAAGAAAATAACAAATAACAACCAAAAATAATGCAGCGACACATACTCTCTCTCGCCAAAATAAAGGTGAGAACCATAATACTAAAATATTGCTCACACGAATCTAAGTATCACGGCGAAAGAGTGTTGAAGCGATGGTGAGGCGAGAACCATAATAGGGGCATTAATCTCGTGCCTAGTTTTCTTCTTTTGTAAGTATTTTTCAATTTTAATGTATAAAATATAAAAATAAAAATAGTTTATCAAAAATTTTCATGAAAATAAGTTCAGCAAATTTCCGATTGGTGGCTATTTCTCGTTTGGTATGCGCGTGTACATGAAGAGAATCAAATGTTTGTGTATGTGTAATTGTAAATAATTTTACACATTGAATGGAGAAGAAAAAAGGTGAATGAATTTCTGGTAGTGTTTCTACATATTTATGACTCAATCGAAACCAACACTAATTTATTCTACATAGAATACTAATGTATTTCTACATATAGAATACATTAGTTTTGTTTCGATTTGATTTAAAAAAATCGAATCAATTTCGGTTTACAAAACGATTAGAGATCGATTGTAAAGGTAAAAATGTTAGGGCATACGAAAATAAATTTAATTTTTACTCAATTTTATTTATTTTCCTTACACATTTTGTTCACGTTTCTATACCCATAATTCGTTGTTGATACCATAGAATTATATACTATAGAATGAATGTAAAGATTTTTCCCATATAAGATTTGCTGTTTCATGTGTCACAAGCCAGAGCAGGATGGTTATATAAAAAATGCATATGGCGGTCTCATATGTCAAAGATTCAACCCCCTCAAACCAGTTTTTGTTTTTGTGTTAAATGACGCGTTAAATTTTGTGCTCTTAAAAAATCGTGAACATATTAATTAAAGTAATTAAAAAATAATTAAAATATTATTAAAATAGTTAGTGGATTGTGTGTAGTGCATCATTTTAGTAATAAAAATTAGAAACATTTAATAAAATGAAGTGTCTCGTGAAAAACTGCTAATTACGCCTCAAAAATTACAAGATGAAATTTCGTACCATCAGTAAGTGTTTATAAAAAAATAAAATGTAAATTATGTTGAAAAGAAAGTGATTTGTGGTAAAATTATCCTTAATTTAAGTTATAAATCAGATAAAAATAAGAAAACAATTTTGGTTATTGGCGTGGGTTGATGCTTTTAATAAACATATGTTTTTACCAGTGCCGCATTTTTCTTATTTTATTTCATGTGCTAAGTGCTTTGCTTTTCATAATTTATTTTTATTTTGGAATATGTACTGTAAATACAATTTTTTACAGAAATTATAATGTAAACATTTGTTTTTAGTTTACCAAAATATGGAGAATTGCAAAAGCAATGGTTGAAGCCTCATCAGATGATATTTCTATTGACCAAGAAATTTCAAAAGTAGACGAATCGAATATGTATGATGAAGATTTTCTTGGATACCCAAATATACTAAGTGAATTTTCAATTAATGTTATTGAATACATAGGAGGATTTATAGTCCGATATTTATTTAGAAAATTGAATTGTGAGGACTGTTGCACATTAATACAACAATGTAACTCTTATACCTCGCTAATCAATTTAAAAAATAAGGGTGGTCTGTTAACTCCTTCGTCGTCAGTATTAAAAATTTGTAAATATTCAGAAGTTGTATTAAAACGGGAATTGGCTATTGCGGACTACAAAAACATAACGCAACTAAAATCTAGTTCTAAATTGTTTAAAAAAAATAAGTTATAACGTTCTTCACAACCTGGTCTGTTAACTCCTTCGTCGTCAGTATTAAAAATTTGTAAATATTCAGAAGTTGTATTAAAACGGGAATTGGCTATTGCGGACTACAAAAACATAACGCAACTAAAATCTAGTTCTAAATTGTTTAAAAAAAATAAGTTATAACGTTCTTCACAACCTAATAAGTGTAAATATTTTCAATGATGAAGATCAATATAGTCATTCTCAAGAACACGTTAATTTGTTAGCTCATTCGATCATAGACAAATATTATGACATCCGATTGAATTATTTTTGTAACCAAAGGTCATATAAATTAACGAAAAGAAACAAGTTTATTCCTTTATTACATTTCAAAGGAATGTGAAATAAATAAGCGTAGTGGTTTTATAATTATTATTTTCTATATTTTATATTTTTTATATTTTATAATTTTTTATTATATCAATATTATATTTAAATAAAAATAATTAATGTACTTTATTAAAGAAATAAAAATGTAATTAAATATAAATAATTTTTTAATTTAAACTGCCTAACTTCATTGCATTCGATTGAAAAAAATTCTAAATACGGCCCTGTTAATTTATATGCTTTCTCTTTTACCCTCCGAATTTGTGACGCTTGACAGTTCTTTACATTCATTCTATATACTCTATTTCTATGGTTGATACATGCATTATTAGTGCATTTTGTGTTTACGCGAGATTTCTTTATTATTAAAAACATTTCCCTGAAAATTAGGACTTGAATAGACTAATTGACTTTAAATTATTTACTTTCAATCATGCATATCGCTATGTGTTTCGTTTGTATTTCAAACCAACAACACTACACTATTGTTGATTTAGTTTTCATTCATAAAGGGAAACTAAACGAGATAAGAGATCAAAAGTATATTAATCACTACTAGGTAAATAACGTAGTAAGATTGTAGTATTACAATCGTAGTATTTTATGTTTTAGGTTCAAAATTAAAATTTATTTTAGTAAAGGACCCTCTTAAGCCTTTTCTACAAATTTGGAAGCCCCATTGATGTTTGGCCGAAATCGGCCCATCGAAAGTTGCAGTTTCCTTAGGAGCTTTTTCGTTGTGAATATTTTAAATGACGAGAAAAACGAGTTTGAAATAAAAGGATCTAAATTAATTTCGCAACAACTCTAAAGTTTTCCAAACATTTTCCAAAGTTACAGCGGAAATGATGATTTTGGCAAAAACTTTTTCAACAAAAATTTCGCTCCTGTACAACCCAGACGGATTGATTGATCATAATAAAACTTCTCACTTAAGCTTTCCATAAATTGGAAGAGCCTAGTGATTTTTGGCTGAAATCACTATTCCGGGAATGGTAGCTTCCATAGAAGCTTTTCCGTTTTTTGCAAATATTTTGAAAAGTATATAGGATTTATGAAAAAACGATTAAAACAAAAAGATTGTAAATTAAATTTCAAACAGAATTAGTTCATTTCAAAATTAATCGACCTTGTTAGTTTCCTGAAATTTAAGCAGGGAGAATGATTTTTGATTGTTTCGGCACTTTTAAGGACTCGTTGGATGGAACTCAAAAAAATCACTCAGTTCACTCATCAGTTCAAATAACTCAGATTGACTAAATAAAATTTGATGGCCAAATAGACTTCGTTGCTTAAGAAAACAGTTTGGATTTAAGACGGATTGGCGTGTTTTTGTGTCACATTTTAAAATAAAATTTTTGTTTTGTGTAGTAAATAATATGATAAAAAAATGTTTATAGAAAAAGTTCAGAACATTGACTCGTGCAAACGTTTCCGTGGAAGACATTTGAAAGATGTTGTGTGATATATATTATTTCATATTCTCGCCATTATACTCGACGCTACACGATTAACGTTGTTAATAAGCTATGGAAAATGACGTTTTTGGCATTGAAAAAGTTTCAGTCAGGCCGATTATATCTTAAGAGTTAAGGTTTTCTTACATTTTTAGTAATAGTTCAAAGTATTTCCAACGTTTTTGTAGTTTGGTCATTGCGGTCTGATGAGATGGCCGAATTTTTTGATTTAAGGAATTCAATGTTTCATTAGGTCGAAGCAAATGGCCAAGCAGCCAGCAAATGGCTTGTTATATTCGTAATTACTTCAATTATTGTTATGGCTTGTTATATAAAATGAAAATTCTAGTAAAGAAAAAATGAAAAAATACCGTTCACAACATGCTTGCTATAGACTGACGTACTCAGGGACTTAAGGCGGTTGTTTCCTGGCTATCCGTCAGTAGGCCAGGTTTAGCCGCTATAAATTAAGTAACGCTAATTATCTTTATTCCGGGCACTCATCCTAATCCATCCCCAGTTCTGTTAGAAATTTGTCTCACTTCGATTAAACATGAGAAGGCATACAATTTTTAATTTTTTAAAAGCAAATGGGAAATTATATATTGGTTGTATAACTTAGTTTTTGGGTTTTTGGATTTTCTAAGAGATGGCATAACTTTAGTACTAAACATTATTTTACAATGAAATCTACGGCGTTTTAAAGTGTGGGCATTCCACATTAAAATTTAGTTTGTCATTATTCGTGAAAGCGTAAACAACATATTTTTTAATCACGCTTAAAGATGTCGAATTTCGTACCAACAACAGCATTTGCGGGAAGCATTAATTTTCTGCTTTAATCAAAAGAAAAAATCTGCTTAATGTTTTCGTTTGCTTCAAGAAACTTATGGTGAATATGCACCGACTCAATAGACTTGCTGGTTTAAACGATTCAAAAGTGGTGATTTTAATGTCGGTGGCAAAGAAGAATTGGAAGCATTATTGAAGGAAAACTCAGCTCAAACAGAAACAGAACTTGCAGAACAGTTAAAGGTCACTCAAGCAGCTATAAGAAAACGTTTACATACCATGAAAATGATTCAAAACGAAGGAAAATGAGTACCACATGAACTGACTGAAGCCAACGTTGAAAATCGTTTAATGGTTTGCAATTCTTTGCTTACAAGACACCGAAGATGGTATTTTTTGTCTCAAATTGTGACTGGCGATGAAAAATGGATTTACTACAATAATCCTATACTCAAAAAATCATGCGTTCATCCAGGCGAACAATCCACATCAAAACCGAACGAAACCATTACTGGTGAACACTACTAACAACAATTGATAGATTTGAACCATGCATTGAACGAAAACCGTCCGATTACAGCCAACAAACAGCATAAAGTGATTTTGCTGCACGACAATGCTCGACCACATGTCGCAAAACAAGTAAAAAATACGCTGGAAGTACTTAAATAGGAAATTTAAGCCCATTTTAGCGCATGCTCCTTATTCAGCAGATTGTGCCTCATCAGATCACAATTTGTTCCGATCAATGCAAAACGATCTTCAAGACCAGCGCTTCAGAAACCACGAAGAAATCAAAAAATGGCTCGACGAATGGATCGCATCAAAAGACAAAGAATTTTTTTCTCGATGGAATCCATAAATTGCCAGAAAGATGGTCGAAAGTTATAGATAACGATGGATAATATTTTGATTAAAATAAAATTTGCCATTTCTTAGAAATAACCGTGTTTATCTGCAAAAAATAGAAAAAAAATCAGTTATACTCCCAATATTTAAAGAAAAACCAAAGTATTGATCGAATGTCTTTTGTATGTTACGTGCCTAAACTTTTCCCTTCCAGGTTGCGTAACTTATATGCCACGTTTCCGACTTTGCACTTAATAATTGCAGGTATAAACTTAGGAGATAGCTTGTGAGCAAATTATGTGCAGTATCGCTTTCTACAAGCGACCGAGCAAACTCCGCTTGTCCGTTAATAAATTCGTCGTTACGGCTTCGCTAATTGAAATGTTTAGCCGATTTGTCATGAGCAATAGTAAGATAGTGCTTAACTTTGTCTCGAACGATATTAAGACGATTCGATTTGAGTATCAAGCCTTCGTCGTTATTTCCATAATCAAAAAGTAGTCTCCGTAATTTATAATCGGAACCGTGCAAAGTCATGCGTTGTCCAAATGTTAAGTAGTTGGGGGTAAATTTGGTTGTGTTATGGTATAACATTACGAAGAGCGCAGCAGCTACTTCTTCTAGGTGTAAATCCCAGTCGTTGTGAGTTGAATCCGTAAGATAGCTCCGGATAGCTGATACAATTGTTCGGTTGACACGTTCCGAGGCATTATTTTGGGGTGAGTATATTGATATCGGAATGTGACCTCCATATTTATTCAATAACTCCTGGAACAATTTGGATATAAATTGTTTGCTATTGTCGCTTATAACAAATTCTGGCACATAAAAGAGAAGAAATACATCGTTTTCGAGGTAGTTACAAATCAACGCGGCTGTCGATTCACGTGAAGGTCTGACGAGGACAAATTTCGTATTCCCACGTTTTGATCGGGGATAGGGACCCAAAAGGTCTACAGAAATGCTTTGGAAAGAGCGTTCGGAAGTAAACCGATGCCCATTTCTGGTTTGGTACAATAAGTCATCCTTTATTCATTTTACACGACTTACAGTTTGCAATGAAGTCTTTGACGTCGAGAGCCATTCGATTCCAATAGAATTGTCTTCAAAGTCGCTCGAGCGTTTTAGCTACCCTCATGTTAGCTGATGTGGGAGGTGTATGTACCTATTCTATTAAAGATCGCGTAAGTTCGATGGGAATAACCAATCGCCAAGTAGGTAACTCAGTATCACCGTAACGTGTGCCAATTGAGGGTGAGCAATTGTTTGTGGTCTTTGACACAAAAGTTAGAACAGTTGGATCCAGAACAAAAACGTCAGTATCTATTTTTAATTCGGACCAGATATTTGTCCAACTCACGCAGTTGCTTAACAATCTACGAGAGAATCAAAATGACGATCTGTTAATTGATAACGCAAGCCAGATCTCATGTTTTTCATGAGCACCTTGATGAGCAGTTTGTCAGATTAGGGAATAAATTATTGAAATGTCAAACTACACATTTGTTCGTAAGATTCAATTTTGTTTTCAATATCTATATCTGGGCTGAGATGTTGTACCATCACTTTTTTCGTCTTTCGACTGAGTTTATGTCCTAATTTTCAGGAATCAATTAACATTCTATTTCTTGTAAACAATTATGTGTTTTATATCGCGATTTCAACCTCTTGATATAATTGCGGGCTTTCTCTCTTTTCTAAAGGGTGTGTTTTAGAGGTTCACAATTTTAAATTAAAATAGAACAAAGAAACACATTTTGAGTATTAGTGAAACTAGCTTTATTATTGGAAAGATAATTTTCTGTCATTAATGTTTGAATATGATTTTGGTCATGTGGCCGCCGCGCCTGGTGCGTACATGGCGTAATATAGAGGTCCAATTTTAAATCGCTCTTCGCAGCAATTGCGGCCGTATCTCGCTCATAACTCGCCGAATGTTGTATTCCAAGTGTTCAATCGTCTTTGGTTTATCGGCGTAGACAAGTGACTTAACATATCCCCAAAGAAAATAATCTAGTGAACTAGATCACATGATCTCGGTGGCCAATTACAAGGACCATTAAGTGAAATTAGTCCTTCATCAAATGTTTCTTTGAGTAAATTAATTGTATCCCGCGCTGTGTGGCATGTGGCACCACCCTGTTGGAATCACATATCAGCAATATTTATGCCAGCCAATTGAAGTACAAAAAGTTAGAAATAATGTCTATACCGTTCACCGTTGACTGTAACATTCCGCCCATCAACGTTTTTGAAGACATATGGACCAATGATTCCGCCGGCCCATAAAGCACATCAAACAGTGATTTTCTCTGAATGGTGTTTCGGCAAATGCTTGTGGATTATCTTCACTCCAAATCCGACAATTCTGTTTATTAACGTACCCATTCAACCAAACGGGAGCTACATCACTGAACAAAATTTTGTTTGTAAAATCAACATCAATATTAATTTGTGCTTCAGCCCATTGGCCGAATTGGCGGCGTGTGCGATGGTCGGATGGCTACTTCCTGCACAAGTTGAATTTTGTAAGCACGTAAACCAAGATCCTTAGCTAAAATCATCCATAAAGTGGTTGGACATATCTCCAGTTGCTGAGAACGACGTCGAATTGATTGGTTTGGGTCTTCCTCAATACTACGCTGTACATAGTGTATCGCTTGTTCGGTACGCACTGTTTGACGTTTTACTGGATGAGTATTATTATTTAGAGTATACGTGGTGTGAAAACGATCCATAGTTAACCGAATTACCCGCTCTGATGACGATTATGACTATCGTAAAATTGACGTAATGCACGATGAGTTTGGCGAACAGAACCATTATTTTGATAAAAAATTTCAACAATTTGCAAGCGTTGCTCTGGCGTGAGTCTGTTCATTATGAAATGGCAAATCAAACTAATGACAAAGCAAATGTCAGTTGTCAAATCGGTTGTCAAACAAAACAGTGTTACTAACTTAAAGATGTGAATATCTAAAAAATACCCTTTACGTTTCGATAAACCTATCACGAAAAAATTATTTGATAATAATTAGAGTCGATTAATCTAGTAGTCTTAGAAATCGTAGAAAAGAAATGAAATGATGTTTTAATCTAGCAAGCTGAGAACACATTAGAAAATGCGTAATTTTTAAAATTAAATAGGCTGCCAATTTACTCCTAAAAATGAGAAATAAACTACCTCGAAAGTCGAAAATAGTAATGGTACAACATCTCAGCCCTGGTCGTCTAGTTTGAAGACGGTCTATCATGGTATGCCGAACTTCATGCCAATTCGCTTGACGTTTTGTTGAGTATACCTCCAATACCAGTTTGATGCAACGCCTTTTAAAACAAAGCTGACCTCAGTCAAAAGTTTCTCATACGTTACATTTATGGATGATGCTTATGTTTCTAATTGGAATAGAAACAAATTAATGGGAATGCCTGTTGTCGATCTATCAAAAGACAAACCACTTCGCGATAAACCGCGGTACTCTGAAGTATATTCAATTTGTGTTAGACTAGGCTGCTTATACTCGTACATGCTTAATTTGGCCAACGTTAATTTGAGACGCAAAAGGAACATTTGATTGGTCTGTGTAAGCCATATTAAACAAATGGTTATAGTTGGCGGTAACCTGCTTTATTAGAGGAGGCTCACGGTACTGCCAATTTTGATAGGTACTTGCTACGGCTGCCTACATTTGTGGCAAAGTAATTACTGGTGGTTGGAGCATCTCACTTGCAGGTGGTAAATTGATTGGTTCAATTACAGGGTCTAACATAGGGTTTGAATATTCTGGGCGTGTGCGTTGATAAGTGGCTACTGCGATAGTTCTTTTGATTTAAGCTTTAAATCATACATTGTTTACTTAGTGATAATACCAGTTCGGATAATTGACGAATTTGGTTCATCATACACACCATTTCGGATGATTGATAGCTCGATGTGCATCACTAGAGTTTCCAGGTAAAGGAGGTTAAGTTTAAGGTTAAGATTACCTTCAAAGTTCTGAAACATTTCGATATGTACTGAGTTGGTTGTATCAATGAATTTATCCAGCCTATCCAGGTCATTTAAGAAGTTTTGCAGTGTGCTAATTAATATTTCACAAGATTGTAAAGCATTTTTACCTTGTCCAGCATACGTTGGAGAATTAATAGCACGTGTCAACCGGCTTGCAACATGAAGGAGTTTAGACTTAATTGTACTAGCGGACTGTATTTGTTGGTCGGTTTCTAAATTACAGATGGAATTAATTTTCTGCTTTAGCGTCTCCAGTTTAAGATTAATTTCCAGGTCAGGTCGTTTATTTGTGCTTTTGTGTATCTTAGTGGTACTCCTACCCGCCCCCCCCCCCTCCCTTCTTCTGCGATCATTTCGTTTTGTAACTTTTGAACTGCGGAATCCTCATCGACTGCAATTTTACGCACTTCACATTCGATTTCGAATTCCTCTTGGTTTAATAAAATCACTTTCATTTTTAAATCTTTAAATTTCACCGAAAGAAAAAAAAGATGAAACTAGGATAACAGAAATACGATATTTTACCTTATATCTCTTAGGATAACAAAAATACGATATTTATACGTAGAAATAATTTGTAATTACCAAAAGCGTAAGACCTCAACAAAAAAATTCTTGTAAGGTTATTTAAATAATAATGTCGAATTCGGGTAAAAAATAATTAATAAAATCGTTATAGCAGGGTTCAAAGTGTTGGTGATTTTTTTACCACTGTTTAGTAAAAGTAGTTTAGCAGTTTTTATAATATGTAAATATACCGCCTCCGTACCAATATTAGTAGATGCATTTATTTTGTTTTAGATCTCGAAGTGTGCCAATTACCTTCATGTTATTCGGAGTTAATCTGTTATATTAATAATTGACTTTTACTTTTAATTTCGGCAAATAAATCTGCAAATATGGGAACATTTTCCTTTAGTAATTTCATAAAATTTGACTTATTGGTTGATAATTTCTTTAACTGGAAATTTATGGGCAGAATCTATACACTCAACATTGATGTAAAGTTTATGACAAACGATTAACTATCGCACTAGCTTCCAGTTTTGTTTTAGATATTCTAGTAACCATAACCTCTGCCTCGTATAGTTTTTGCTTCGCCAAATTTTGGTCATATTTCAGGTTGTTGCTTCATTTGAAACTTTATTGACGTTTTGCATTAATTTACTGTTTTCAAACGAAAGGATGGTTTTAAGTGCTTTCAGTTCATCAAACATTTTTTTGGTGTGTAGACATTGCGATTAGTAGGTCTTTATTAGTTGAGCTTTCGTTATTCATGATCTCGTATATTTGAGCGATTTTATTCTTGCTTTTATTTTGTCTAGAAGAGCCATCGTATATCGTGTTGAGATTAAAATTTTTTATAGAGACGATAACTGGAGTCTTCAGTACTGCATTTTCTGCATATTTATAACGGTAGAACAAAAAATGTTCAATTATGTTTGATAATTTCACATTTAACCCAATTTTAAATATAAGTTAAAGTTTGCTACACATTGTATTTTTTATTTTAGTTTTATTTAACCTCCACGTCGTATCAGGAAATTATTTATATTTAATCAAAGAGTATGTAATGTTTATAAAAAGTAACGAAACAGAGGAAAAATTTCCATCAAAAAATACATGGATTATGCAATTTAAATGGGTAATACAATACACACAACAATTTTTTATTTTATTTGTATCGAATATTGACTAACTCGTGACTATTGATATAAAACTTAATTACGGTAAAAATTAAGGTAAATAAAAAATTATAAAATAAAGGTAAATAAAGATGTAAGTGTGTTTTTAACACATTTTGCATAACCCATGCATTTTTTGATGAACATTTTTCCTTTCTTTCGTTAATCTTTATAACATTAGGTGCTCTTTTTTTAATTAATTATTTTAGCCTCATAGAATTTTGCGTACCTTACTCTTGTGCAAATTTTCCCCCCATTAATTCAATTCTCCATTAATTGACATGCAAGGTTGTTGAATTTGACCTTGTATGTGAAAAAATAATTAAATGATAATATTTCCTTCATTTTACATTATTATTTGAAGATCCTTGTAACGACCAAACTATTTTTCAATTTACATTTCATGCACAAGTTTTCATTATTTTCGATCAAAGTTTTCGGAATTCTGGTTTTTAAAAACATTTTATTTTTATTAATTTGGGCCGGTCCGAATTAATATAAATAAAGATGTTTTTAAAAAACTGGATTTTGATAAAACAACCTATAAAAAACCAGGCTTTTAAAACCCAGTCTTAAAAACCAAGCATAATCAGAATTTTCAAGGCCAGTCTTTAGAGAACCAGTATTTCGTAGTATACCTAAATAACAGAGATAATGGATAAACTTGGTTTTGTTTTACTAGGAAGGTTGCAAAGATGAACAAATACTTTAACTTTATCATATAATATTATATCAAATTAATAGCATTTTCATTTCATTCATATTCGAAATGGTGTCAGTGGGTTCCGATGCATTTTTCTATAGGTTTTGAGAAAGGTTGCACCGTTTGTAGAGATTTTTTATAAACTAAAATAATATTACAGAGATGTCTGAATAGAAATAAGAAAAATTACTTCTCGAGTGCTAATAGAATTAGTGTTGTTTTTCACTACCACCAAGAGCTACACATTGTTTTGAAGATGTTTAATCCTATTCAGAATTGATAATATAATCAGAAAAACAATTATGTTTGAAACTTTAATTTCTATAGCAATTCCCTTATTTCAAGTTTTTCCAACACTTTAATTTCTATAGCAGTTCACTTATTTCACTCGATTACTGCCCACTAATTCACTTTTACTGTTCACTTTAACTGTACACTTTTACTGTTCCCTGCTTTTCGCACTGTTAAATTTCACTTTTTAACTTGTACTGTATCTGGTTAAATTACAACTGTCTCTATGTACCAAATTGCACTTATATACTTGTCTATCGCTGTTCGAGAATATTTCTGTTATTCCGTCTAGCGATGTATGCGTTTTGCAATTGTAAACCACTTTCATGTAGTTGTATTCGCGAACATTTACGTCATCAATTCGTCTGCCTTGATGCTTATCGCAGCCGTTTACAGTTGCTTTCGTTATATGCATATTCCCCTCCACTTGGAATGCCTGTCTAAAATCCAACTCATAATCAGTGTTGGAGGAATATTTGATCCGATAACATCGATCCGTCTTAAGAATAATAAACGCTTCAATACAATTATGAACTCTGACCAGATTCGATTTGGTAACACTTGGTAGTGTACACCTTAACCACTCGACTGCCAAGTCATATACTTGAGCAGTGTAGAACTCGTAACAATATTTTTTGTTTCGATTTTAGGATGCTGTCGATAAAATCTGGCACGCTAAAGTTACATAAAAGGCTAACCTTTTGTTTATTATACTTTCAGTAAGCTCGAAGTAGACGTCTAGAACAGATCGAGCCAATCCAATCAGTCCGGAAAATCATTAAACTCGTGTTTTCTTCGTTTGTTTTTGTAAATACGATTTTGTATTATGTTTTGTTCGCTCAAATTCAATATTTGTTCGAGCTATTTGGTCATTCAATAAGATATTATCGTAAATTGTTGTTTGTTTGAAATTATATGCGATTTTCAAACAAATTCGAGTTTACATAATCGAATTTTAAGTTTTTTTATATTTAATGAGAAATTTATTTTATTAAATTTTGGTATGAATCATTGATCTATGATATGTTATGATTTAGAAGTTTAAGAACATCTGATCATCAATTCATTGTTGTAAATGAATTATTTGAAAAACATTCCTGATATTTCCGAAACACCTCAGAAAGGAGAAACTTGTTTGATTTGGAAATCAAAACAAAACGAACAATTTTTTTAGTTTGTTTGATCTTGTTTAATCTAAATGAGAATTTAATAAACGACAAATTCTGAACGAAATTTCTCGTTTTCTCGATACAAACAGTACATAATACACTAAATTACAAGCTACGGAACAGAACAGATAGTGCATAGTCAATGTTAATAACTTAATTTGCAAGTTTTTTTTAAGCCAAACAAGTTGTTTAAGTTTTCATTTATCATTTGATTGTCTGGATTTCTAGTTTTCCCTTTGTTTTTAACTATACTTTTGCTGGTCGACGGGATATCAATAACTGTTAAGAATATGGAAGGTTTTAGTAATTTTAACTACATATTTTTAAATAATATTCATATTGTAAATCGTATAGTTTTTATAAAAAGTGGGTGTCGAATCGAAATATCGACGACAAATGGGTATTTATAATATTCAGTAAATATTAAAATTTTAGTGTAAAAAACTCGTTTAAAGAGGTTCTTAAAACCAAATTATGGTGGAATATAAAATCCATTAAGATACGAAAGAAATCTGATAAATCTTACAAGTTATATAAGAAACATATAGACATTTAAAACTTTTCTAAGTTAAAGAAATTAACTTTTTCTTAAAATTTTAAGCTTTTATTTAAATTTTTCTTGTAACTAGATTTGAATTTCGAATTCTTTCGTTGTATCCTTTATCGCACTATACACAAAAAAGTAATGATGATGTCCTGTGCTGATGGGTCCTGTTCCGTACCATGTACTGTTTTATGACGTCCCGTTTTGGGGAATCATTTTCTGAAATATGCCATAGCGTTGCATATTGCTTTTGTTTGTTTTATTAATAAGAAATCTTGTTTGTGTTGATTGAAAATTTTCTGCTCGTTTTTGATGTCTGGTCTAGAGAACTTTTAGTTTATTACATTTATGTACACATTATTCTTCATATACATCAAGCGGTGTTTTGTGTCATCGGCTGCGTTTTGTGTTTTAACAGTTAACTGCTAAGTAGTTTGCACTTTGCGGAATTTGTATAAGTAAATTTCTATGAGTCTGAATGGACAATGTTCGCCCAAAAACTAAACATTAAAATGGTGCGATTTTAACAAATTAATAAGTTTTATATTGTTTGTTATCTTGAATCAAGTCTGATTACTTTTTTTCTTGCAGAAACTCCACCACCACCATATTCCCTTTCAATGATGGAAAGATTACACGGTAAGTAAATATAATTTGGAAACCAATTTTGTTTTCTGATCGTAAACATGCACTATTTATTTACAATTAATCAATAATCTCCAACATAAAACAGTAATTTCAAGCATATGTTTTAAAATTTAGTTAATCTCCCTACCATTTTGTGTCTGAATTTTGTGTGTTTGGAAATTTAGATATTCTATACCTAGTCTCAACTAACACAGATTAATAAATTAACAAATCCTATCTACGAAAAATGTGTATGTCTAAATAATTATCAATCGTATATAATTTATTAATAAGGTAGCTAGATAATGACTCTGCTGCACGGTGCCCTAGTCGTTTCTGATCTTTTCCTTATATTACCTTCAATGTGCGGATGCAGGCAGGGCCCGCATAATTCTGGAGTACTATTCGTTTTTCAAATATGCGTTTGATTTTTGCTTACTCCAGGAATGTGCTATAATTACGGGTCGGCATTATGGCTGGCCTGTACGTCTCTCTCTTATCATATCATAACATATCATATCAGTACTGCTTACGCAGCAGACAAATTGTGTATAAGTGAAACGAAAATATGTTATTTCAATTATGCTAAAGTAAATTACCAACAAAAGCGCTTGTTCTCTTTAATAGACTTCAACCGTGGTAATCTATAAAATAAATAAATCAACAAATCTTAAACATAGCTTTGACGAACATACGTGCGCTTTCTAAACTCCAACATTATTTATATTTTAGAGTTAGACTTTTATATAGTTTCCATTTGTTTTTTAATTAATAAATCCCTTGCATTATATCCAAAAAACATAATAATATTGATGGTGACTCCGATCTTCTCGTTCGTCCAAGTATTATGAACCGATTTAATTATACGATTATTAGCCGATGGTGGGTTTGCTAATCGCAATCGTGTTAGTATTCCTTTTTCTTGTTCTTTTTAATTTGACAGAGTCTAAATCAATTGTAATTATAATAGACGATTGTCGTCGTAAGAGAAAGACTCGTTTCTTGCAGTGCTATTGATTGTTTCTTATTTCGATGAGTTTTCGAAGAGTTGTCGGTCTCTCCTTAATTCGTGGCCGAATTAATTTTTTGAACATAAATATAATATTCGACGGTCATTCATGTTGGTCCCAACGCTTATTTAATGAGTGTATTCAGTGAAGTCGTAACCAATTATGACAAACGATTTCAGTTTTACAGGCATATTACTGCTTTCAACATAATTGTGGCCAGACGATATTGTAACTACATTTTTTTAGAATCGAATCGAAACTTACGCCTCTATTTTATAAACATACTTTATGTTGTTTCACTCATCAATTGTTCTTTATTCATTATGATAACAACAAGTTATATTAAAATGGTATACACTCTATTTTTTGAAACAACGATGATAGAATGTTGTTTTATTTGCGTTGGCTGAGATCGCAACAGAAGCAACATACCGGGTGACTGACACGAAGTGTTGCCAACTTCAGACTGTCATTGCTGCCAAACCAGTTATGACAGAGTATTCAAAATTACACTAATGACAGTTCATTCATTGTTTAAAAGCGTACAAAAGCATTTTAGTGTGAAATATTGAGAAAAAAGTTATTCGCAATGGAATTCAAGCGTAATAGTGTGATTGCTCTATATTTGGCTGGAAAACCACAGCCGCAGATTGTTAACTAGTTAAAACATCTGCATGTGAATAAAATGTTTGTGTATCAACAAATAACTCATCCATATGATTCGTTGAAAATTGGGTGTATAGAGAATAGTAAAATGAACGTGTAAAATAAATTTTGGAAAAAATAAACGTACTCCTGCTTTGACCTTAAATCGGTTAAAAAAAAACAGAGACTGTTTTTTTAAAAGTAATTTTTCATGTTTCTTATATCATCCCGCTAAACAATGTGAACCGGTTACGAACCACAAACGAAAACTACACTTCATAGAAAAGTTCGCAAACGAATCGATTTTGCAGTTCAAAAATGAACCGTTTACAGTGTTCCTATCCCAAAATAATTACACTTTTATACGAAATATTCGTTCGCATATTGTTCACTTTTAATGATACGCAAACGTAACACTTTTGCGATTCACAAACGGAACACTTTTTCATATGATTTCCAATAATTTTTTCGATAATAATGTTGGAAATAGAAACGCAAAATGAAAGTTATAATTTATATTATTTTATTTTGATACTGACTATTTTTCTATTTTTTTATAATAGAAATAAAATTTCATAAATCATTGTGCTACGTCGTTCTCATAACAAATCTAGTGATGTTCGATATTCCTTTGTTGACTATTCAGCTTGGATTATACTTGATTTTCGGCACATATTTTATTAAAATTTCTATTTATTTTATAATTTGGTCGCTTTTTATCTTCAACAATAGAAATAGGAATTGAATTAATAATAATAATAAAATATAATAATAAAATATAAAATACTTACCTAAATTAACTAGAAAGTTAATTACAAAAATACACAATATCTCGTCTTCGCTCGAGTCACGAACATAATATGATTTAGTTTATCGAATCTTTGGTTTATCCCTTTAAAATTGGAGAAAGCAAAAAAATGATTCGGTAATAGTTCGAATTCGATTTTTTGTTTAGAGGGATGGGATATTCGTTCAAAATGTTAGGCAACAAAAATTTACGAGGATTTCAGCTGTCAGGGTAAAAAAAGTTACACTAGATGAGCTGTCAGGGTAACATTTTGACCTAACATGTTCGTTCGAAAAAAAAACTTACCCGGAAAAGTTACCCAGTGTAACTTTAAAAAATCGCGATATTTTGTCAGATTTTATAAAAAGTTTAAGCATACCTATATATAAAAGTAAACGTCAAAACATAAATATCAAAACAAATACACCGCGCCATTTGTACAATTCAATTTTAAATTAATTTAATAGATTTATTAAAGTTGTAAGGATAATTTGTAATTTTGTGCGACGTATTTTCAAAATATCTTGTGTGTTTTTGCTTTTAATACTCGTAGATTTATTAAAATTGTAAAGATTCTCTAGCTTGTAAGAGATGTTAACGTGTTTTTGTGAAAAGCCAGAGTACTCGCATTTTATAAATTATTTCTTTTATAAATTTCGAAATAATATTTTTTAATATTTTGAACGAATTTATTTTTATCCAGAAGTTTATAATTGTTTGGAATTCTATTATGCAAACTTGATGCCTTAAAAAATATGGAGCTTGTTCCGAATTTTGTAAATTTAGGTATCGTCAAACTATGATCAATTATTTGAGCTACTGGTAGCAGATTATTTTCTAAATGTATTTTTGTTGTAAGTTCTAAACTATTATTATTATAAAATAATAAATTAAAATAAAAAAAAAAAATTAAAAAATTTAATTTTTTTAAATTTTTGATAAATTTTTAATAGCCTTAATTTGTAAGTTTTGTAACGCACCAATATTAAACTTTGTTGTACTATTCCAGAAATTGGCCCCATGCAATATAAGGCTATGTCTCAGAAAAATATATAGTCCTACGATATTTATGGTTAATAAAATTACTCAATTTTTTAAAAACAGCATATTCATTTCAACTTTACCTTTAATTTTACTATTTCTTTATTGAAATTTAGATTATCATCTAATATTATACCATGATATTTATAATCATAATAGAGTTGTATTACATTATTATTATAAGTAACTTTAAAATTGTTGATTGTTTTAGAATTGATAATCATAAAGTTTGATTTTAGTGTCTTTAATGTTAACCTGTTAGACGCAAAATATTCTGATAGTTTGTTTAATTCTTCAGTCATTCATTGTCCAACAGAGCCGATATTGTCTGGACTAGCGTTATAAAGTATTGAAATATCATCTGAGATCATTAGATATATCATTAATAAACAATAAAAATAAAGTGGGGCCTAGAGAGCTACCTTAGGGAACTCCAAACTCAACTAATTCGCATTCATTGGTTTGATCTTCATTTTGTAAATATGGTTGACGATTTTTAAAATAATTTGTAAACCATTTCAAGCAAATTTTTGTTATACAAATTTGATTCAATTTATTTAGTAAAATTTGATGATCAACAGTGCCAAATGCTTTCAATCTAGAAAGGTAACCCTGCAAGTTAGTTTCGTATCGCAATTAGCTTGAATTTGTGAAATCAAATCAAATAGTGCACTGTTGGTTTTACTATGTTGTCTAAACCCATATAGGTTATTACATAGTAATTTATTTTTTTCGATAAATTGATTTAATTGTTTACTTACAACTTTTTCAAATAATTTATTAACACTATTGGTTGCAAATTAATTGTTCTATAACTATTTGGATCGGTGTTTGAGCCAGTTTGGCGTATTAAAATCATTTTTGATATTTTCAACTGCTGCGGCAGAAGGCCTTCTTTCAAAGATTGTTTGATAATTTGCGATATTACCGGCGCTAATGTTTTGTTCAACTTAAAAATTTGGACCTGATACCCATCAGAGGGGTCCCGGTCGAAATTGCATATTTTAAAACAGCATTTATATTAACGGCATTTCTCAAAACTTCATATTTCAAAACGACATAAGGTACAAAATGGCATAAGATACAAAATAGCAATTTTCAAAATAGCATATTTCAAAACATATTTTTCAAAACAGTATTTCCCAAAATTGAATATTTTAAAACGACATAGGTACAAAACGACAATTTTCATAACGACATTTATCGTTTGTTTATTTTCTTTTCGATACAACATATATAAATAAATTTTAACTTGAACAACCAAATAAAATTCGAGTTCAAAAAATATAATGCACGACTGCAAACGAAAAATAGCGAAAGATGGAAATTTAACTTTGTTCGGTTAAGGGAAATTGGTAAAAACTGAATAATTTTGGGATGCGGTTTAGGTATTTCCGTTGAACTTCGCCCACTGTTTCTAAGTAACATCAAATTAATAAAACTATTACCAACCGTTTTAACATAATATATATACCAGGTGTCATATGTATAAATATTTATATACCTGAGCTTCGTTGTAGTATACACGATATTCTAATGTAAACGTAGCTATACACCATATTATATAGGTGCGATAAACATAAAATTGTTGTGATTTCTTAAACATGTACTATCTTGGGCAGGACCATAAATAGGAAAAATCCTCACACAAAAATTGTAGTGGCTACGTACAACGCTACATATCTTGAAACTAATATCATTGAATCGAATTTTTCGATACAGCCGATAAATTAAGAAAATACTTGCATGAGATGTATTCCAGTATGGAGTAATCCGCTACAACCATGCAATAGTAGTAACTAACTAGATCTTCGAAGCTCTATATAAAAATTTAGGTGAAGGAGAATATTATATGCATTCTAAATCTTCAAATAATTTGTAATTCCAATGAAGGTAAATACCTTTACTTACTAAAGTTTTTATATAACATGTAGAAGAAATTTGTCATAATCAATTTCATTTCATAAATTTTATTCAAAATCATTTGTAAATTCAATTCTACTATAGAAACATGTGAAATTTGATCTTAGCCAATCAAGAAATAGACAAGTTCCTTTTGATTTGGCTTTATCCCAGAATTTGATCCAAGAATCGTTCAAAAATTTCATTCATGTCAAATTTCATCGTGTTCCGTTAATAAATAACCGTACCTGTTGATCGATAATACTATAAACATTTTTTGATTTATTACAACTTTTATACTTAACAAATTTATTTTATCATTATTAAATTCTGAAAAAATTTCAAAATTATATTTGTTATTTACAAAGTTCCCTACTCCACCGCGTATCTTATTTTTTCTACATGAAAATACTGCGTGGTAATTTTTAAAATAAAAGGATTTTAGCACATAATCGTTTATTTATGTTTCTGTTACTAAAAATATTGGTATTATCAAGTACTTGATATATATCCTCAATTTTATCTGACAATAACCTTCTAGACCTTAGATCCAAAATTTTAAGCGAATATGGATTTTTAATATGATGTTCTCTCTTTTCCGTCCTTGAAAAAATTGGTATATCTGAGTTAATTGATAAATTGTAATCTGAATTAGAAATCGAACTTTATTATATCGTCAAAATTAATATTTTTTTCTGGTGCATTGTCATTAGATTTTCTCAGAAAATATTACCATTCGTGATCCAGACATATTTAACTTTATTAGAACGTTTAAGACCTCGTACCTTCTTAAACAAATATTGATTATACGATGTTAATTGCTCTCTTACATAAAATGGCCGCTTCTCATATTTCATCAAATTCCCATCCTCCAATAAAACCCCATTAAGTATATCTGCAGTTTGCAGGATCTTATTCATATTATGGGCTTTAATGATCGAGTCTCGAGTAGATTTTCTGTTAAACTTCACAATAATTTTTGATGGTAGGCCTGAAGATGTGTTGTGCTGCTTCAAACGATAAACGTCATTCAAATCTCTTGATTCAAGATGTCTATGTTTACGCTCTTTGCTATCGCAATAACTATTTCGATCAAATGTTTTTCTTGTTTTCCTCCTATACCGCAAATTTCCAAAGTACTTGACAGTGCTTGTTGTTTGCTCTGATTGACATCATTTTCAATTTCACTTATTTTATTTCGGAGCACCACATTTTCACTTTTAAGATGTTTATTCTTATTTGTCAGCATCACTATATTTTTCGCGACACGTTCAATATAAATTTTCCTACTTGTTAGTGCCTGGCTCAAACATTCTATTTCCAAATTAATATCTTCTAACTTCTAAATGTTGAAATATTTCTTTTTAGGTCATCTTTAGTCCATCCAGTGCAATCATCGTGATATGTCTTCTGACATTTTACACATTTTGAAGTGTTGTGTTTGTGTCTGCTGAACGATTTATCACATTTTTCACAAATATTTTGACATGCATGATTAATGGAATTAATTCGCGAAATGTATATTATAATCACTTGTCCAACGGACGTTTATAATGAAAAAATAAAAAAAATTTAAATTTATTTTCAAAGAAAAATATAAAATCAAAGCGAAAAATTATCCGTGCTTTTATTTCAACGGCTTTACTATATTTTCGGCAATCAGCAACTACATCTCCGAATTTTGTGAGAATTTCCAAGTTATTAGTATTGTCTTGGCCAGACGACGTACTGCTTTACGAGCACGAGACCAAGCGTTCGAAAGTCTACCTCCTTCATGAGAGCTCCACTGGGCACTGTTGGCCAAAATACGAATTACGTCGTCTCGGGAACTTAGAAGCTTTATTGCGTGAACAATACTTCCGAGTCATGTAATAAGCCAGTTGGCATTATGTTTGTTGGTTTAATGGTTAACAATGGTATTGGTCTTCAACAATAGCTTGTTTAAATCAGTAACCTTAGAAAAAAAATATTATTTCACAAGCATCTAGAAATTTTCTAAAATATAATTCTAAATTAACACTTTTCAGTGATTAATTTAAATACAAAAATAAAGTAAGTAAATTCATTGAATGATTCTGAAAATACGACCAAGTTTTACCTAGGTTCTCCCGGATGACGCCGCGCCCACCACATACTCCTTTTACACATAACAGAACCGAAGAATTGGATAGGTTAGTTAGGTGGGGCAGAATCGGCTCGATTACAGGCACCTAGGTATGCCGATAGTTAGTAACACATTGACCACACATGAACAGCAATTAATGTTCCATCTCCTTCCATGAATGACACCCTACTTTAAGAAATATAATTTAAAATTAGATTTCTTATTAGTTTCTTGTAAAGCTGGATATGAATTTTCGGAAATTTAAAACGTTATTGGAAAATATTTAATGAGCCAATAATAGTAATAGAATGTTTTTATTGGTTTCTGGCGCTCGTTTTTTAATATTAAAATAAGTATTTGCTGACCTTTCAATATCAATTTGACATCGGTATCAAAGCTAATAACGGTTAGCTTGGTTTAGCTTTAAATTAATTAATAATGTTGATATAAAAGATAGTTGATGTTTGTATGAATTCCTTCAAACTAAATCAAAGTTATATAATAGAAATATAATAATTAATTTATCATTTTAAAACCTCAGTTAAACAATCATTATTCCAATATTCATCCATTTCACAATAAACTAATTTTAGTGTTTTCGGCTTTTAAATAACCAAACATTAAAAAGTCACCTTGCTCTAGGTGACGAATCCTTATGACCAGAGATCAAAATTTTTGTTCTTTTGTTGTTCTTTTTCTCATTTTTCGAATACACACCAAATGTTTTTATTTTCTAAATCTATTTCGCGTTCATCAAAAACTAAACAATTTTATTTTTTGTGATTTCTCCATTTCGTTCGTACGGCAGATAACAAAAAAATATTAATATTCTCTCTTTAGGGAACGAACACAGCAAAACAAATCATTTTGTTCCCAAGCACAAGAACGATTTTTTTTCGTTTTGCAGTTTTGTTCTCAAGCACAAGAACTAAATTTTCTCGTTTTTCGGTTTTGTTCTTCTAATGATATCGACTTGAAAAATGCATTTCAATAATACATTTGGTTTGCATTGAAAAAAATATGTTTTTGTTCCTTTTTGTCACGCTTTGCCTAAATACTAAAATACTTTTCCTTCGATGGATTTGTTTTATTTTCTATTAATGGATGAGTATATATGCAATTATGAATTAGGAAATAATATAACTAAAAGATTTATAACTTTTGATTGCACCACAGGGTGGTGTAAAAGAAAATGAATTTTGTAATGGTTTCTATCTAGACTAATGTTATCAAGGTAAAAGCAAAGGTATCAAATACCAATTATTAGACGATATTTCACTAAACACCAGCTACATTTAAATTTTCTTTGCTTAATCTAACTTGGTGTCTTATTAATTTTAATTTGCAATTATATCTAAGATGAATGAAAATTTTGAATTGTATAACTTTTGTGATTGTGTTTTCTTATGTGAAGTTTTTATTTTATTTTACTTAAATATTACATTTAAGATCGTCGAACAAACGACAACAAACCCACCTTCCAAAAAATAACAAAATTTTACCTGGTTCGTATATAATGTAGAAAAAGAAAATTGATTGGAGACGATTTATTGTGATATATTTGAAATACGTGCATACTTCGTTATCACATTTAGTTTCACATTTAAAGTTTAATAGTACGATTAACTTTATCTCGTTTCAAAAATTTAGTAAATATTTTCTATCGGCTCTTACGGAACTTGAAATTTCATAAGGTTAGATATAGAAAATAACTAACTGGATAGGTAAATCCTAAACCTCCTGTACGAATTCTGGTTTTAAAGTTTTTAATAATTTAACACGTGTGACCTACCGGTAAGTCATATGCATATGTTTATAAAGTAAAATATTTTTTCGGCACTTGATTGAAACACTCTAAACATAGAGTGCTGTATTAGCCTCGGTTGCCTCATTGCAAGTTTTATTTGGGAGAAATAATTACATTTAATCGTTATTTATTGAGCCGCATTTTTCTATTACATTTTGTTTCCTATATGGTGGCAGTAAACGTGTTAAATTTCATACATAATTTAAAAATCCTCCATTATCTTAAATCAATCAAATTCAAAGTTAACTTATATAATTACAATTATAATTTACAATAAAATTTATAATTTTTTGGCAGTCATTTTAACATAATGATATTATACCTAAACTTTATCGAAAATATAAGAACTATTTCATACATCACGACATCGAAGAAAAAAATAATTTTGTCTTCGTATATTTAAGCAGAAAACAAAAATAATATTTTTTTGTCACCGCGAACAAAATTTTTTATTGTATGCATTTTTAAAATCGATAGCATAAGAAGAACGAAAATCCAAAACAACAAAAAAAACTTACTTCTCCTTGAGCACAAAACTGCAAAACGAAAAAAAACCTACATGTGCTTGAGAACAAAACCGAAAAACGAAAAAAAATCGTTCTTGTGCTTGAGAACAAAACTACAAAACGAAAAAAAATCGTTCTTGTACTTGGGAACAAAATGATTTGTTTTGCTGTGTTCGTTCCCAAAAGAGAGAATATTTTTATTTTTTATTTTCTATCGTGCTTCGTTATGCGATAGAAGAACAAACTGAATTTTTTTTTTGATCACTGCTTATGACCATATTAATTTATCGTATAAATTTTATCACTATGAGTATTGAATTAGTTAGAACACCACTAGTAGAAAATATTACTATTCTGAACTAAATATTACGATTTAATGAATTGAATTAACACATTACGGTTCATTCACGCGAAAACCCGTTTTTCGTTGTATGGATTTTTAAGGTACAAAAAAATATAAACGAGCTAAAATTTTTCTTGTTTACATCAAGAGATGATGTTATATAAATTAAAAATACTATTTAATAACTTAAATCTTATCTGTATGTACAGATAAGATTTAAGTTACTAACATTCAAATAACATTTATATACATTCAAATTGAATAAAAAATGAAATACAAAAATATATCGGAATCGAAAGTGTACAATTGTTTCAGTCTATTTAAAATTATTATTTATGAGGTAACCCCAAATCCCCCCAGAAAAAAAACTTTAAAATATTTTCTTGGTAGGTTTTTATCTGTGGTTCATGTCATTTCTGCATTGATATATCTCTTTTTGTATTTTTTCACGCTGGTACGTTTGTCACAGGTGGCAAACCACTGTTTTGTTTAAGTATATAGATAGAGTAGAACAACTTGAAGGCGCCTATGAAATTTCGTTTTAGTTGATTCACTGGTTTAGGAATTATGTCGATTTTACAAAAAAAGTGTGTTTGGTTGCCATTTTTTGCGGAATTCCGCCGGACTAATGTGTTAATGAGTACAGGAACACATAGTTTAAAAATACTCAAAAGCATTAATATAAATTAAATTTAGTTTATACTCTTCGTAAATGTTTTAAGCCGAAATTAATTATTTATTAATTCAATTTTTCTAATTATTTTTGTGTTAAATACATTATAAAATACGTTTTACTGAATATTAAATCACGTTAAGTTAGATCTTACCATAATTATGATTTAAGCTTAAATTATCTTCTTAAAAAAACCAATTGTTGATCTAAAATATAATTAAATTATTTGCAAATTATGTAAACCTCCATCCAAAATTAAAATATCTTGATCAGCTAATTTAAATTAGGTTATCAGTAACATTAACATAAATAAAATTAGATGTTATAAGTTTCTTCGGTAAAGATTCCCACTAAAATACCAAATGCATTATTCAATCAGAAATATTAATTTATTTTATATTCAAAAACAGTTTTGTAAAATAATTCCAAATTTGTCTACACATTATAAAATTACACACTTTTTAAATAAATTGTGATGAATATAAATCAAGCTAGATCTTGCTATAATTAAGAGTTACTCTCTTAGCAAAACCAATTGTTGATCTCAACTATAATCGAAACTATTGGCAACAAATTATGTAAGCCGCCACTTAAAATCTTGATCAGTTAATTTAAATTAATATCTACCTTAAATATTAAAAAAGATATGAAATTTAATCTGAACCAGAAAATAAGTTAGTAAACTGAAATAATTAGAGTAGGGTTAGTATGTAAAATAATATATATAATACTAAAGTTATGTCATAATTAATTACCCAAAGCCGTGATGTTTCGCACTTAAATCTCAAATTTTTTAGTAAAACCTGAAAATATTATCATATCGCTATAATCATCGTCAAAAAAACGAAAAATATAAAAATAACTACTCTTCATGCATACACACAAACTCTGCTCTATAATGCACAATGATCATCAAATTAAAGACCTCATTGCGGAAAACGAGAAGTTCCGAATGAAATCTACCTTAAAAATGAAAACAATTATACAAAATTAAAGCCAAATAAACAAAGTTCACGCTCAGGAGAATTACAATTCATTCCTCTGCCACGTCTACGAGATATAAATAAATAAAGTTAAAACAAAGCTTAACGGAAAAAAAGTCCATAGCATTTGTAAAAGCGTTTTTAATTTTTACATTTTAAAGGCCCTCATGTATACAAACTTCATATATTGCGACACGACCGCATGCACACACAGTCGTTGATATGTAAATAGTTATATACGTAATTGCGAATATCATAAAATACATAAAATAACCGCCATCACCACACGTCTAAACCAACACAAATGTATTCCACAAGTCGAACCGTATTCGAGTACAAACCGATGCTATCAAATATTTCAGTTGTCTACTCATTTGCATTAGTACAAACATTGCGTATATGCATACGGCCAAATAGAAGGCGAATAAAGAAAATACCGTTTGTATCTATGCAGGCCCAAACAAGGCAAATACGAAAAATCAACCCCATACAAATGCTATATGGAACAATTGCGATCAAAAACAAACTCCTATTCTTCTGAGCATAAACCATGCCCGACCAACGCCCAACTCTAATAAATTGCTGTTCACTTTCCAGTCAGCCCCCATTCAGAGCACTACCGTTCCCCGGCACGACGTCCCCAATCCCACGATCGCCACATAGCATATAGAGCAAAGCCCGTGTGCATGCAGTGCACCTAGAATAATACAGGCCACACTGCTTGAAAATTTTTACTATTGGACGACGTCCTATGTCGACAGTTTCAATTTTTGACTTTAGATATCAGTTTAGTTAAGGTATATGTACCATATTCCGGACTATTAAGGGTTTTTAAATTTTAGGTCTATTTTTTAGTTAGTGGAATTCAAAATATCCATGCGATGACAATGTTAATAAAAAATGTAAAGCGATAACTTTCATATTAACATATGATTTATTTACATAGTCAGCACTGATTTGTCTGTAATTTTGTGCTAAAATTTTTTTCATTTCAACTAATTCTGTGCTAGTATGTACCTTATTCCGTGCGTTTTACATTAATTGTGAGCATGTGCACTTGCCTCAGTAAAAAGATAAAAATGGAATAAAAAATTAGCGTTCAAATAAATTCAGCCTTTATTAATGATCAATAAATATATATTTAAATAATTGAAGTAAAACAAAAATAAAATATATAATTAAATAAATATTTCAAATTTCAAAATTTCTTGAAATAAATCACACGTCGAAATTTGTAACGACTCCTCGATTATTTAGCAATAAAGGAGGGTTTATTTTGTTTAATATATCTGTGGCATCATACATTAAGATCATCTTGATCAGACCAACGCTAATTAACCACGCTCATAGTCATCGTTTTCACTTCGTATTTAATTGGCTCCTCATTAACCACATTCGTCACAATTCCGGAATTTTTTTTCCCTCATATGTAATGACTACATACTCTCCCACAAATAGAAAAAGTGTGGATTCACTAGATGTTTTAGGGGATATCTTATTTCTTTTCTGGTTGATATTTCCGTTAGCCTCTTTGGTTTTGTTTTTCAATTCAATCTTTTCCAGTTTTGACCGTTTTATTCTTCGGTACGCCTTTGATATTCGATGTATTCATCGACTGTTACCATTGTCGGAGTTAATTTTATTTTACCTCGTTTCTTTACATTATTTGTAACTTATGTTGAAGTTTGTGGCCAAAAAATGCATTTTTAAATGGAGTTGGAAATTCTGATGCTTTCGAACCACTCGCTTGTATGTTTTACTCAGCTATTTGACTGGATACGGATACAGCTGTGGTTTTCATATCTTCGGAAGAAGAAGGCGCAGCTCTTGGGCTGTTTTCAACAATCATTGACTCTTTTCTGTTCGTATTATCTTCATTGTTTTCTAGAAGTTCTGGTGTGTCGTTTTCATCTAATAATTCATCTACAATTGTACAGTTTTCTATTCTAGATCTATAACTGTGACATTTTCTGACCAATCGATACTATTCGTAAATGTTTCAGTACAAAAATTTGCCTCCAATGTAGAATTACCAAAGTCAGTTGATTTTGTTCTTATATTCTCGGTATTATTATCCAAATCAGTTTTAACGCTTTTCCACAAGTAATGTAAATTTCACAGTTCAAAATGTATTTAATTTGACATTTTATAACCTTTTATCTAATAAGTTTGCATATTCGTATAAGTTCCCTTGGTTTAATGGTGGTCGCCCATAGTTATCTGCATTATTGGAGCTGTTAGCACCCGTTTTGTTTGTCGTAGTTTTTACAATTTTTGCATATTTTTTAGCGTCGAACGGAAATAATCCACATGAACGAAATCTATTTTGAATTATTTCAACGAACATATTATAGATTATATTGTAGATAAATGAAATCATATAAAATTTGTACTGATACTTCACATTTAGGATGCTCAAATACCACATACATATTTTTCCTTAGGAATTAAGCAAGTTGCATTTAAGATTTTCTTATTTTATTTTCAGTAGTCAGCAATTATGTACTAGCCCGTAATTCGATACATCTGCCTTAATTAAAGGAAATATTTTTATTTGTATTTTTTTTTGTTTTCGTGAAACACCATTCGTGGAACAGAAAGCAGTAAATTTTGAATAAATAACATTTAAAAATTATACAGGGTGGCTGACACAAAGTGTTACCAAAACAAAACGCCACAGAATTTTTATTTTTTGATGAATTTTATTGAATCAAAGTAAAAAATGTTCACAAATATTTAAATTTTCGAATTTGACCACCCTTAGCCGCGATTATGGCCTTCAAACGGTCGACAAAGCTATTGCATGCAGCACGAAAGTGGCTCTGCGGTATTTTGGCCCATTCCCAGCGAAGCGCTTGCTTGAGATGTTCGACACTTTGGTATTTTTTTGTCCCAACCTTGCTCTTCAGAATACCCCAAACCGAGAAATCTAGTGGATTTGCATCCGGAGAATTTGGTGGCCATTGGACAGTGGAAATGAACCGCATAACGTTGTTTCTCAGCCAATCTTGATTGACGCGCGCTTTATGACTCGGCGCCGAGTCCTGTTGAAATGTCCAGGCTCTGCGGCCGAAATGTTTTTGTGCCCAAGGCTTCAACTCTCGCTCCAACACATGATCCCGATAAATTTGAGCATTTTTCTAGATGTCACGGTCCAAAAAAACGAGCGGTGAACGGCTTTCGGCTGTTACGGCGGCCCAAACCATCACCATCGGCCGCGCTTGGTTTCGAGTAGCAATCCGTTGGTCCAAATTTTCAGTAGAACAGCCGAGCAAGTAAATCCGGTCATTTTGCTTGTTCACATATTGCTCAATAACGAACGGTGACTCATCGGAGAAGACCAAATTCGGCAAATCGCCACTTTCGTGCAAGCATAACAATTCCTTTGCTCTTTCCTCTCTAACTTTTTTTGAGCATCGGTGAGACCATGCGTTTTATGGAATTTCAAGGTCTTTAGTCCAAGATGATCTTTCAATAGGTATATGCTGCATCCGTTCGAGCGAAATGTTCGCCGGATATCCGGCGATGTTACAGTGTGTTTCGGTCCATCACCATTGCGTTTTGCAATGCTGCCAGTATCGTTATAACGATGTAAGGTGCGATACACAAACATTTTTTTCACATGCAGATGTTTTAACTGGTTAACAATCTACGGCTGTGATTTTCCAGCTAAATATAGAGAAATCACACTATTACGCTTGAATTCCATTGCGGATAACTTTTTTTCTGAATATTTCTCACTAAAATGCTTTTGTACGCTTGTAAACAATGGAATGAACTGTCGTTAGTGTAAATTTGAGCGCTCTGTCATCACTGGTTTGATAGCAATGACAGTCTGAAGTTGGTAACATTTCGTGTCAGCCACCCGGTAATTTGAAATTTTGCTAACAAATAATTTATTATATTATTGCAAAAATATTCATTTAACATTTTATTAAACAACTATGTACGTGAAAAACACACGTAAAACTTCATCTTTCGAATCATACTATTTTTGTTTTTAATATTTTTATATGTCATCGCTGCGCTGTATGATATTCCTGTTATGTTATTTTATTTTCCCGCTTATTTGTATTGAAAAAACAAAATTAAAATAACAAAACGTAAAGTTTTAGATACCCCCATTGACATTTTTCACATACGAGTACATGCCACGTGTTAAAATATGCAAACATATTTTTAAATTTTAAAAGATTATCAATAATGTATGTAATTTTACTTTTTTCTTTTTTGTAGATGATGACGAACAAGAAAGAAATTTTACTGTTGTAGAATTAAGTTACAGATCGCATTTTCCAGCATCTTTAACAACCGATGGCGAGGGTAAGAACAATTTAAATTACATTACATTTATACCCATGTTTGAACTGAGACAAATACCGCAGGTGTATAGTTAGTTTTAATTATCTGGAATTATACATTATCATAAACAAAAATAGGTAAAAATTATTTTACTTAAAATGTTTTGGATTATGAAAATTTGAAAATATATTGTATTTAAAGTTATTTGATTAATCAGCAAATTTTTATTTTATACTTAAAAAACGAAAAAATATCATTTTAAAAATTATTCACAATACACACTTAAAAATAAACAATAATTTTATATATAAAATAAAACCAATCACAAAAGAGAGTGTGGTTTAATGTATTCGATATGATATCATTTTGGTTTCGTTTAAATTACAGTTAGACCTTAGCAATGATAAATCATTACTAAACATACATCTTTGATTTTTTTTTATAAATTATTAGAAAACTACCCGCTTCTTGGAGATATCTTTCATTTTATATTTCTACTCAAACCTGCTTTTGATTATTTGTCTTATATTGTACTGTAGCAAATTAGCGACATGTTACTATTTTAATTTTTAAGTAGTAGTTAACGTCGACGTAAGTGTAGGTTAGAAATATATTTAATGTATATATTTAATGTATATATATATATATATATATATATATATATATATATATATATATATATATATATATATATATATATATATATATATATATATATAATTAGCTGTACAGCTTATACAGCTATACAGTTTGGTGATGGAATTTCAAGTGTTTGCGAAAAACGACGTATAGGCGCCTTATTGAAACATCATATGTTTAATTTGTTATAAAAACAAACGACCTTCAAAAAACGCGCGTCGAATTTTCACGAATGAAATAGAAAAATGAAAATTACAATTAATAGAAATAAAAATTGACATTGGATTTTGAAATTTTAATTTATAATTTAAATTTACAAGTACGTATATGAAGTTAATGTTTGATTTTGATTGTAAATTTGGAATATGTCAGTGTTGGATCGTATTTAAAGTTGAAACTTATGAATTTTACATTGGTTGTATTGTGTATTTTCAGTGGGAGGTGTAAAAACAATAGTAAACTCGTCGCTTCACATTTCTTTGGTTTTAAAAAGTTTTGACTTTAACGGAGAACTTTAAAATAATGAAATCTATTTTTGCCAAAAGCCAGCGACAATAAAGACAACACTGATAAGAATACAAAAATGACGCAAATACATCGCTCAATTGTAAGTTGAAAAATAATATAATGACCCTCTATTAAGTAATTACATAGTGCGACTACTAGAACAAGGGAAACAGATAAGAAATATCTTTAATGTTTCGATATGGTCGGGCGATACATAAGTTAATTATTATCAGGTGTACCAAATCTTATGATCTAAAGGTGATTACGTACGGTATAAATATATTTACTACCACCGACTGAGTTTGTTTAAATATTATTAATTTGTAGTAAGTTGCGATTTGTAGAATATAATTTTGCATTTTTGTTGCATAAATTAATTTACACCAAACATATATGTGGTGTAATTACTATTATGGTAATGGTTTAATCTAAATTATATAAACTTTTCGAAATATCTCTTACCTGCTTAATTAGTAAAAGCTAAGCTAAGAATGAGCTCATTTCAATAACACAATTTTACACTACATTAGATCAATTAAAAGTGAATTCCCATCAAGGCGCCAACATTTTTATAATGAATGTCAACAGAATGAACAATAAATTACGATTAATACAAAAATGTATGCGCTTATTTATGACTTAAATTTATAATTATGTATTCGATTTTCAGAATTTGCGAAATATTTATAAAAGCAGTTATCTTGATCTTATTCGTTTAACGAATACCTTCCTTCACGGAGACATTCGGAGCTATTTGCGTAAATAAAATATTGTCGAACTTGCCTTCCGACGCTATTTGGCATTTATTTATGTGATTGTCTCTTCTAATGCCAGATAAATAAGCTTCTTCTGATCCTTGTAATATCGATCGAAAATATATACGTATACCAATTTTTAACCAAGTCAGGACTTCTTCATTGCTATTAACTCAGTTTGGTACATACTACAGTACTCATAGAAACGAACGAAATAATCACAACCAGTTGGTTACTGAAGACTTCGGCTCCTAGTCTATCGTCTATAGCTTCGTGTGATTAGACAAAAATTCTGTTTTCATTTAATAATCATTCGTTCGTTCGAAAGATTCTGTTTTCGTTTAATAATCGCTCATTCATCGCTTCTGAAAGGGTACGTAGTCACAAAGCAAAAAATTGTTATAGTGCAACCAAGATTTGCCTGATGCCCATTTAGCGGAGTGCTTAAAACCGGCTGCACTAATCCGAACAAAATTGTATAATTTTTGATCCCCACGCTAAATCAACGGCGAGTTAAAATATTTTTATCTTTGTGCTAAATACTTGGTCCGCAGGGGACAAACCTATAGATATTTAAAACTAATAAAGACAAATTTAGATAAATATAACTTAATATTTCGTACTTTATTTTATAATTATTAAGTGTGCAAGTAGAAACACGTCTCTGAAGTTGGTTGATTAAAATATGCTTAAACACATCCAAATCGCCCGCCATTTGAAACGGTCGTTTGATCGTGACATGTAGTGCCAAGCGCGCGCATTAAATTTGTTTCTTGAGGTGGTCTGACCGTTTAATTTCATATAGTCGCACTCATTTCCCGTTCCAATGATTCACGCTGGGTGTGCTGAGTGAATCGCATTGCACCTCGTCCCACACTAAGGGGACGATTTTCATCGGACACCGGCGGTCAGGAGACACCACAAAAAATATATATAAAAACAAATACGCTTCTGTCAAAGTTTTTATGTATGTAAAATTTGATAGCTTTCTACTTTTGGTTCGCAATGAGTAAACTAGTAATAGTACTGAATGACAGCTGAATGAGATGCTCAATGAAAGATGGCGTTGGATTAGGCCTTTTCGGATCAAAAAAATTATGGAAAACCAATATAAAGGGAAAATGAGGTTGGTGGCGTCAAGTTTCGGGTTCCGGCAGTGAGTTTTGGAGTTGAAAACGTCACGACGAAAGCCCCAAAAAATAAAAAATCACGAGAGCGAGGATCTGGCTTGATTTAGTAAATCGCACCATCGAATAAAACATATTGGGATAAGGGAGAAGAAAAATAAGGGAGATTGTTCGAATAAATATAAAAATTGCAAATAAAAAAAAGGAAAACATAAAAAAGTAAAAAACGAAAAATCGCTGTTTGGATTGGGATAAAAAGAGGGGGAAAAAGTAAAAGTTGTGTAAATCAAAAATGTCTGTAATATTTACTGTGTCGTACAACATATAAATGTGATAACCCGTTAATATAAAATCGAATACAAATAAACTCATATCCCTTTTTTCATTTTTGATGTGTTATTGTTTATTGAGAAAAGGAGTTTTCGAGTTTTCAAGCTCAAAGTTGATATCGAACAAAATAAAAAAAGGAAAATTGGCAGAATCCTCGAGTGAAAGAAGCGCACGTCTTTGAAAAACAAAGAAAAAGGAAAAAACCCAGCAGAATGGCAGCGGAGTTTCGCGAGTTAGTATCGCCGGACCCAAATCCCAGAGAGAAAGAGTGACACGTCGGAACGTGTAAGGAAACCAGAACTGAAGGGAAACGGGATTCTAAGAACGACAAAAAAGAAGGAACGAGAGTAGGAAGTACGTTCAGACAGATGAGTCCCTCTTTTCATTTAATTTATCTTTTGTTTGCACTCCTACTAATAGGGGGTAATGGGGAGACCGCTCTGCATTCGCTCTGCTCTTGGAGTGCATCACCCGGCAAGACGTGCAAGGTAGACTGGTGCCCCAACGAATTTGGGTAAGAAGTTTCGAATTGTTGTCTATCCGCACCACTTTCACGTATGGCGCGTTACAATATCGATAAACAATATTTACGTCATTGCATTCTATTCTGTTTTTAAATGAAACAAAAAAAAATGCTGCTCAAGCTATGGAATTGATTAGTCCGACTTTGGTGAACATTCTGTGAGTCATTCAACAGTAAAAAAATGGTTTGCAAGATTTCGTGGTGGCAATTTTAGTCTTGAGGACGACCCACGTCCAGATGTAGTAAAACAATTTGAAGACGAATAACTTAAAAGTTTTACTGGATGAAAATCCGTGTCAAACTCAGAAAGAGCTTGCAGAAAAGTTGGGAGTTACTTACCAAGCAATATCACTTCGATTGCATGCAATGGGAAAAATACCGAAGGAAGGAAAATGGGTTTCTTATAAACTGATCGAAGAAAACCAAAACCGAAGAGTTGACATCTGCATGAATTTACTTTTTCGATACAAAAGAAATAATTTTTTGCACAAAATCATTAAGAGAACCCCCCCCCCCTCCCCTCACTTTTATTAATAATTTTTTTCATTTATAAACAGCAGAAGGTATTCATTTTTATTGCCGGTTGGCTTCTACTGTCATTGCTAACAAGCCGAAATCGATCGGAGTGATTTTTTTAATCTTTTTGACAATAGTTTTTAAATTAAAATGTTCGAAAATTTAATTTTTGCGAAACAAAAAGAAATGCTTAAAAATGTGTTTATTGAGTTCTTAGAAACCACAAACTTAACTTGGTAGTAACCACTTATCATTTATAATACCCTTTACTTATCATATATGCCTTTACACATTTATTTGATCTAATAAAAGAATTGTTGATAGCCAAGCCTAGTAGTAATTCCTTGTCATGATACCCTTTAGCACCCGCAAAAATTTCTAAACGATCCTACCGTTGTGATTGTTGTTACCGCCTCATATCTGATTGAGCTAATGTATTTGAAAGAGATTTAGCTTAAGAACTCCTGCAAACAAGAGCTCGGGAAACGTTAGTTGCCACTTGTTATTATGCTCATCGGCGGGTTATTCTCTACTCACCATATACATTTCAATTAAATACTACTATTATGATTGTCTGTACATACATAACGAAAGGCTAACCCACACTTTTGCGTAGAAACAATAAAAATGTTGCTGTTTTGTAAAAAAAATTGTTAATAATTTGATGTGAAATTTACCTATTTGAAAATTTGAAAATATCATATATAACCAGATACACGAATATGTAAATCTACTGAATACATTTTTTTTTATTAAACTAAGCGTATACAAACACATAATGACCGTACATGATCAATCCATGTCAGTTTAGAATTTATGTTTAAACCAAGATTGCACACTGTCGGACCAAATGACGTTATATCATTATTCAGAAAGTTCTCGGTAACAATATTATGAATATTATGAGTTTTATTTCTATTGAACAATAAGTATATTTATATGTTTTATTTTATCAAAATAGTTCATATATCGCACATAGTATTACTAATCAAAAACACAACATTGTCGATTGGAGCCGGGGTTCTAGATAACTTTTTGCGCGGTAATCATTTTTTCCATGGAATCACAGCTTTATTTCATTCCAAGTGTTTACCCTACATTTCTGTAGGATATGTAAGGATGTATTAAAAGTAGGCCAATTCCAGTTGTATAACCGAATTTCGCCAGTACCAGATGTCAGTTTGATGTCAATTAACTGCTTAACCAAATTTAAACGTTTAAGTGTATTATACTTCTGATTTCAAACTCTGACAAAGTTAACAATATACTAATTCCTAACTTCAAAGATAATTAAATGTCTGGGCTTGACGTCACTCGTCAAACAGACGATTATGTTATAAAAATATTCAAGTCGCTCATGTCTGACTTTAGGTGAAGTTGAGCAGTATACAAACTACTAACGTGAAAAAGTATAAGTAATGTCACTCATAAAATAGACGATAATGTTATATGAAAATAATCCTTTTTGTTATTTATTAACAAATAAATTCATATTAAAAATTATATATAGTAATAACATATAAAATTACAAAAACAATAAAAATAAAAATTATAAAATAAAATGAATTCAATGCACTAAAATGTACATAACGGCATTTCACTTGCCCATTACCACATTTTGAACGTTACTACTTCTTTTTGTAATTTACTCTTTTAAAGAAGTGTTGTGTCGCTTGCGAAATATTGTCCTTGTTGTAAAATCCACGAAGGTCTGTTCGCGGTTATAAAATCTAGTATTGTTGCGTATTTTTTTTATAAAACAATATGCTCGAAACAAAAATTATTTATTTTATTTTTTATCTTTTAAAAGTAACAAAATGATTCTCACCTTCTTCAGCCAATTTGTCATTGGATTCTTCATTTGTTGTCATATAACCGACCCTGAAGTTAAAGTTCAGCATATTTTAACAGTTTTCTGAATTTAACTTCAAATTTCAATCGTTCACCAACCCAATTTTGTGAAACTAACCTCGGAGTTCGTCGAACGATAGGGCGACTAGATCTGTGTCTTATAATTTATTTCGATTTTTCTCATATGACTGTCCCCAAAACCAATGTTCAGATTAGTTATAATTTTATTTGTATCTGCCTTCAATATTCCTTAGTATTGTACATTAAAGTGAAATTTTTGTAGATCACTTTTGAGTTCATCGAATGAAATCGACTGATCGTCGTAGAGGAAAGACGTGTTTTTGTCTCTCCTTTAAATAAATTAATATTTTAATTCAAATCAGTTTAAATTAACTAATAAACTACTAATATATATAAATGTGTTGATAAATAAATAATATTGTGAATAATAATTTGTGTGAGTTTAGTTAATGAAGTGAAAAGTTTACATATTGTATGTATTTGTATGTAGGTTGTATAATCTGTGTATGGTGCGCTTGCAATGGTGTAGAGTATGTACATAACAATTTTTGTTTATATGTATGTATTTTGATACCGTTGCTTGAATTCAACATATGCATTGCATGCAAACCTTCATTGTGTAGAACTTTTTGATTCCAAAGGATGCATAAGATAAGTGTATTTTTCATTTTTTCATTGTTTTAATACATATTTTAATACATATTAACACATACGAGTTAATTGTTCGTATTTGTTCGAATTTTGGGTATATAAACATATTTTATAGTGGATCATATGGTGGGTTATTTGAGTGTTGCTACGCGAGAAAGGGTTTCTCATTTCTGTACGTAGTTCTGTTTAGTTATGGGTCTATTCCACTACACAGCGTTTTATTTTGCAGAAAACTAGAACGAGATAAAAATATAGATTCTCTCTGTGTGTGACCCGTACATCAGTATTTTTTTTTTCTAAAATGTTTTGTTGTTGTTGATTTGGTTGGCATAATTATAAATAAAAAATATCAAACAAAGTATTTTTTATGGCAACCAAAATGAAAAAAAATCCCCACTCTCAGCAAACTTTTATTTTTTTGATTTTTTTATGGTAGAAACATAAATTTTTTGTGCTTGGTGTGTCGACACAATAAAATTTTATTTTTTTTTTGGAAAAAATTGAAAAAAATATTGGAGGAATTCACACTACATTTTAAATAATATTTTTTCGCCTTCTTGAAATTTCACTTTGCATTTAATTTTTTTAGGTTATATTTCTATTAAAAAATTTTTAATTTAAAATTTAAAAATAATACCGACTGCTGAACTAGGTAACTAGGCCAAAATAGTTCCTTCGACTATAAAAAAACACCCTACCTAGGTATCATATTGCGTACACAAAATATTAAAAACAGGATTTTCAGATGAGAAATATTTTATTAAAATTCATCATTAAAATTAAAATTTATTTATTAAAATTTATTTGAATTTGTTTATTAAAGTCAAATATAAAGTTGACCATTAATTGGATATATTCAATGCGATTGGATGAGTTGACCATTATATTAGAAGCGTTTTGTCGCAGCTCTTCAACTCGCGTTATTCCTAAATCACTACAGACACACGGCAGACAACAGTAAAATATAAACCTAATTCTGATACATCCCATACGGGATCCAGTGATGTCAGTTGATGTCTATCGAAATCCGAATGCTTGCCGGCCAATTTCGATAAGATGAATCCGGCCAATGGAAGCTCAACGAGAAAATGTTCGTATCCAATATTCATCCAAATATCGTAATCGATCAAATTTGTTTGATCGATAATTGTGGTCCAACCTCAATATCTTCGCGGGTAAAATCTTGAATAGGTTGAAATCGTCGTGGGCCTCGTTGCATACCACCACATCTGCCTTGTGAACTGCTACCACCCCACTTAAATGAATGAGTCTCTGGAAATGCTAGTTAGGCAAACCCAAACAAATCTATTTCAGCGTTGTACTCAACGAAATTAACAGCATCGAGATTGGAGACGAAAATTAATTTTGGCCAAAACGAGTGAGATTAAACCACAATGTTTTCATGAAAGATGGCTTGAACGCCAACATATAGTAATCTAAAGTAAAACGAAATTGTTGTTAGTTAAAAACTTTACCATTTTTTTATTGAAAGACTTACTTGTATTCATAAACCGCCATTCGAAACATTTGTTAAATAACTATCCGACCATTTAACAATGGTTTCATAATAAATTTCATGCATTTTTAAAATTTCCGAACGTGACTGTTCATTAGGAAGCAGAATTTCGATTTTACGATCTAAACGTCCGGGACGTAATAATGCCGGATCTAGCGTATCCGGACGGTTTGTAGCCATAATCATTTTAACCTAATCCAACGAATCGAAACCATCCATTTGATTAAGCAATTCCATTAGAGTACGTTGAATTTTACGATCGACTGATGTAGCTTCGGAAAAACAACGATTTCCAATTGCATCAATTTCATTTCATCCAGTAATATAATGCACGGTTGATGACCATGAGTGTAATTAAACACTTCACTTATTAAACGAGCACTTTATATCTAAAGCTACCTTAGTTCCAGCCTTCAATTTTGTCTTGTCTGACGTCGACATCCAACAACATATCGTGGCCCGTTTGTTGTCTTCACAATCACTATAAAAATATAGATAACATAAAATATCATTTCACTGAATCACTGACATATTGGAGGTATGTACTTACATTTATCCTCATTCAATTGTGTACCTCCTCGACAATTTGCCCAATATTTTGCAATCATTTTCTAATTTATCGAACTGTTTCGTTAAATCTTTTAATTGTTCTCGCACTGAAAGTAAAAATATAAAATACCAATTTGGTACATTTGCTTACACAGTCGGAATGATTCTGTATTTTTATTGTATTTTCCATTCTAAATGTATTCAGAAACAGTCAAATAGAAATTGATCGGTTAGCTGAGACAAATTGTATAAGATCGGCATCATTCAACATTATCAAAATTTCAATGTCCGTTCGATAGCACTCAAATGATTAATGTAATCGTATTCTTTTCTTCACAATCCAAATCATCCACTTCCACATCACTGCTGTTATTATCAGGTTTCAAGTATTTTGATACAAATATAAGACTGAACTGACTTTTACTATATTTTTTTGGGTTAAAAAATCTGAAACTTGTTTGATTTTTTTTCGACTGCTGAATGATTTTTTTAGGTTAATATGAACTTGTCAAAAATTTCCCCTCACATGATTTATAGTAAACCAATTTTTCGATAGTTTCGTAAATTATTCAAAATAATTAAAATGCATATGTTTTTTCATCGAAAAAATAATAATAATTTTTTTTAGTAATTTTTGGGATATAAAATTATTGTCAAACATCAAAAATAAAGATTTTTTATATCTTTTAAATACTTTATAGGTTAGTTTTCGATGATGTCAAAATTTCCCCAACTTTTTATACCATAAAATAAAAATGTTTTATCTCAGTCGCGCTAATGCAAATTTTAGTTCTTGTCTTTGTTATGTTTCCTGCAAAATTTGTCTGTTTCCTAGTGGAATAGTACCATTACTCTCGCTAAGAATTGTTGTTGTTGTTTTGCTATGGAGAGTATGCATGTTTGGTGATCGACGATTATTTTTCGTTTTTTTCCGATTATCGTAATTTTGCAACCTATCTTTTGTTTTATATATGTAAATGAATATTTACTCGAACATAATTTCTATTGTAAAATGGTTTTTACAATGTGTGTGTATGATGAGCGCCAAAATTTACTTAAATATTTTAGTAGTTTTTGTGACCGCACAATAATGAATATGTATATAAAAATCGATGAACCTGTGCCTATATATGTGTTTTCGGACATCTCGCAATTTATGGACTTTGTAAATACATATATGTATATAAAGCGTAGACACGGGAAAGAGCTTTCACTGTACGTTTATATTTGCGGAAATTGGTGCGGCGCTGAATGAATATATACCTGTGGGAGCGAGTGTGTTATATTGGTGCCGTGCTGGTTTCCGCAGGTATAAATTGGCATTTATGTGGGGGTGTTTTTTCGTGTCTACGTTCAAAATCTACTTAAATATAAGTGCTGCTAACTCCACACATATGAAATAAACAATAACTAACTAAAGATGTATTGGTAATTTTTTTTCCATAGTAATTTTGTTTTTAAAAACTAAGTATAAATGTGTAGGTGCCGAAACGAACAAAAATGAAAAAAAAAAATCAAATTTACATTGCATTGTTAGTGTATCCAACACACTCTTTGGTAGTTTTTTTTATACAGGGATCTGTCAGTGAGCGTTAGAGCGGGACTTATATTTAAGTAGATTTTGCTACGTTGTTTGGGCCTGCATGCATATAAACCGTATGTTTTATTTTTCTTCTACCTGCCGTATTTTTATTTCAGAGATTAACTAATTTTAGTATTATTCCTCTATCCGGTTATTCAGCTTCTGAGTAATAAATTATTATTGTTAAATTAAATTAATTATGAATTGGGCTAATAAGAGCTAGATTTAATTTTGCATGATATGAGTAATTGAATCATAATTATAGTAATATTGTTTTCTCGAGTTGGATGGAGGAAATGGTTAATCACTCATAATAATTAGGTTTTAAGAAATTTACCAATTAACAATTTTTTTACGATCTTGATTGCTGATTGTTTCTATCCAGAGGGCGGAGTTATTGTGCTGTCTTGTGCTTTATTAACTGTTGACTGCTTGGGTGTCTGTAACCGGGTCGAGTCTGTCATGTCTGGTTACCTTTCCTGTCCCTCCATCCTGTTATGTGAAAAGGGGTGGTTCGGTGGGCCCGGCGTATCCGGGATCTCTGCTTGGTCTTGGCCGTACATTCTGATCAATCAATCAAACAAATAATTGATTGTTTTTATTTATAGTTATTTCTATAAATTGAAATTTTGTCGGAAGTCCTGACTTAAAATAATAAAGTTGTGTCGACAAATACAATTCAATTCATTTTTATTATTATTAAAAAAAAAATTTTTGAACATACCAGAATGTCCGGAAAGATTGTGATTGCAACATTCTTGATCAGGGGGTATATTTAATTACTTACGCTTTGAGCATAAACTTAATACAATCAATATGTTAACGATCCAAAAACTTTTTGCTATGGAATGTTATTTTTCGACGATCTCTTCTGGTTGAATTCAGGTTATGTTTTAGTGAAGTTGTGTGAACGTTAGATATAAATTAACCCTGCTTTTAGTTGGATGAATTTAAATATAGGTAGCTGAATGGCAATACCGAATTTAGATTTTTTTTTTACAATATCAACGGAATATTTAGGTCATCATATGTATGATAATACTGCCGAGTCATTACAAACGTGAAGTCCCTCGGTTAGATGGTGTTGGATGGGAAGATAGGGAAGAATAAGGTTACAAGCAGTATATGATGAGATGACCCATAGATGTGAATTAAATAACCTAACCAGTCTATTATGACTGATGCCGAATACATATGATGAATATTAGTATCCTTTACCTCAACCACAACTAACTCAAATTAATAAACTAACAAAATCTAATCTAGAGTGTGAATATAATTGAAACTAACATTTTAATATATTTAAGAAGTTAGAAAATGACTTTGCTGCGGTTTCGCCCTAGTTGTTTCTATGACTAACATCCTTTCCTAATCAACCTTATCTGTTAAGGATACAGGCATAGCCTGGGCCCGCATGATGCTGAAATATTATTCGCATTCATATATAATCGGTCATTTGATTGTTGATATTTCAGGATTATGGTAACATACCTAGGATCGCCGTTATGGCTGGCCTGTACGCCTCTATCATATCATATCATATCACTTTTGAGTTCATCGAATAATATGTCGATTATGTAAGTATTCTGTAATCCAGAACAAAACATTGATATTTAATGAACGCCCAAGCGAAAGTTCTTTAACTAGCGTTTTAATCTTATGGTATGGTTGACTTCCGAGTCAGAATTTCATAAAATAACTTGCGTTTTAGTTATATTTCTAACATTAAAGACTAAAACACAAACTGTACATTTGCATTCCTTATAAATATACAATGAAAAGGCACATAAGTCATATTATTAAGTTCAGATACAAGCACAGTCATACGACTAACATTTTGAACATTTTCGACTTACTTGTTTACCGGGCTAGCAACTAAGTGGAGTAATGTACTGGAAATTTGTAAAGAAACTAATAGAAAATGTATATGAAATGTTTTTTTTTGACTTGAAACCAATCATTTCTAGACACTTTGATCAAAGCACTTGCAATAATTTCAGTTAAGCGGTCGAGATTGGTTGGTACACGTTAAATTAGAGGAAGGCGTCCCTCCCTCCACAGAATCAACCAAGTTATCGTTCCGTTACGGATTAGTATATCAAAACCGCAGACATCTTATATAATTAGTGCAGTAGGGGTTCTATGGCCAGGTTTAGGTACTCAGATTGAAATTTACTCAGACAAGTACATTTTATATTATTGTTATGATTCTAAAGGTTTCAACCTTTTTGTCTCTATTTACTAAAAATCGAGTATCACTATTTCCTCATTCTTTCGTATTTTTCTAAAATCGTTGCTGTGTGCTTAAACAAATTTATTTAATTACTTACTTATTGGTTTAATTAAGAATGATAGTTTACCAACCGAAAACCTGCGATTAGATCAAAATATTAAGAAACCATTTTATGGTTTGGGTCTGATTTCCTATGAGAAATTTATTGGTGAATTGTGACACTCCTTATTAAATAATTTTCACAATTTAATTTAATTCAATTTCATACCTGTGTGAATCAATCATTATTAATTATTAGCATCAAATATTTTTCGATACGTTTGTATGTTATTCGTTCTCAAAAATTTGCAATTTTAACTACCAGTATTAAAACGATTACAAGTATGTTACGCTTGTTTTAGTTTAAATTAATAATTTGGCAGAAGAATTTGAGAAACGTGTACATATGTAGATGAAATTGTTAATCGACTTATACCTTTACATTGTATGAAGTTTTAATGAATATTGTAAATTTCGCAAGATTTATTCTAAATCTAATCAAATGCGATCAACAGTCATAGGTTAGAAAAAATATTTTCGTTTAAAATTTGGCACACCATTTGAAATTAAAAATATGGCGCCAACTATTTAGTTTTTTGTAAAAAGACAAAAAAAAACAATTTCTTATAGTAAAAATCTTATCTTAAATTGTTTTATGTTAAACATTTTATTATAAATATGTAATTTTACTTTTAATTAAATTGATTTACTTTGCAGAAGTTAAATGCCGTACTGAGCCAGACCTAATAGATCTTATTTTTGTAGGACTGAACGGGAATATTGTTGCCTATTGTTGTTCATTAAATCAAAAACATAACCAGAAATTAGTTTCTCAGTCTCGTACTGTACTCCATTATAAATATTCAAAGCAGCAAAAAATAATAAAAAGATAACATTATGACATAACAATCACGGATAAATTGTCTGGGCGCCACTTCAATGTCGCGCCATATTGTTAATGATGATCGTATTTTTTATTGTGTAATCTATTAATGAGACGAAATACGCCATATTTAATATCAACATTTTGATTTTCATTAAATAAAAAATATAAAAATAAAGATAGCCAATTTTTCGATCATGAATCAATTAACTTCATTAAAAGAATTTTTTTTAGTAATTTCCTCCAAGCAATTTCAATTTGTATTTGTATTTGATTTTAAACAAATTGTTTTATTAACTATGAATTCTGGTAGCTGTGTTTTGTTTGATTTTTAATGGTAAATTTGAGAGTATCATGTTTAAATTTAGATCAACCACGCAAAATGAGACTTCTGTTTTGTTGCCATGTATTAGTGAGTTTATATTGCTTTGTAAATAACCTCAACATTAGAATAACAGTAAAATAGATCGCACTGAACGCGTGCGCACGTTTGTTCAGAATAATTTGTTTTGTAAAAAACAGAAACTCAATCATGAAGACATTAGGAAAATAAAGAAATTAACCTGCTATATGAGAACATATTTTATATAAAAACAACAATTATAGTAGTTGTATTTGTCAAGGTTGGTTGATAAGAATTCTTTAAATAGTTGACTAAGCCTTAATCTCAATGGGCTGTGCCATGTTTTCAAAACAGTCAAACGTATCTAACAAATGCTATATTTTTGATAAGCTGTATTGAACATATCCAAATCAATATGTCATTCGATTTTCATGTCCTGAACCATCAAACTGATTGTACGAAATTAAAATTCCAATTTTGTGGAAATATTTATATTTTTTTTTCTTAGTTTTATAGCCATAAAAACGATAAATAGGAGGCCAATATGACTAGACGAAACGATTGCTTGGCGCCTGTACAAATTCTGACACATAAAAATATTAAAATTAAAGAAGAATTTCGTATTCAATGATTTTATTGCACACCTACATAAATATTGTATGTCGGTATTTAGTTGATACACTGTTAAGAATTTTTGTATGTTCGTACTTTATTATGAATGAATAAAGCGAATTCATAATAAATGGAAGAAAAAACTAACTCGTTTTTTATATCTGTTAAAGTTGGAAAAATGCATTATTAGAGAATATTATTACAATGTATGTATATATAAACAAACATGACTATCTCTCGTTTAACGCGATTGACGACTTATCCAGTGGAGTACAGTGTAAATAAATTTGGCATAAAAATGTTTGTAGTCAAATATGAATGATGGATGGTTGAATGCAAGCGTAAATCAGATAATGATTTTTGTGCAAATAATACTGGTTGACAATTATCGAACTGTATCTATGTTTTGTGAGATTTATATATGTTTTGCCTTACTCTAGTTCCAACACTTTTCTCGTAAATTGTGATTTGATCCGAACCTTTAAGGTTAAAGTTGTGCCATATTGGTGATTAAACTAAAGTTATGTTAACGTGATCATTAAACTATCATCTTGATGTTCAAGTGAATATTTCAGACTCCTCGGAAAATGATCTTGTTTTATATACTCGTATGTAGTAAATAAATAGTAGTTATTGTTTCAATGATATCACTTAAATTCTTATTGATCAATTTTTAAAATATTTATTACTTTATGTGTATTGTTTCCACTTGTCTTATTTCGAATTCCATTCAGTTTGATTGGCCTTTTATGTATTTTTGTACAGAATTAAATCTATCAATCATCCTGGTATTGATGCTAATTTGTTCGATTAATTTGTCAGTTAGAACATTCTCATTTTTGCTAATTTTGGCAATAGCGTTTCCTAATTCGATATAATCATCGTTATCCATATTGCCTGTTATAGCTTTTATTATAGAACAAAAACCGTTTATTATTCCTCGTCTAAGATGATATTTGGGTTTCAACTGTTCTAGAGTTTTTATATTTTAGGTCCAGTATTCTAAATCTATATAAATAAATTATTTGTAATTCAGTTTTTAGTTCTATCAAGGTTTTTATATTGTCTATACTGCTTTCGATCTTCTTCATGTTAAAATCGTAACTATCGAGTGATACTATATGTAATAATCTACTATGGCTAATTATTATATGTGCCTGTCCTATTTGTACGGGATGATTCCTTTATTGTTGTTGTAGTCCATTGTGGTCATCTCCTGGTTTGATGTTGGCCAAGGATACCTGTGTTGGAGGATTTCATTAAACTAATAATTAAAACAACAACAAACTTTTAGTTTTGATACACTTTATTTGTATCACTAAAATCCAACATCCGTAGATCGTCCAACTCCAGCATTACTAGTGTATAATCTAAAATAGAAAATAGTTTAAATTATATAAATGTATATTATGATCACCATCAAATTAATGGTAAATTAATTCAACAGTTTAATTAAAAAACTAAATTTAATTTTATAACTTTATTAGTAAACAAAACAAAAACAAACTGTAAATATTGACAATTAAAGACAGCTGTTACATTATAGACACAGAAATGTAATAGATTATACCAATTAGTATTCGGTATAGAGAGTGCGTTTGCTATTCATATTGTTATATGTACTACTATAAAGTTTTGTTATAATTAATTTAAATTTAGCACACTTCTGATCAAAATATCTATAAATTTTTATGAAACACTTATAATAATAATTTAGAGTTTTTATAGTATAAACTTGTCAAGAATTGTAAAAATATAAAATAATTATGTCTCTTTACAATAAACCCTTGAACTGGAAGGATCAGTTTTAAGCTATACAGTGTGTTAGTACTGGTAGTTTTTATTAAATTTTCATTGGAAACAACACGAGTTGCTACAATTACTTCAAAGTTTATTTTGAATTTCGACTCTGAAAAAATTGAAATATTGGATGTTAATTCTTTTGGAAATCTTTCTATAACCTGTAATAGTTTTTTGATTTAAGTTTTGTGACCTTTTCATGTGTTAGTTTATACCGTGACTTTCTTATCTTTTAAGACTATATGTTTCTGAAATTAGGTGTCTAATTGATTTCTTCTGTTATTTTCTCATATAGCGTTTCCATTTTTGCAATGTTTTAGGTGTGCATAGAAACTCGGCTCTGAAGTTGGTTGCATTAAAATATACTTGAACGAAATATACTTGAAATTATCCACCATTTTGGATATATGTAGCTTAGTCATTGCTGTTTTTATGACATAAGTTTCAGTCAATTACAATCTGTCGTTCAGGGTGCATTTTATGAGATGGATGTCGAAAAGCAACATTTCACCGACCAAATGGCATAGTGGTTAAAGCTTTGGCGTTTGGATCGGGAGGTACCGGGTTCGAATCCCGATAGGGGCAGGATGCAAAGGGAATTTTCATCAACAAATTACGATTTGTGATGAGAAGGAACACATCTATGACCCCCTGTCGGAGTGCGGGGCTCACGGGCCGACCCATCTTCCATGCCAGTATAGGCTGGCATGGAGCTATGCAATGTGCAGATGGTAATAAAATCGGACCTATATCCGTACGTCCTCGAATTGGCCAATACAGGCGTAAAAGTAAGGACGTAAATAAGCGAACTGCGAAAAAGTAGGGAGAGCTTCGGCCCCAGAACAGATCAAGGGAACAAAAAAAAAAAAATAAGCAACAGTTACGTCATTGCAATCTATTCTGTTTTCAAATGAAAAATGGAATTGATGGAATTGATTAGTTCGACTTTGAGTGAACATTCTGTGAGTCATTCAACAGTAAAAAAGTGGTTTGCAAGATTTCGTGATGGCAATTTTAGTCTTGAGGGCCACCCTCTTACAGGTGCAGTAAAACAATTTGAAGACGAATAACTTAAAGTTTTACTGGATGAAAATCCGTGTTCAACTCAGAAAGAGCTTGCAGAACAGTTAGGAGTTACTCACCAAGCAATATCATTTCGATTGCATGCAATAGGAAAAATACCGAAGGAAGGAAAATGGGCTCCGCATAAACTGACCGAAGAAAACAAGAACCGAAGAGTTGACATCTGCATGAATTTACTTTTTCGCAAAATAAATAATTTTTTGCACAAAATCATTACGGGTGATGAAAAGTGGATTTTTACGATAATCCTAAATACAGAAAACCATGGGTTGATCCAGGCCAGCCATCAACATCAGTTGCAAAAATAAATGTTCATGCGAAGAAAGTGTTACTGGTGTCTGGTGGGTATGGAAAGAAGTCATTTACTACGAGCTTCTGTAACCTGGTCAAACTGTTACAGCTGAACGTTATCAGGCCCAATTGATCAAATTAAGTGATGCTCTGGAGAAAAAAGACCATTTACGGGCCAAAGAAGGCCAAAGGTGATGTGATATTGCTACTTCACAACGCTCGCCCACATACATTGAAATTAATCACATGCTCTGGAGAAAAAAGACCATTTACGGACCAAAGAAGGCCGAAGGTGATATTGCTGCTTCACAATGCTTGCCCACATGCATTAAAATCAACCCCTTGTTTCCTTAGGCTGGGAAGCTTTACAATTTCCGGCGCATTCTCCAGACTTGGCTCCCTCTTATTATCACTTATTCAGCTCAATGTCCTCATATTTGAAAGACTAGCGGTTCACGAAAGGTGAAGATGTACAAAAATGACTTGATGACTATTTTGCTTCGAAACCACCTAGTTTCTATCGCGAAGACATTCATTATCTACCTGATAAATGGCAAAAGATCATAGATAGTAATGTCGGATATTTCGATAATTAATCTTTGTAACAATTATATTTTCAATAAAGTTGAATTTGGCTAAAAAGCGCCGAGCTTCTACTTGCACACCTAATACTACTTCGTTGACATTGAATGTAGATGAATCTTTCCTAGCTTTGTTGAGATTTCCTGTCTCTCCTTGTTATGTTTGTCACATATCCTTCGTATTTTATCATAATCCTTTTGATTGATGTTGTGTTAGGTAGTCATGAAGGTTTGTTGGGTTTTCTGTATGGGGAATGCTTCGAGCCTTTGGTAGTGGCCGTTTTTGAATTCAAATGGAGTCATTTGAATGTACAAATGTAGTGAATTGTTGTTCGTTATAATGGTATCGGATATTAACTCGCCGGAGCTAAGATCTGGGTTTTTTGTTTTCAGTATATGATAAATTTCGATTAGTGTTGAAAGAAATCGTGCAACTGGCGAGTTGTTTGTTGACGATATAGGACAGTGAGGTGTAGTTGTATCTTGCAATGACTGCAAACTGTTTAAAAACGGTTGATGTGAATTCAGCTCTGTGATTAGTTTAGTTGGTATACCATGACTAGCGATAAAGCTTTTCATGAGGTTACAAATTTCTGTTCCTCCTAAGACTTGAAGTGGAATTGTCGATTCAAATTTTATGAATTTGTCAATTACCGTTAGGTATTTTTTTTTATGGCGAAAATGTCCATATGTACAATTTGAATAGGTTTACAGGGAGTTTCCGTAAGTTCCAGCTTGATAAGTTTCATTACGATTGTATTTGAGAGTATGATAAATCTCACATTTATTTATGATCGATCGATCGTGTTTATCATAACTTTTAGTCTGGGGAAATAATATTTTCGGTTGATTCTTTGAGTATTTTTTAAAATACCACGGTGGTTACCTTCTGTATGTTGTTCTAATATTATTCTTTTCTGTTAGTCTTCGTCTACTATGTCGATAGCGACGTATTTGCTTCGGATTATTTTATATTTGGTTTGATCGTAATGGTCCTTCATAATTTAACTTAAATGTCTGTTCATATCCTCTGACCGTTCGGAGTTTGAGCTGGCACTATTAATATTAACTTCCATTGGCTGAATGGTTGCTGGCATCATTCGAGATAACGCATCTGCGTTGATATTGCGGGTGCCTGTTTGTATACGATTTCGTATTCAAATTCCTCTAACTGTAACCTCCAGCGAACCAACTTAGAATTAGTAGTTTTTTTAAGACATTAGCCATGTGAGTGGCTTATGGTCTGTAACGATTTAAAATTTTCAAAGGTAAAGGTAGGGTCGGAAATATTTTACTGACCATATTATGGCAAGTAATTCTTTCTCGATCGTGGAGTAATTTTGCTCCGTTTGTGTCAGAGATCGGCTAGCATAGCATATAGACAAATCTTTTCCAATTGTACCTTGTGAAAGTACAGAGCCTATTGCGACATTACTGGCATCCATTATTAAGATAAATGGTTTCTCGAAGTCGGGATACTGCAATATTGGGTCGTTACATAACATTTTTTTGCAGTTTTCAAAGCATTGTACGTAGTTTTTGTCTAGAATAATTACTTTATTTTGCCTTTACGTATACACTCTGTTAACGGTTTTGTAACGCTCGAAAAATCCCTAATAAATTTACAGTAATACCCCAGTAATCCTAAAAATAATTTTATCGTTTTTCGGGAAATTTCTGTATTTCTCCTATTTTCTCAGAATTGGGTTTCATACCTTCCGATGTTACAACATGGCCAAGGAAGGCAACTTCTTTTTTGAAAAATTCGGACTTTTCCAATTGAATTTTAAGACTTGCGTCCCGTAATTTCTTGAAGACTTGTTTTAGACTCAATGTGTTCTTGGAGTAAAGCAAAGAACACAATTATGTCATCCATATAGCAGAGATAATTCCTTGAGGAAATTGTCTATCACTCTTTGGAAAGTTGACGCATTTTTGGAGTCCTAAAGCACACGCACGTTCTCGTAGTGCTCGTTATCTACAGTAAATGCTGTTTTTTTGTATATCTAAGGAATTAACTTCTATCTGGTGAAAGCCAGAAGCTAAGTCAATCGTTGAGAAGTACATGCACTTGCCTAATTTGTCGAATATCTCGGTGATATTGGACAAAGGATATCAGTCATCTATAGTCTACTCGTTTATCTTCCATCAATCTCCATTTGGGTTTCCCACTGGCTTCAGCCTTTTTCGATACTATCCATACAGGTGGTCTCCGGGGTGAATAACTTTGTCGACTTATTCTTTGTTCGAGCATCTCATTGACTCGAGCATTCACTTCTTCCTTGAGTATAAAGGGATACCTAAAACTTTTTATAAAAATAGGCTTCTCATTAATGAAGTTTATCTCATGTTTAACCTTATTAGTGAATGCAAGTGATTGGTTTTTCAGAAGTATGTCCTCAAATTTTTTATACAATTTCATACAATTTCAAGATCACTTGGGATTTTTCATGGTTTAAATGATTAAAGCGTATGAGACTTGATATGTGCTGGCTGTCTCGTGTATTGAAAGTCAAAATAGAAGAAGGTTAGAAGCGGACAAAACTTTGTTTCTACAGCATAGTAATGAGTTTCTCTGGATCACATTCAAGGAAAAATCAAAGTAAATCCAAAATAATTTTGGAAATACGTTAGGAATAAACGCGAAATTAAAGGATACCATGCTAATATGACCTGTAGCAATACCAGCTTTTCAAACTCTAAAGATATTGCTGCCATGTTCGCGACGTTTTTCAATCAGTCTATAAACCAAGCGTTACTAGTGGATGGTACGAACAACCCAACAATAACAAGGTATCAATACTTCTACCTGTTATTTTTGAGGATAACATTTTATCGGCTTTAAAGGGATTTGGACACGGTTGTAGTCTTGACAATATATCCTCTTCTATTCTGGAGGAGTACGCTGTCATGTTAGCAATTCCATTATGTTACCTATTCGACCACTCCCTAAGCACCGGGGTGTTTCCCAAAAAAGAGAAATTTCAAAAATTATATCAATTTTTAAATCGAGTAATCGAGATGACGTTACTTGCTACAGAGAAATATCAACTACATCATCAATTCCAAAATTGTTTGAATTATTATTATGCAACAACTTTAAATTCACAATATATCAATAAACCAGTATTAGTTTATGTCCGGCCGATCCACATCAAATAATCTGGTTGAATTCATCAGTAAAATAATTAATGAGATAGAAAAACATCATCAAGTTGTTATAGCGTAGACTGATTTTACTACAGCATTTGATTCCATCTGTCATCAAAAAGCACTCCAGAGTTTATTCGCATTTGCGTTTTCACTAGATTACATAAATTGATTCAAATTTTATCTATCAAACCGGCGACAATTTGTAATAATGCGACATGATAAATCAAACGGTATTAAAGTTATGTCTGGTGTTCCCCAAGGATCACACATCGAGCTTTGGGTATTTATTGTTTTCATAGATCGAATAATCGAGATAATCAAAAACTCAAACGTGTTCATATTTGCTGATGGCGTGAAAATTTTTCGAACTGTTAATGGAATGCTAGATACGAAGAAACTGCAAGAAAACAGATAGATTAAGTGAGAGGTGTGATCGAAACTCGCTTTACTTAAGTATTAAGAAATGCAAAATCATGTCTTCCCATCGAGGAAATCCTTTAATTATTTCATACAACGCCAACAACGAAGAATGGCAGAGTTTTTTTTCCTTTATTAATTACAACTGATGCTGTGCGCTCATCTACAATTTATCTTTAAAATTTTTACAAATTTTACATTTCTTAAACAATTCTGATTTGTTGGGGTAAAACCCAATGATTAGTCTCAAAATTAATTAAACCTATTTAAAATACTAATTTTAATTTGGTATGTTTACTAGGTCAGGTGGCCTCGTTCTTTAAAGTCTTCTTTCAACGGCAGGGCTATCTATCATATGGCGAATATAGGGGTTTCCATGTTCCTGGAGTCGTTTCGTGTTTGGCGGCATGCTTTTTTATTTCATCTTTGATGTATTTCATCTGTAAGTCGCTGTGAAAGTCTTTATTTCTTGTGTACCACGAAGCATTTACGATACTACGGGGAACCTTGTTTTGAAACGTCTATCATTTTGGCATTTGTTTGAGCCAATATATTTTTCTGAACTTAATATTAAGTTCTTCTGTTTTCTTTTTGACATGCTCTCTCCACTTGAGCTTGGCATTGAGTGTCATGCCAGGATATTTAGCTTTGTTTGCATATGGCATCGGTCGTGACTTAATTTCTATCGGTAGATGGGAAGCCTTTTGATATGTAAAGTTAATATGCGTGGATTTCGTCTCATTAAGCTTGATTATCCAGCGCTTAGTCCAGTTACAAACCGCATTGGTAATCTTCTGGAGTTTGGTCGTTGCATCAGCGACATTACTTCCTTTCGTCATGATTGCTGTGTCATGTGCAAAGCTGGCTATGGTTCCTTCATCTGTTGTTGGAATATCCTTTGTATATAATAAATACAGGATTGGTCCTAAGACACTCCCCTGCGGGACACCGGCAGAGATTTTCTTTAGTTCGGCGTATTCATCCTCATATTTCATTCGAAAATGTCTATTGGATAAATAAGATCTTAGTATGGCATAGAATTGCCTCGGCAGATTTCTATGCAGCTTGAATTCCAGTCCACTGTGCCAGACTTGATCGAATGCTTGGGCGACGTCCAGAAATATGCTGGAGCATGTTTTTTACGTTCTAATATTCTTTCAATAATGTTGGTAATTCTATACATCTGTTCAATTGTGGAGTGCTTTTCTCCGAATCCAAATTGATGTGGAGAAATTAGATGTCGGTCCTCAATTATTGGTTTAAGTTTTTTTAGTAATAATTTTTTAAAGAGTTTTGACACATTTAGCAGTAATGAAATTGGCTTGTGTGATTTTTTATCGTTAGGTGGTTTATCAGGTTTTGCTATCATTTGCCACGGAACATTTTTTAACCGAAAGCTTGCATTGATTATGTGTAATAGCTTATGTTATCCTTTATCTGGTAGAGCCTTGATTATTTGGCAAGTAATCAAGTTATACCTTATGGGGCTTTTTTAACATTCATGTTGCTTTTTACTTCTTCTTTTAATTCTTTGAGAGTTACTGGGCGTATATCAAAATCATCTATAGTGTGTAGGTCTCGAATGAGACTGGTCTCGTTTCTTTTGTCCTATAGTAATAGTTGATTAGGTTAGTGCGCATGGTGTCCCACGAGAGTGGTTCCCCTCGTAAAGGGTGTTTTTTAGAGGGTCACATCTTTAAGTTGGCAACACTGTTTTGTTTGACAACCGATTTGACAGCTGACATTTGCTTTGTCATTAGTTTGATTTGCCAATCCATAATGAACAGACTCACGCCAGTGCAACGCTTGCAAATTGTTGAATAATTTTATCAAAATATAATTCTGTTCGCTAAACTCATCGTGTATTACGTCCATTTTACGTTAGTCATAATCGTCCATTAGAGCGGGTAATTCGATTAACTATGAATCGTTTTCGCTCCATTTATACTCTAAATGATAATACGCATTCAGTAAGATGTCAAACAGTGTGTACCGAACAAGCGATAGACGCTGTACAGCGTAGTATTGAGGAAGACCCAAACCAATTAATCCGACGTCGTTCTCAGCAACTGGAGATGTGTCCATCCACTTTATGGAAGATTTTATCTAAGGATCTTGGTTTACATGCTTACAAAATCCAACTTGTGCTGGAATTAAAGCCATTCGACCATCGCACACGCCGCCAATTCGGCCAATGGGCTGAAGCACTAATTGATATTGATGGTGATTTTACAAACAAAATTTTGTGCAGCGATGAAGCTCACACTTGGTTGAATGAGTACGTTAATAAACAGAATTGTTGGATTTGGAGTGAAGATAATCCACAAGCATTTGCCGAAACACCATTACATCCAAAGAAAATCAGTGTTTGGTGTGCTTTATGGGCCGAAATGTTACAGTCAACGGTGAACGGTATAGTGGAGTAGCTGGTATAAATCTTTCTGATATGTGGTTCGAACAGGACGGTGCCACATGCCACACAGCGCGGGATACAATTAATTTACTCAAAGAAACATTTGATGAAATACTAATTTCACTTAATGGTCCTGTTAATTGGTCACCGAGACCGTGTGATCTAACTCCATTAGATCATTTTCTTTGGGGATATGTTAAGTCACTTGTCTACGCCGATAAACCGAGACGATTGAACTCTTGGAATATAACATTCGGCGAGTTATTAGCGAGATACGGCCGCAATTGCTTCGAAAAGTGATCGAACATTTGACCTAAGGATTACGTGAAGTACGCGCCAGCCGCGGTTGCCGAAATAATATTCAAGCATTAATGACATAAAATTATCTATCCAATAAAGCTAGTTTCACTGATGTATAAAATATTTTTCCTTGTTCTTTTTTAATTTAAAATTGTGAACCTCTAAATAAAACATTCTTTATTTTGTTTCTTATTGCCCTTAGAAACGAAGTGGGACACTTCAGACATTACCAATTACAGATTCACACTGTTCTTTGATTTGGTTCACGTTGTTAATAAAATCATAGGGGGTATGCCGGTTGCCCTCATAAGTCGGTGGAGTCTTAATGCATTCCGGTAGTCTTAGGATGTCTATTAATGTATCTATTGTATTTGCGGCTGCTTGTGACATGCTTTGTTCGTTTCTTTCTTCCATTTCGTGAAATTGATCAATATTTTCAACTTATTCTAGATTTATTGTTTCGAAGACTGTTATTAGATTTTCTAAATCGATACTATTATTTTGTTGGCAAAATTTAAAATTATTTTCACTCATAAAATATTTATTATAAAGACAGTAGAATCTAAGTCGCAACAATTATTTTTCACAACAAAAACAAATATTCCATTAACCGTGGAATATAATTCACAAAAATTATTTTCGTAACAATAAATATTATTCCATAAACCGTGAGATTAATTCACTAAAGTTATTTTCGAAACAATAAATATTATTCCATAAACCGTGGAATCGAAACTAAAACTTCATGAACTGTGAAGAATATTCCGTAACCGCGGATATCGGGAGAATTGTTGGGATGGGATTAGAAAGGTAAAATTATCAAAATCACTTACCATAAAACTACTGTTGTAAATATGGCGTAGTAACAAACGTCTTTATAACGTATTATAACGTGTTATTGTGATTGTTCTGTATATTGGTATATTTCAGCACTCTCGAATTAAATTCACGAATCGTAGGAAATTCTTCCATTTAGCGTCACTATCTGTGTGACAAACGAATATGATAATCGACACTTACTTATACACAATCAACTTCCCAACCACCCCATACTTGCTTTCCTTTTAACGCCGGATCGCGGATAAATTTGAATTTTTGGCTTATAGATGGTTAATGTGTAAGAATCACAACAATCAGTTTCGAACAAATGAGACTATTGATTTGAAAAAATCAGTCTTCTCATCAGGTCGCGACGACTGATGTTGTATTACTACATTGGAATATTGTCTATATATATAGAACATACCATGTAGTTGTACTACTAGCGAATTACTGCATAGCGTACGAAATTTTTGATTCTTTCATATTTCCATCTATATTCAATTTTAACAATTAAGTTTTTTCGCATTTACGAATTTTATTATATAATATAATTAAATAAAATTCGTAAATGCGATAATAAATATAATTATATTTATTATCGAATTTACGATTATCGCATTTAATTACGAATTTTATTATATTATATAATAAAATTCGTAAATGCGAAAAAACTTAATTGTTAAAATTGAATATAGATGGAAATATGAAAGAATCAAAAATTTCGTACGCTATGCAGTAATTCGCTAGTAGTACAACTACATGGTATGTTCTATATATATAGACAATATTCCAATGTAGTAATACAACATCAGTCGTCGCGACCTGATGAGAAGACTGATTTTTTCAAATCAATAGTCTCATTTGTTCGAAACTGATTGTTGTGATTCTTACACATTAGCCATCTATAAGTCAAAAATTCAAATGGCACTATGTGTCGATAAACCGTCGATACTGACTTTAAAGTTAACATCGTTATCAAATACTATGACATTTACTTTGGGACACAAAAAATAGCGTAAGATAGCGGAAATTTGGCAGCGGAAAATAAGAGATTATACTACTCGCCGCAAGTGGCAGCACCATCACAAAAGATAATTTATTTTGTAATATAATTACCAGCGGGAAATAGTCTGCAGACACTACAAATACAGCGAAAAAGGTCCAACGTAAAAATAACTGTTATTTAGCCGGTTCACCGATCTCGAGAGGAAATGATTCAAACTTTCAAATAATGGTGAACACCCTAATAATGAACCGATTTCCATCTAAACTACCCAGATACGATCTTAACATTGAACATATGGCTTATTTGGGAATATGGAGTTGGTTGATTCACAGTTTGGCAAACCAGGTCCAGTAGACATATTAATCGGTGCAGATATATTTTTGCAATCCTTGAGAGAGGGCAAAGAAAACTAATTTACTCATAATGCAGAAAACAGTGTTTGGTTGGGTAATATCTGGCCAAACAAAGTCTATACAAGATGACAACTCATCTAGTTATATTGCGTTAAACATACAACAGACATGAATGTAGATGAAACCTTGTGGCGATTTTGGGAGATTGGCGTTATGCCAAAGGTCACACTTTCACCAGAAGATGCCGAATGCGAGAAATTGGAAATGGATTTCTAATAATTAGGAATTCTTTGCTTGAACGCAAGTTGTCAAACGATAAACAGTTAAGAGAACAATATGTCAAACAGATCCGAGAATATAAAGACATGGGGTATATACTCGTAGCAGACATTCCACAATCTGAGTACCACGTAGATGAAATAAGGACATATTATTTGTCGCACCATGCTCTAATTAAGGAAATCGGCAACACTACCAAGGTATGAGTGGTCTTCGACAGTTTGAGCAAGATATCTAGTGGGATTTCTTTAAATAATCAATTGATGATCGGGCCAACTAACTATACAACCTATGTTCTGTGCTATATGAGCGATGATGAGGGTTAGAAAGTACAAAATAGCATTAACTGCGGATATAGAGAAAATGTACCAACCGGTTTTAGCAGCCTCTGAAAATACCGACTATCAGAGATTATTGTGGCGAGATAATTTTAGCGAAAAATTGCGACATTATAAATTAAATCTGGTTACGTTCGGCCTGGCCTGTTCTGCATTTTTAGTGATCTGCATTCTGCAGCAGCTGGCTCGTGATGTGGGAGACGAAAATATAACTCAACACATATTATAAGTTTTTTGTGCCGATGAATTTTTATCAGGGTCACAAGACATATAAAATGCGATTAAACACAAAGATAGTATAATAGACACATTACATCGTGGAGGCTTTCTATTGAGAAAATTATGGTCTAATATTGAATATTTATGCGACAAAGAAAGCTACACCTTCATTGGAACTACATAATAACGTTGATATTTCAGTAGTAATGGTTTTAGGGCGACATTCTCATCCAAACAGCGACGAATTTACGTATAAGGTTAGCTTTAAAAAGGATACGGAAGTATCCCCTTGCGATTTTGTCTCCTTCTATTATGTTGCTAAAAATCCTATTTCAAAGGCTTTGGTTCTTGAAGCTGAATTGAAACAATAAGTTAACTAATGAATATAAAGGATATTATAAAAGTGTAAGAGGGGAATTCACACATTTCCAAGATATAACAATAGAGCGATTCACAAAGTACTACAGAAATACTCATATCCACGATTTCGCAGGCGCAAGTGAGATAGATTATTGTACTATTGTATACAGTAGAACAATTAATGAAGACGGTTAAATCTTGGTAAACTTATTAACGTCTAAAGACAAGGTTTCTCTATTAAAATTTTTTCGTTACCAAGCCTGGAATTATATGCAGCACGTTTACTGATTTTCTACGCATGGACGGCATTTTCTATGCATGGACGAACTCGACTATTGTAATTTCATGGTTGGTATGGATAATCCAACGATAACCCGGCTGATCATGGTTCGAGAGGAATAACAAAAGCTGGTTCATGTACAACAACTGTGGTATTGGCCTCCAAATGCACTTTCAACATCAGATGAAGCCGCGATTGATGCAGAACGTAGCAAAACCAAACTACCGACGCATGTCTTTCAAGCTACGGTGCAAAGTGATTGGTTGAGTTAAATTTTTGTACCAGGATATCGTGTATTAAATGGGTACAGAGTTTTGAGTGCAGAAATTGAATTACTTCTAAAATTTAGAACTTCGAACCATTTTTAGTTGGGGATGGAGTAGTTGTGGATGGAGTTCTTACAGTTGGTGGTCGGCGGGTCAACACAGAATTAGATTTTGATACTAAACATCCTATCATAATACAATCCAATCATATTTTTACTGTAAGACTAATATGGCAAACTCACTCTACAAATCTCCATGTGGGGCCTACGCACAAACAACTTAATAAGTGAGAAATAGTGAATAATTAAAGTTAATAAACACATTTTTATAAGTATTTGTTTCGCAAAAATTAAATTTTTGACTATTTCATTAAAAAAAATGTTTTCAAAAAGTTTAAAAAATCACTCGATGAATTTCGATTTATTAGGCCATCATCAGGAGTATTTACTGATTTATAAAAATAAAAATTTATTTATATATAGAAGAAAAAGCAATAAAAGAAATAAAAGAAGAAGAGGCAATACAAATTTATCTATTGATCGTCCCAACCTTCTGTTGTTAATTTTTATTACCTATTTTTTGTCTCCTTCTTTTATTTCTTTTATTTGCTTTTATATGTATATAACTAACTTTTTATTTTTACAAATCAGTAGACACTCCTGATGATGGCTTAACAAGCTGAAATCGATCGAGTGATTTTTTAAACATTTTGAAAAATTTGTTTTAATTAAAATAGTCAAAAATTTAATTTTTGCGAAAAAAAACCAATCGATCAAATAACACCAACACGACCGTTCACTAATCGTGGAACAAGGTAGGGCAGAGGTGCAGAAAGCCTGGCAAAGGTTGTACATATATAGGTAGAGGCAAAGTGTTCCTGCAAACATTTACTCGTATACAAATAATGGTTCGAATTTCATCGGAACAAAGAGAATCCTGCGTGATGCGTGCAAACTAATTCAAACCTAGAACTCTTGAGTAACAAGGGAATATAATGGCATTTTACTCCACTTGCATCACCTCATATCGGCGAGTTAATGGGATCTGCAGTCATATCGGTGAAGACACATTTGTTGGAATCGACCATTAAAATCTCACTTATGAAGAAGTCAAATAAAAAATATCCTAAATTCACGTTCGTTATGCACAACGTTCATCGATAACACATACTAAGTACTCACGCCAGCTCATTTCTTAATCGGCATTTCAGCGGAGCCCCTTCCTCAGAAACCTGTATTGATAGCAGAATTTACATCATCAAGCTGAAGATGGCAGAGAATCCAAGCTAAAACACAGACATATAGGAAGAAATATTACACAGAATATTTGAACAATCTTCAGCAGAGGTGCAAATGGCAAAAAAGAACACCAAATATTGAAAGTTGCTTTGATGTAGATTAGCAACAAAACGAAACAAAATCATTAATCACGCGCGCACGTCGCAAATTTAATAGGATTTTTGCACTAATCTAGATCATAATCGGTAGTCTGCGGTTTAAGATTAGTGCAAAAACCAGATAATCATCCATACTCTAAGCACCGCATTAAAGCGTTTACATTATTCGCAGGTAGAGTTTACCTTTTCTGTACTATTATTTCTAAGTAGGAGCTGCACTTTATTGGTTATCTGAAATGGACTCTGTTCCAGATGATTCACACTTTTCGTACTAATAAACAACATTTTTGTTAATAAATTGATGTCATTTATAGATAAGAATAGTTTACATTTAGTTATTTTCATTAATTTTAGTATCGATACACAATTAATTTTAGTATCGATATTTTTGTAGAAACATCGTCTGGATGGTGTCAACTTGCTTATTGGGAGTTAGCGCAGCGCGTTGGTCGTTTGTTTCCTGTTGAAAATGCAATAGTTAATATATTTTCGGAGCAAATAAATGGTAATGGATTATGCTTAACAACATTAGCACAGCAGCGCCGGACAAAGCCATCCGATGTAGTATTGCGTGCGCGGCAAAAAATTGGATTGGGTGTTACGTTAAGCCGAGAGACTGATGGAATTTGGCTGTACAATCGTTCGACAGCTCCTGTGTTTGTACATTCGCCGACCTTAAACGATATCAAATCAAAACTATTAGTTTATCGTGTCCCACCGGAACATTGCCTTCGAGCCTTTGATGCAAATAGGTAGGATTAAATGTACTTAGATATTGTGTATTTATGAAATAATGATAAATTTTATTATTTATAGGGCATCGATCGCATCAATTGCATGTTCAAGTATTGCAGGTGCCCAAACTGGTCCAATTGATACTCATAGCATACGTATAAGTTTTGCAAAAGGTTGGGGTCCAAGATACTCAAGACAGGAAGTTACCGCTTGTCCGTGTTGGTTAGAAGTTTTAATGAATCCTTGTCGGTGACATTATATTTTTATTTAATTCGTTTTATTATTATTTTAAAATACAGGGAATCTGCATCGCAGAGTTTTTGCAAAACAAATATTGAAAGCTCTAAAACATATTTTTGTAAATAGTCATAATTTTAGTCATACTAAGCCATAAAAGTTTAACTTTCAAATGTGAGATTATTTAATTAAAATATAAATAGTTTAATAAATTAAAAAAAAACGAAACAAAAATTTCTTGCCAATTTATTTTAAAAATATTAATTAAATTATTTTGTACATATTAAATAAAAACTGAAATAAATGGCGAAATTGTAATTATAATTTTTTAGTTAAACAAAATTGAGCAAATGTATCAAAAAATAAAAACATAAAAAAGCAAAAATAAGTATGTATAAACAAAAAGTGCCATGTTGTAGTTTATTTGCATTAATTTTTTTATTGATGCAGGAAAAATTATTACATATTAGAACTAATATTTATTTTTAAATAATGTAATTAACAGTTAAATATTTTATATTAAGTCATTAGGTATAAACAAGCAAATATCAAATAAATGGTGAAAAATTGTTTGATGAAAAAGCAGTTGGAGGAATTTCACGGATTTTAAGTTATTTTCATTTCGATTAATAGGTGTGTTTTATTTATAACTGTAAAGACAAGAACCCGATAAGATAGATCTATCGTTCATTTACATTCACTTCCATTATTTGATTTTAAAAACTTACTTTAGCTCTGTTTAATTGATTTTAAATTTGCGATATCTAAATAAATAAATGTTACACATAGAAACACGTCAAATATTTGATTTAACTTACGTCTTGTAGCGTGGGAAACTTTTATAACAATTTTAAAAGCCTCAAAAATTTAAATACCTACTATCAAAACTTAAAAACATTTACTCTTTCGTTTTTATTTATGGTCGAATGTTTCCGCACGATATTTTTAATGACCTCACTAAGCAATCTAAATTAAAAAAATAAGTTAATAATACTTAGATTTTTGCTCAATTTTATTTACTTTACTATTTTTGTTATAATCTGACTGATTTGACAGACATTAACAAAATTAAGCGGAGATTGCAACTGTCAAATTGTTTTAACAATGATTTGGGTGGTTTCCACCCAGTGTTTGGTGGAAACCACCCAAATCATTTGCAAATGAAGAAAACTCGTGGTCAATAAAAGGGAATGAAATTAAAATTGGTTGTATTTTATCTTTAATATGTACTTGAAATAGCGTTTAGTTCCGTTTTTTCCGGGGAAACGGGGTCGTTTGTTTTCAAAAGTGCAGAACTATTGCAGTGTTTTCAATTTTTTTTTCATAATTATTCTTTTTTCCATATTTGTTTTAGTATTTTTTCTTTATGCAATTTTTTGAACAAGTTCAATATATTTTTTTTCTCCAATTGTTTATTAGAAAAATAATTTGTTGATCTTTTAAAATTTTAGTATATATTGCTTTAGAGATTGATGGATCTCAATTATGGGTGGATTCCAGCATGGTTAGTAATTTTGTAAGTGTACATAAAATTAGTAATGTAGGGTTAAATATATAAATAAACCAGGAGGACCATATAAATATTAATTGTATGATTTTGAAATGTATGATCAGGCAATCTAGCGAGATGACGCCGGGTCCGCCATATACCTTTATTACATTTAACAAGATGGAAGGATAGTACAGACCGAAACGACCCGGTTACAGACACCTAAGTAGTTAATAGTTAGTAAATTGTTAGTTGAAAATATAATAAGCCGGTTAGCACAAGACAGCACAATTAGTTTTTTTGGCTATAGGTAAATATTTAGCAATCAGCATTCTAAAACATTATAATTAATTAAGTTGCCATCTTAAAGGTAAATTCCCTGAAATGAAACGTCATTATTATGAGTTAAAAATTCATTATTTATAAATATAAAATTGAAAAAAAATTAAATAAATGTAATGTAATGATTAGTATTAACTAAATTAATTAGGTTCTCTTACAATAAATTAAATCAAAATAAAGTAAATCGAATCCAGAAATCACCAAATATTGTAGTATCAAAGCCGAAAAAGAACGCAAGGCCTTTCTACCTTCAACGGATAGAATCTTTGTGAATCTGTTGATTTAATGGATTTATTTATAAAAAACAGTTAAATAAAAAAAATTATTTAATGTGAAAGTCACTTGTCCTTGCCATCTCTAATCTAATACAAATTGAAAAGTGTTATTATATTGATTGATTGGAATATAGGACGAAGTACTAGACAGGATGTGCCGGATATTGCCGGTCCTATTTTCCTACCGACTGTTTACACTTAACAAGAGGGAAGGATAGGAAAATAATTTTTTTAGGACGGAACGACCCGGTTTCAGACACCTAGCGATCGTACGACACAAGACAACACAATTCTAATCTGCTAGAGGAACGATAAAGGTTTAATAGGTTTAATTGTTAACGATGGTATTGGTCTTCAACAATTGCTTCTTTAAATGAGCTATCTAAGAAAAAATATGATTGCACAAGCATCAAGAAATTTCCTAAAGAAAATAAAAATGTATTAATTTAATCTTCGCCGAACTACTGAAATTAAAACAAATTATAGAAATGCTTATATGTAGTACTAAAAGTCACAAAAATATATAAATTTACTAGGTATTTAGTTCCATTTCATACAGCACGAGCTTAATAATAAAATGTAAGAAAAAATCAATATCTTAGGTTGGGGAAATATAAATCCATTATTTTTGCGTTTATTTCTGGGCTTTATTTAACAAGGTTACAATCATTCGTTTTGGCTCAAATATGTGCCGTTTTATTCGATAACTCGTTGCCATTTAGAAGGTAATTTCATTATGCCGCTTTTTAAAAACGACTTGTCCCTATTAGTAAAAACTCGGATAGCTAGTTTTCACAAGCATCTCTTGAGGAGACACCACCAAGAGCATTTGCCATGGACAAAAAGAGATGAAAATCGTTTGGTACTACGTCCGGACTATAAGATGGACAAAGTAGATAATCCGCTCCCAATCCCATCAAACACACAGTTTAACCTTCCTGGCGGTCAATTCTGGGGGTCTACTATACTGTTTTCGACGTATTATTTTTTCGACGACGTCGACTAATAAGCTATTATGAAATTTTCGACCACGTTTTTTTTTAATGTAGTATCGGGACTATAGACACCATTCACAATTTCATCCGCCTGATTTGCGATTTCGCCTTTTCGAAGCAGAAATGTAAAATATATCCAATTTTCTCTTTGTTTATCTCCATCCTTGACAAGCTATAACACAACTAAATCCCTCTTTTCATCGAGTATAAGTATGGCCCATTGCGACAAATACATCGCTAGATATTTGCCACTAAAGCCATCTAGTGAAAAAATAATGGGTTTTCCCAATCCTTTATATCATATACTAGATGGAAAATACCCAACACCAATCATTGTGATAAAATAATTTAATGTCGAGTTTATTGTTAGCTACACCTGCAACTCGAAAATTCATAATGTAAATATTCACTGAAATAATATTCAAAACACCAAGTGAATTTACTGAAACCAGAAGTTATTTAAATGAGATTAATTAATACCCCGTAAATCATTACACATAAGGATCATAGAAATATTATTGCGCACTTAATCCAGGCTATAAATTGCAGCTAGGGGTTACTAGTTATAGGAGGTAGATTCTGATGAAATGTCATTAATGACATTTTTATAAGTTAGTACTAAAATTTTAATTGTATTAAAATGACTAATGAGCATCGAGTCTACAGGTAGTTTCATATGTTTGTCTATATTTTCGACTAACCACATTGATGGCGCTGGTCCATACCAGTCGTTCATAGATGGCATAAATTAATCCACATCTGATATTTAATTAAACATTACTTATTAAAAATTTATCAAACTACAATATTTCTAATCAGCGCTTGATAAATCTGTACTAAGTTCGCAGTTTAGAAATAAATATCAGACGCATTTTTGTATATTTTTGTATACTAATCGTAAATTTAGTTCGTCGGAAATTTATGCCCCTATTGTGGTTTTCGCCTACGCGTCACTAGGCGACGGTGAGTCGCCGTATATATATTTTTGTATTATGATTCTCGCCGTGAGAGCGATGTGAAAGAGTGACGTGTAAAAAACGATCGCCTAAAATTTTTAGGTGATGAATGTAATGTAGTACGAATAAAGTTTTTGAAGGTTACAGGACAAATAAAAAATAATGGCTAAAAGCGATAATGTAAGTTTTTTTCAATAATTTTTACGCTTATAAATAATTTGTTTACCAATTTTATATATATATTATATATATAAATATAAATATATATATATAATATATATATATATATATATATAATATATATATATATATATATATATATATATATATATATATATATATATATATATATATATATATATATATATATATATATTATATTTATATATATAATATATATATATAAAATTGGTAAACAAATTATTTATAAGCGTAAAAATTATTGAAAAAAACTTACGTTATCGCTTTTAGCCATTATTTTTTATATGTCCTGTAACCTTCAAAAACTTTATTCGTACTACATTACATTCATCACCTAAAAATTTTAGGCGATCGTTTTTTAATTAAGAAAAAGTTTAATCAAAAGCAACGAAAGAAATTAAGGCCTCTATTTCCTTAGGCGTTACTAGAAGATTATTAAATCGAAATATGTTGAATAATTTCGCACAAAACTCGCAGTGAATATTTTTTAAATTTTAGTTGGCTGCCTTAGTTTGAAAAAATTATATTTATTTGTCGCATCAAAATTTCAAGAGATGGAAATTGTCGTTTGAAGTGATAGAAGTTACAAGAAAATATTTATAAAGCAGCATACTAAGATTTAAAAAACAGCCGCAACGAGTTTTGTAAATAATTATTTTGTAAGTTTCGATTTAATAATTTACTAACCAAGAAGATGAGGAGTTACGTCGCATGAAGTGATGCGACTAAGGGAATAAGGGTGTAAATGTAAACAAAATCATTAGCGGGAACATTCATTTATGACGATCAACAAATTAAAGACGGCGTAGTGGAAAATGGAAAATTGTTTATTAAAATTATCTTAGAAATGAAAAACTGAAAATCGAAATTAATTATAATTATATAAATAAGTTCAATTTAATCAAAACTTAGTTCCGTGCCCACAAACACAAAGACAGTAAATTATGGGAAATGGAAATCAAATTAATCAATATTAATTATAAAAACAACATTAATTAAAACATGTTTTTGTGCCATTTTTACATAAACATGAACATTGCATAAAAGTGTTAAAATCATTTTATCTTTTATCAAGCTTTTTTCTGCATATTTATTCATTCAATAATGTTGAAATTTTTCTAGTCTCAAATCAGGCACAAAACAAAAATGAAAAAATAAAGAAAATATTTCCTATATTAGGAAGTAATTTCAATTATTAATTTTACTTCTATTTAAACCTAATTGTAATATGTAATATTTTCTAAAAAAATTATTTACTGTAAATAAATAACAATATTTTATTTTAATTATTATTTGTACATTTTACAATAATAAATCTGCCTTATTATCAAAAGCCTTAATTTATAATTAAGTTATATAAGTATTATTAAACCTATTAATTATATGTAAAAATTGATGCTCCACCCAAACAGAGCACTGAGGTGTCCGGATTAGATAGAAGATAGGATTTGGGTAAACACAATTTCAACAGTCAGTCTTTAACTACTGTCAACCTTAAAACTTCCTCCTCTATTCATTCCACCGCTGACGTTTTATTTAAATATTTTTGCGAAAAGAATTAAAAGGGAATTTTTAGAAAAATTATACTATCAAATGTAAGTGTTCGAAAATAACCGCAATAAACCGGGTTATTATAACAACCACGTTATTTGTAAACTAAATAGTATGGATGAAAATTTTAATCGAATTGAATAGAAGGGCCGGTCTCTAAATAATAAAAGTGTGCTGCTTGATTTTAAAAAACTATTTGTATTGTATCAATTTTAGAATTTTAAATTTTAATAAATACCCTCCTTTCATTTTCAACATTTACAAAAACCTAAACCACGCCAAGCAGATAAATAATGTAATGAATTTCTTGAACCTTAACTAGCTAAAAACAAAATTAAATTCTAGCTTTTTCAAATCTATATAGATTATTCTCTTTAAAAAAGGATAACATCCAGGTTAAATCCTGTGTATATATAAACATATAACCAACGTTATCAAAATAATGGGTTGGAGAAAAAGAAATCCATTAGTGTTTCGCGCGATGGGTTTAGTGACATAAACCTCGTGATGTATTTGTCTCAGTAGGACATAATTATACTCGTTTCAAAGAGGGATTACAAAAAAAGAACAAAAATTCTTTTGTTATTGTTTTGATTGACGATTCAGTTGTGAGTTATAGCGTGTCAAGGATGGAGCTAAACAAGGATAAAAATCGCTATATTTTACAATTTTGCTTCTATAAAGGATAAAACGCAAGCCAGGCGGCTGAAATTATGAATGGTATCTATGGTCCCGATACTGTCACAGCCAATCATGCATTATTTTAGTTTGGTCGATTCCGTTCCGGTAATTTTGATTTCAAAGATGCACCACGGAGGAAGGCTTATCATCGAAAATGTCAATAAAATCCTGGAAATTATGGAAGTAGACCGGCATGCGAGCTATCGCAGCATCGCCCAGAAGATGAAGATCGACCACAAAACAGTTTTAAACCATTTGTATAAGGCTGGTTTTAAAAGGAACCTCGATATTTGAGTACCGCACGAACTGACGCAAAAAAACTTAATGGACCGTATTTGCATCTACGAATCCTTGGTCAAACGGAACGAAATTTCTGAAGCGAATGGTGATTGGCGACGAGAAATGGGTCACATATGACAATGTCAAGTGGAGACGATCACGTACAAAGGCCGGCGGAGCGGCCCAAACGGTGGCCAAAAAGAATTGATAGCCATGAAGGTTTAGCTTTGTGTTTGGTGGGATTGGAAATGCATGATTGCCCGCCAGAAGCTCCGGGAGCTTGGTTGGGAGGTTGTTATGCATCCACCTTATAGTTCGGACCTGCCATCAAGCGAGTATCATCTCTTTTTGTTCACGGCAAACGCTCTTGGTGGTGTAAAAATGGCCTTAAGAAGAGGTTTGTGAAAACTGGCTGTCTTAGTTTTTTGCTAATAGGGACAGTAACAAGGCGTTTTGGAAAAGCGGTATAATGTAATTTCCTTTTAAATGGCAACGAGTTATCGAAAATACGGCGCATTAGCCAAAATGGATGATTGTAGCCATGTTAAATAAACGTAAAAATAATGAATTTCGTTTATTTCAACCTTATATTACCAACGATGCCCGTATAGCAACGTAGTTTATAATCCAACCTTATTCAAAATGTTTGATCACACTTTAATTGCTAATAATCATCTTATATTCGTACGAACATTGATGTTATTTTCCATTTAGTGTGTAGAAAAGTGAGTTGGCTGAAGTTCGCACGAATGTCTATAGATCTCGTGTACACCTTTTGATTTCTAAAGTGAAAAATATAATTTATCGGAATTTTGGTAAAACTGTCCAGTATAATCAAAAATCACTATTCTCGCTTAAACTTCAGAAAACCAATCCATTTTGATAATTTAATCTTTAAATTTATTTTAATCGTTTTCTTTGCCGTATTTTGCAAATGCTAGACTTTTCAACATCATTGCAAAAATTGAAAAAGCTTCCATGGAAGCTACCACTTCCAGTAGCCAAATTTCTAGCAAATTTCGTAACGAGCTCCCAACTAATAAAAATAGTTTAAGTATGAAGTTGCATTCGGAATATTCGTGTCTACTTAAAATAAAAAATGACTCGATCTGAATTTGCCACCTCTGGTGAAGCGATTTCTGCCTAAAATCAGATCTCCTGATTAATGGAAAAAGCTTAATTATGAAGTTTCACTCCGATCAGTCAATTCATATGAGCTATAAGGGATGTTCGAATATTAGGGCGAAGAGAATAGATAGAATATAGAGATAATTTTCAGATAATGACTCCAGATATTTCGGAAAAATGCGCAATCTTGATTAGGACATTTCGGATATGTGTGCCGCTGTAAAAATATTCAATAAATTGCGCTGTAAAAAACGATAATATCTGATATGAAAACAGGTATATTTACTAGTATGCTTTGGAATTGAATTGTCAAAACAATAATGTCTGAAGAATTTTTTGCCATTCCACTCACTCATGCACTAATTTTGGCTTTCCATTTAGACTCAATTTGCTCGTAAGTTAATTCAAGAGCAGTGCACTTTATTTATCTTCGGGTTTGGATAATAATTTTTTATTTTAGGGTAATTTTCGTTTAGAGATTTGCTATTTTCAGCGGTGATGCCTTTGATTTGGTGATCTCGTATAAGGTGTGTAGAGAGTGGTTGTCGTATGCATGAAGAGTGGGAGTTTCGTTCGTTTTTCTTCTCGAGGTCATCCACTCTACGTGCATATACAAAAATGTTGTTCTGTATATTGTACGGTGATCATCGGATTAGGGACGTCATAGTGGGAAATGGTGAAGTTCTGAATGAGGATTGATTTGAAGGTGAAAGCAGTTTGTCGGGATTGAGGGTGGGTAGGCAGAGTTTATACTCGGATGACTGGGGGTTTGTTTCTCTTCCGCATATGCAGGATGTGAAACGGTGGGCCCGGCGTATCCGGGATCTCTGCTTGGTCTTGGTCGTACACTCTGATCAATGAATCAATCAAATAATTGATTGTTTTTATTTATAGTTATTTTAATATTTTAATACTTTTTCGTTCCTTACTTTAAATTTTGTCATAAGTCCTGACTTAAAACAATAAAGTTGTCGGCAAATATAATTCAATTTATTTTTATTATTATTAAGAAAATTTTTGAACATACCGAAAGGTCAGGGAAGATTGTGATTGCAACATTCTTGATCAGGGGGTGTATTTAATTACTTACGATTTGAGCATAAACTTAATACAATCAAATTTGTTAACGATCCAAAGACTTTTTGCTATGGAATGTTGTTTGTTGACGATCTCTTCTGGTTGAATTCAGGTTAACTTTTAGTGAAGTTGTGTGAACGTTAGATATAAATAAACCCTGCGTTTAGTTGGATGAATTTAAGTATAGGTAGCTGAATGACAATACCGAATTTAAATTTTTCTTTTATAATATCAACGGAATATTTAGGTCATCATATGTATGATAATACTGCCGAGTCATTACGAACGTGAGTCCCTCGGTTAGATGGTGTTTGATGGGAAGTTAGGGAAAAATAAGGTTACAAGCAGTATATGATGAGATGACCCATAGATGTGAATTAAATAACCTAACCAGTCTATTATGGCTGATGCCGAATACATATGATGAATATTAGTATCCTTTACCTCAACCACAACTAACCCAAATTAATAAACTAACAAAATCTAATCTCGAGTGTGAATATAATAGAACCTAACATTTTAATATATTTAAGTAGTTCAAAAATGACTTTGCTGCGGTTCGCCCTAGTTGTTTCTGTGACTAACATCCTTTCCTAATCAACCTTATCTGTTAAGGATGCAGGCAGGGCCTGGGGCCGCATGATGCTGAAATATTATTCGCATTCAGGTATAATATGTTGATTGTTGATATTTCAGGATTATGGTAACGTACCTAGGATCGCCGTTATGGCTGGCCTGTACGCCTCTATCATATCATATCATAAGCTTGATCTGTTAAACTTATGCGATATATCTTAAATCGATTTTTTCTATTTCGATTTTCGAACTAATTCAAAAATATTCCGTGAGAATTTAAAGAAATGCGCCTATTTATTTAACGAAGTTTGAGTGTGTTCGGCCGCAAAAATAGAAATAAAACCGTAAAATGGAAGATAAAGCGACAACGCCTGTCATATTAAAATACACATAAACCTTAGAAAGTTAACACAACTAATGTCGTTGGCAATGGAGATGTCAACGAATTTTTTTTAAATTAATTTCTAATTTTGTCTTTGTCGCTACAATGCAGTCGGTAGCATTTGAGATTATCATGTTGGTATCAAATATTTTATTAAATGAATTTTAATTAAATTTGAATGTTACACAATGTTTTCACTGAAATATGATAAAATGAGTAGAGAGAAAGATGAATTTAATATTTTAGGATTGGCAGTTGCTTCTTGCTTGTCTTTGAACAAGAACTCGACCTTCAAGATTCTTAAATAAAATACCATTAGTTATATAAATTTTTTAATATGAAGCGGTTTCCAAAATATTGCTAATGCGTCAATATTGCTACCTCGTCTCTTTGAAAGCTGCGCAGTCGGTCATAATTTTATTTTATTTTTTATTTTATCTTTTTAACATTTCAAGATAGTAAATTTACAGCTGATTTAAATTATTTTCAGGAACTTGATAACGGTACACTATATAACTATTTTGAAATAAGAAATATCATTTTGAGTCTGGACAATGTTGTTAATTATACTTCTTGTTTAAAGAAAAAATTTCAATGTTGAGTTCAATGTTTCAATGTTGTTAATTATACTTCTTGTTTAAAGAAAAAATTTCATCAGGTCCTGACGACATTCCACCCGTAGTCTTATTGCGATGCAGCGAGTCTCTCTCAATTCCCATTTGTGCGGCTTTTAATTTATCTTTGTAACGCGCTTCTTTTCCACAGCTCTGGATTTTTTTTTTACGTAATTTCAATACACAAAATGGGTCCACGTTCTGATATCATGAATGGGTCTATACGTTGTAAAAATGTCTTGACTACATAACCTCTTCGAATGTGTTATTTACAATCGGCTTTATGAGTTCTACAGGCCAAAAGTACCGTTACCAATTTGGTTCCTTTTGTCTCTATAGATGCATCAGCGATATTGAGGATGACTGACAGGTTGGTGCTATTTATACTGATATAAGCAAGGCATTTGACAAAATTCCTCATACTGCCATTTTAAGAAAGCATTAAACTTGACTTTTGTGCTCATAGTCTAAAATGGCTTGACTTTAATTTGAGAAACCGGGAATATCAAGTACTTTTCTGTTCAGTCTTGTGCAAATATCGCGGGTGTTTTTGCCACGTTAAACTGCATATTGCTCCAGGACGACTTATATAGATTTGCTTTGTGGTATGCAATGACAACGGCCTCGAGCTGAATGCAGCCAAATGTGAAGTAATGTCGTTTTTTCGGAAAAAAGTAAATACTATTCCGAGGATGTTTACACACTTAATGGTAACCAACTTACAAGAAACAAATCTACTTGCGACTTGGGTATTATTCTCGACGAGAAGCTATTAAAGTCTAGCTGCAATATGCTCGTGTGACTAATAAGGTAAATTCATCCTTACGATATATTAAGCGCTGGTTGAAGGAGTTTCGTGACCCTCATCTTTCAAAAATACTATACATTACATATGTTAGACCCACATTTGAGTATTCAACTCAGATATGGCGTTGCTTAGCACGGTATACACATAAATAGGATCGAAGATGTACAGAAACGATTTTTACGCTTCGCGTTATATCACCTAACATGGTCAGATCCGCTAAGGCTTCCCAGTTACGAATGTCGACTTAATTTTTTGCAGTTGCAATCACCGAACAAACGCCGTGCCATTGATGATATAATATTTATCCATTAGCTTCCCTGCGGTAAAATCGTTTCCTAGAGTATATTTCAGAATGTAACATTCAGCAGTAACCAACGCATCAACTGAACTATTTGAGGATACAATTCATCGTATGGATTATGACAGGTTTGAACCAATCTCAATCATGTTCCGAGTGGTTAGTGCGAACTCGGTCAACTTTGAACTCTAAGACAGTAGTAAATCTACGATTAAGAGGAGGCTTCGATATAACGCTTAATTATTATTGCTTTTTAATTTTTTTTTTGTTTATTTAATTTCAATATATATTTTTTCCTTTACGTGATATAGTAAGTGTTTCTTATTCAGCTTAATCATCCAAACTTGGCTTCATTTTATTTGCTCTTTATGAAAAGGGTTCATTATTCTATTCATTATTTAAAATCTTTATTGGTCGAGATAATTAGTTCGAAAATCTATATTATTAAATTTCCAAATAAGTACCCCTATCGGCAAACAATTTAGAAAACTCCAAGAGCATCTGAATCACTAACTCCTAATTTATAACAAACGTATACCAGGGTTCAAGATTTCGATGTTTCTAGAGGAAACAATTTTAAAGCTTCACGATTGTCTATTCCAAAATTTCAAGACATCTCGTAGCACAAATCATTTTGAAACGTGATAAGGGACGTTATTATGGTTTGCAGCAGCAGGCATAGTTAATCAGAATTCATGGGGTACAGGTAATTTTTTCCAAGATATTACCAGGTGTAGTCCAAAATTATACGATACCCTATTCTGGTTCGGGATTAGAAGTAATATCAAAGGTAATTACGTACTACTTACAAATTGGTCGAACTACCAATTGATCCATCATTCGTTGCTATTGCTAAAAATACGTTTTTGTTAGGTTCAAGAATTTCGATGACTAGCAGAAACAAATTTTTTCCTCAATAAATTCACACAATTTTATGAAGTGTACATTAAAAGAAACTTACAAATATCAAAAAAAACCAGATGATATTCGTAGATTTATTGACTGCTTCACATTCTGCCTTCTTTACACCAAGCCATTTAAAATGTAAACAAGTTTCTTGCAGGAGATTCAAACTCATTTTAATGAGCAACCCAGATCACTTTCACCTTTTTTTAGACAGTCTTGCTCTTGGTTGTAATAAAGTGACCGGTGGATTTAAAGTGTTACTCCAACTCCAATCCAATGTTCAAATGTTCAAATGAATATTACGTTTTTCAGTCCTAGGGAAGCGATCGCCATTTGATTAATACAGTTCTCAATGCATCATGTCAAACGGCATACACCACACATATAAAATCAGCGTTATTTGGTGTTGATCTTTTCTGTGCACTCGTCTTCTTTCATGACCTATTTCTTATATGGTCGAAAAGAATACGATTAAAAACTCCTATTTCTGTACAAGCAAGAGTTTGTGCAGTTGACGAATGATAGTTAACTTTGAAGTGGGTTGCTCATCGGTTAAGTTTTGGTGTGAGATTATTGGTTAGATCAAATAATCTAACCGCAACAACCTACTAGTTTTGACGTTTCAAAGTCTTGCAGAAATGGCAGATAATGTTGTTTATTTTATTGTGGTTGGAAATTGTAATTGTGGTAGGCACAGACACATACATCGGTGAGTTGTGCCTCTTTTGTATTATACTGGGTGGTCCACAACGTAGTATATTATCGACAAATATCTAAAAATCAGTGTCCTACGAAGAACCGGTTGTGGGCGAAGTTGGCGTATATAAAGGGGAACACGATATGATACTACATCTGTTGCAATTAATCGAGTTACAGTCGGTAATAAACTTTTTTATTTGAATAGAACTGTATTTTTTTGTGGCAGAATATTATTGCACATTAGAAGAGATTCATATAGGCATATAATTTGTAATTTAATCATTAGAAGGGAATACGCTAGCCAACTTTTCTGCGATTGTTGATTGCAACATTTCGAATTAAAATTTAGCAAATATTTTATAAGCGTTCCGCTCACTTGAAACTGATAAGCTAATAAGAAATTTATTCGTGCTCGCCAATATTTAACTTTCAATTTTCGAATGTGAGACGACAATCAATACACGCACATAATTTTATACTGATACATTAGTACCTGTCATATCGATTCGCCTATATATTGTATATATTTAAAACCTTCGGCGATAATTAACAATTTTATGTTAATTAATCATTTTAAACTAATAAATTACGTTTATTGTAAAGGTTGATGATAAATACAATTTTGTACTGCAATTGAACAAAGTAATTTTGTTGCATATCGGATGATTTTTTTTTGTTTTAAAAAATAGGAACTCGAAGTCTGCACCACTCACCACAACGTTAACATTTTATTGTATACGGAAGTTCTCTATAGATTAATAATTATTATCACCTCGTGATGATATAACCTATGGCAAATACAACTGAATTTAATAACCGTGTACTGATACATCGTATAGGTATCTTTATCCTAATGAGACTTTTTCTTAATTTACAATGTCTCATTATGTCATTAAGAGAAAAATGCAAGAAAAACAACAAAAACAAATGAAAATTTGATAGTTAATAATAGTATAGTTAATATTATTAATTTACAGGATGATTATTATTTAACAGACACCCCTCACAATTTGAATTCATATGACTTCTCTTACGTGCGGCTTTTATTGGTAACCACATTGATTCCGCTTACATTTTGGAAAACATATCAATTCGTGTGCCCTGCAGAACATTTCAAATCCATGAGTTTTTAGCACTATCACATCCTTCCACAAACTATGGAGTAAATAACCCCATTAATTAATAGGTTGTCTAAATCATTCAACATCGTCGACGATCTATTTGACTTTAATTTATCAAAGGACAACTTCAAAAATATCCTGAAGAATTATTTTTAAAATTTTTAATTGTTAAATCAAAATTTAATTTATATTTTTGTGTTTTAAAATTCTTTATTTGAATTTTTATTTCTTTAATATTTTTGTTTTAAATTAAATTATCTAAAATCATATATGTAAATCACAGAATAGATTTCTTTAAATAAATAAATAATCAAAATATATGATTATTGGAGGAGTTGGTGTTGTTAATAATTATCACGATACTGTGAGAATAATAAGCGGAAGCAGCTCAATACAAAACAATTAAAACATGTTTTCATTTCGCAAATCATAATATTACCGTTCGATTATTTATTTACTAAGCGCGTCATCCGCAATCCTCAAATCTATGATTAACAGGCTTTGACGAGATCTCCATAAAATTGTTTTTTATTCTGTTTTTTATTTAGAATTCTGCATCAAACGTTAAAAGAAACATTAAACAAGTTGTTATGAACAGCGAACACTGTTGCCAACCAAAATAAATTCAAAATACTATACGTATCACACTATTTTATTAATAAACAAAAAACACAAAATAATAATTAAAGTGATAAAATTATTTTGCTAATTATTAAGTATAAATATTATTTTGAGCGAAACTGTCGTAAGGTACGAGTATATGTGATATCCGACAGGCCGATTCGCATAGTTCGTAAACACAAATAATCTACAAAAAGTTGATTAGACTTTTATTGCTTGGGATATCCCAACAAAACAAAAGTATCACAATCTTATTCAAATTCTTTATTTAAATATTAAATCTCAGTATTAAATATGCTAATTGTTTAAATAAATAATCCAAATTAACAAAATCAATAATTATAATTTTTTCGTATATATTACTTTGATTGGGTTTTTGTATTCAATGTGATCTTATTTATCTATTTATTTTAATCCATGCAATTTTTTCTGGGGCCGAAGCCACTCCCTGCTCTTTCGCGGTTGATTTTCCCGTCTTACGCAATTCCTGCCAAATCGAAGACATACGGCTATAGGACCGATTTAAGTTACCATCGGCGCATTGCATAGCTCCATGCCAGCCTATAATACTGGCCATGGAAGATGGGTCAGCCCATGAGTTTTGCACGCCGATAGGGGGTCGTAGTTGTGTTCCTTTTAATCACAAATCGTAATCTGTTGATGAAAATTTCCTTTTGCATCCTGCCCCTATCGGGATTCGAACCCGGTAACTCTCGATCCAAACGTCAAAGCTTTAACCACTGTGCCATTTGGTCGGTTCAATGTGATCTTAAACCTCGTTAATTAATATTATGAAAACGCTAAATTTGGTGTCGACCTTCTGTTTCATTACGGCTTATTTTCGGTTATAAGGGATTAAAATTAGCATTTGGTAGCACAAGATTACCGTTATCTACTAATATTTTATTTTACTTATTTTATTATATTAATATTTTAATTGCTGGTGAAGATCTGAACTGTTGGGGATAGCCAATGTTAGTATACAATATAAGGTATACATATAACGGTATCTGCAAGAATGAGACAAGCGATAGCAGCACCAGCACCAGCAAGTGATGTATAAATAAACAAATCGAGTAACCGTAGGTATCGTAAAATAGAAATACAATGATGTTTTATTCGAGCTTGCTGAGAGCGCAATAGAAAACTAATAATTGGAAAGATGAAACAGTATATCATTTAACTCTAGAAAAGTGAGACATAAGATAGGGCGAAAGTCGAAAATTATGACGGTATAGAACATCTCGCCGCACTATGGACTTAAGCTGTCGCTAAATTAAGACATCTTGTTGATGGTTCTTGTTCAATTTGCGTGTCACTTTAGACATTTTATTGGTTCTTCTAATTTTCTCTTCATTCTGGTATCGATTTAGTTTGTCTTATCTCTATAAGAGAAAATACCGCTTTTGAATTGGTACTCTTCTTTCTTTTGAAGAAGAACACAAATTGAAATCGTTATACCGAACATACATACCGAAATATCGAAGAGTTTTTAATTTTCTTTGACAGTTTTTACTGATATCATTCACAACAAATTTTGTTTGCCGAGATGCCTTAAGCCAGACATATTTAATATTTTTCCAACGGATTTCGTAATTCCGCCGAAAGTACGATCCACATATACTTGAACTATTGGATGTAACTTTTGTGCCACTATAAAACTTCAGAATCTCTACGTTAGTGACTATTTTATGTAAAACGAGTGACCTGACGCCTATCGGAAATGGTCTGTTGAAATTTGACAACAAAATACAGGGTGTCCGCCGGGAAGGTATACTACTTTGTTTGTTTATGATTTTTGATTAAATGAAAGAGAATGGATCTTATATTGATAAATGTTTTATTTAATGTCGGCAATTATGTATGGAATACAATATCAGATAAATGTCCGCCTCTTTTAGCCTCACAAATGCGAGCACTTTTGAGCACATTTTTCATTACATTCTCACACATTTCACGCGGTATTTCATTAATTTCATCACGAATATTTTGTTTGAGTTGCTCAAGCGTTTCTGGTTTGTTTGCATAAGCCTTGCTTTTTAGATATCCCCACAAAAAGAAGTCCGGAGCAGTCAAATCAGGCGACCGTGGAGGCCAATCAACATCACCATTTTTTGAAATAACTTGTTGTGGAAAGAGTTCTCGCAGTAATTTCATTGTAATCCTGGCTGTATGCGATGTGGCACCACAAGTCTTGTTGATACGACATGATAATCAAGCCCAAAGTATGCAGTTGTGGCGTTAAAAAGTTTTCAATCATATCACGATATCGCTCCCCATTCACAGTTACCGTTACGCCGTTTTCATTTTCAAAGAAGTAAGGTCAAATGATTCCTCCTGACCAAATTGCACACCAGACTGTCACTTTTAATGGATGTAAAGGTGTCTGATGAATAATGTGAGGGTTTTCCGTTGCCCAGAACCGACTATTCTGTTTATTCACGTATCCATTTAAATGAAAATGTGCCTCGTCACTCATTATGATTTTTCACGAAAATCGGGGTTGTCATGGGCGAGCTGTAACATCCTATTGGCATATGTACGGCGGTGTAAATGGTCTTGTGGAATAATTTGCCACGTGTCTACTTCACGACTGTCAAGTATGAACTGGCAATACTAATATTCGTCTAAATGGCGGCAAAACAAAGTAGTATACCTTCCCGGCGGACACCCTGTATGTTTGTATTTTTTAAGTTTAAATATATAATTCAGTATTAGCTAATCTACATCGACTGACAAATAAAATCGATAGAGAGGTAAATTTTAGGAGAATATTACTCGTATGGATTGGAGCTAATAGTTTTGAATTTTAAATTAACGTTATCCCAGTTGGAAAACGAGTGTCGTATCTAAGGTTACGAAATATTTAATTTTTACCGACCGTTGTGTTGTCAATAAACGCTCAGTAAAGGTATAAACAGAACCAGAGATACAGCGACAAGATGCATCGACCAAAAACTGGCAATTGTCTGCTGGCGATGTCGCTTTGGTAAATACAACAAGCGCGTCAGCGTTGAAGCGACGAAACAAGAAAAATAATAACAAATTAACCCTAAAATAGTTCATTTATCTTTTTATCGATTATATTTAAATTTTTTAATTAAAACGTTGTGTCCAACATTCATATTTAGTTGAAATTCATTTAAAAACAGTTCTAAAAAATGTTTACTAACATAATAATCTGAAACTTATATTGGTAGTACTGCAGCGCCGACGACAAAATTAGAATAGATTCTAAAAAAAAGTTCGGCGACAATGTCGTCGTCACCAGCGACATTGATTGTGTTAGCATCCTATAGTTAATCTGTATTTTAATTTGACAGGCGTTGAATCTTGTCGCTATATCTCTGGTTCTGTTTATACCATAAAACTTACTATTTGACAAAGAATTCGTTTAAAGCAGTGATTGTTTGTCCTGTTAAGGAGACGGTCACATAATATAGACCAAAAAATTTATTAATTCATGAGATGTGAGACTATGAATAAAGTCGTTCAAGATTGTGAAATTATGAATAAAGCGTCGGAAATTAGTATACTATCAGAATCGAAATTTATTTGGTAAGGCATTAGTTATTCAGTAAGGTTGTAGCGCCCACTTAAACTGATCGCTACAAGTTGAGGGTTGAATAATGTATTTTTTTTAAATCGGAATGATAACGATCAACGTATCTTGATTATGTAATGATGCAAGAGTGGTGGAAATTCTTTTATTTTGTATTCGTTATGATAAAAAAATCGAAAAACCTGAAAAAAACAAAATCTCGGTCGAAGGACAATTAGTTTAGTTTTATTTTGGTTTTCTGATGGTAGAGATCAATTATTTTTGGACGCCGTTTAAATGTTTAAATATGTACCAAAAAAAACAATAAGTGAAAAACAATAATTTGTTTGGCATAGTGAGCAAAAATAAATGTGCCGGGTTTAATTTCTTACTGAATAATATACGTCTACGGATATATGAATTTAGTTAATAAGTTTGAGAACTATTATCTTAGTACATAAGTGAAAATAATTGTAGTATATATAGTGGACATATTAGTAAATTGTGCAAGAAAAATCACCAACATAAACTGTAATTTTTAGTGATTTTTACTCGTAAGACACAAACAAAAAAAACGGTGAACAAACAAACAGGATTTTCTCTAATAAACCGGAGGAAACGTGGCGATTGAACCAGTGATTATCTGAAGACAAACTTAGAAAAACATACAATAAACAAAAACACAGATGATTTAAATACGAAAATCGTATTTCGGAAAAAAATTAAGTTAAACGTGTTAAAGTGACCGTACATCGTAAGAGTATAAGAAAATTAATGTTATACCTCTATACCAAAAATGTACAGGTGCTCACCCAATTGTGTGTAGACAATTTTGTTAATCGGAAATGTGTGTACCAAAAGACTTATAATAATATGTAATTTACCGATAATAATAATATTCATAATGCATTAAATTATAATAATACTATAGTGACGCTAAATTGTAATAATGATAATAATGATAAATTCTTGGTTAATTAAAATCATCATAATAATTGATAGTTTTATGCGAATCAACAATAAATAATAAACGCCTCGATTCGACCTACTCGTACATGTGCTCACAAAAAAAAACAAAATAAATCTGTTAAGGACAAATCTTCGCATGACAAGGAGTTAGTTGAGCAACTGTAGGTTAAACGTCATCATGGGATATTGGGAAATCAGTGAGTGTTGGATTATGTACATAAAAAGAAAGAATATGATGTCATATAATTAAGTAAGATTATTTTTATTGTAAATTTAGTTCTAAGATTATTTTTTTTTACATTTTCTAATTTTATACGTAAATTTACTTGTTCGGGGATTATTCCATTTTGTTGTAATTGAATAATTCCTAAACATTAATTTATAAATAATTTTTTTTCTTCTTTGGATTAAGGTCATTGAAAATTAAAACAAAATTCATTCATATATAAATATACGTATAACAATGTTATTTTGGCAACTTTTAATTAATCGATATTGTTTTTTTGGTTTTTATTTTTTTCCCGATCGGGTTTTCGCTAGTGTCGTATTTTGTTTATTTCAGGTACTTATTAACGAAAATATATAATGAGATGAAATAGAGAAACTAGACGGAGGATGAGGTGAGTGATCGAATTGATTGATGTGTTTGGTGGATTTGTTTTTTTTCTGGATTGATTTCATAAAACCCCACGCCGACCCTGAGTCATAGCCGGCTCAAAAGTACCGAGTTGGAACCGCTAATTAGGCAAATTCTGTTAACAACATACCACCAAAATGGAGGTTAGTTCGTTACAAGGTATTTAAATTTTTCGAGATTTGACATTTAATCAACTGTTTAAAATACTGGGATATTGAATAAACATATCAAAATAATTCCTTTTTGCTTAATAATAATTTATTTAATAAGCATATCTTTTAATTGATTTTTTAGTAAATTTATATTATATTCATAGTTGTGCCCTGAAGTTAATTGTGAATAAACAATTGAAGCATTGGCACCGTAACAGGGTATTTTATTGTAGGCTTGAGTTCCAGATAAAATATTGAAATATTAAAATAATTCCGTTGCACTTGTTGAAAGAATTCGGATTTCTTTAGACACCCAAATAAATAGCACGAATGAAGCAAATTGGATACTTTTGCTCATAAGTAAAATAAATCGCTCTTCCAGTACTTGGGGAAAAATGATTTGGATAAAGTGTCCGCAAATTGTAGTGACCGCCAGTTGGGTGCCCAATTTAGTAAATGATTTATCCCGGTCGGAACAAACTCGTTTGTGTCGCAGTTCAATGACCTGCAGCAAAATCAACCACCAAGTCATTCAAATACAAAATTGGATCACACAAATAATTGAAATCGTTGTTCTGAAATTTTAGATAATCACAAATTGAATGAGTTTATTGAAAAGTTACCTTATACATAATTCAGAGACTTTACTTAGCGGTGGTCATAACGGGATGAACACGAAAGAAGTTTGAGGTCACTTTAGATAACGCCGATTATGAAAGCAAAATACGATCACCTATTTAGATGGAATGAAACCTATCGAATAAATATCGACGTTTTTGTGTGCGGCTGGGTGGCGCCTTCAAAGAGGAAAGCACAACCTCTGCAATGAAAAATTTGAGGTATAATGCAAATTTATCAAATATTACGGTGATCGATGAACAAAAGACAAACAGAAATGAAGCAGAAGTTAATTCGAAAGTAGCGAATTTGGCCACAGGATTGGCAGCAATTTGATAGAGAAACATAACTTAAAATTGTGCCGGGAAAATTCGAATTGCTCTATCTTTAGCAAACTCTGCTGTGGGTTGTTTTTTCTGGTTGTCATTAAGATAGTTCTGGTTTATTTTCGCACTTTGCTGGTCTAATTTTGTGTGCTTTGCTCCTTCATTTGAACTAACAATGCCTTCATCATATCTCCCATGTCCAAGGTTGGTTTCTGTTGTTCGGGAATAGGCCAACGTACTGAAGTGGTGATTATTGGTCGATTTATTGCTCCGGCCAGTTTCTTCACTTTTTACTTGCACTTCAGAAGGCTGGACTTTCTTCATCATCATCGTTTGGGGTAACTGGCATCATCCCGGATGGTCCTGGAGTTAATAATGTTGATTGTCGTGATCTATGATCTCCTGTTTCATCCTTCTCCATGGTATTCTGTAGTCTCGAAAGTAGCTCGGTTTTTTTGCCTTTGTTTGAAATTTCGAGTTTTTAATTTGCATGCGCTTTTATAGTATTGCAATTATAAATCACTTTCGCATGCATATTCCTGAACATTTCACGTTATCAATTCCCCTATCTTGATGATTTACGCCGAATTAGTTAATTCCAGTATTTTCTATGATGACTATCGCCACCGTTTATATTGTTTTCGTTATTTTCTTATTTTCCTTCACTTGGAATGCCACTCTAAAAATCAATTCTCAACCAGTAAAATTACTTATTCCGGCAAGATCGATGCATGTTAAGGTTAATTATCGCTTCAATAAAATTATCGGTTCTGACGCGGTTCGAAGCAACGACCTTTGGGATGGTAACACTTGGTGGTCTATATCTTAACCACTCGAACAGCGAGTATTATATTTGCATAGAGTAGAATTCTTTTATTTATTTAAAGAAATCTGTTCTATGATTTCCATGTATGATTTCAGATAATTTAATTTAAAACGAAAATATTAAAATAATAAAAATTCAAATAAAGAACTAAGATTTAACAATTAAAAATTTAAAAAACAGTTCTTCAGGAATTTTTTGAAGTTGTCCTTTGATAAATTAAATTCGTAACAATATATATAATATTCGTCTGTATTCTAGACTCATTAAGAGATAGCTCTGTTTTGTTCAATTTGGTTACATATTTCAGAACTTCTTTCAAAATAAATACAGTTTCTGATTTCTATTAAACAAAACTAGATTCATAGTGGCATAACCAAATGACGGCAAACGTATTGTTCAATAATTATCTAACACATCATCACGTCTCTTTGTTTACACCAGACTAAAAAAATATTCAATTAAAGGATACTGGAATTTGAAACGTCAATTCTAATTTTGTTTTATGGAAAATTTAGTCACAGCTCGCAGTTTACAATTATTTATTTGTGGTGTGCACTAAATAAAATAAAATTTTATAAAATACAGGTATCAATAATAAAATATTAGTTTATGTGTCTAAGAGTGACATACAATTTAACCGTATTAAAATGATGAAGTGTAAGATTCATAGTTTGCTTGATGACCTAATTTATTATTTTTAGTACTCGTACATATGAGATTTCTTAAATTTTCGAAAGAAACTAATTTTATAAAATAAAGTTAAAAGCACCCAAAGACTAGTAAAACCCGAAAACCGGGTTCAATTCCCGATAACAGCAGGATGCACCTGGGATTTTTATCATCTGATTACGATCTATCGGAGTGCAGAACTCATGGCCGACCCATCTTCCTGTAGCCGTAGGTCCTCGATTTGGTTGTTAACTGCGAAGGGTAGGACGTGAAAAGCGAATCGCGATAGAGTTGGGACTGCTTCGGTCGAAAACATATTGCAAAGATTAGAAAAACACTTCTTAAATGATGAATTATTTAAGAACATACTAATAAGGTATCGATTAATAACAAGTTGTGTTCTAACTATTTTTGAAAATATATTACTAAAAATTCAACAATAATTAAAAAATAAACAGACCCAGAAAAATGCCGATGATTTTAAAACCAATTTTCATAATAAATTATACTTAAGCGGATGTCTTAAACCAAAATGCTTCGATTTATCTTTACACGTTAAAAATTAGCCAGGATAATTTTTCAGGTCACAACTATATTTTAATTGATCCCAACATGAGAATCACAGTCGGTTTAAACAAAAAATATTAACGCCTCACGAATTAAAATAGGTTCTTCCAAACAATAAGATACTTCCGCCTTGGCGACAAATTATTAATTTACTCCCAAGATACATTTGAAGAAAATGATGAAATTTATTCTACCGAATATTATTTAAACCAACTCGTCTCATATTTGTCCAAGCTTTTGAAAGTTTTGAATATAAGATACAATACTTTTAACACTATGCGCCGTTGGTACTTGGCGAAACACATTAACACTTAATAAACACATTAAAACACTTGTTTATTATTTCGCACACAAATTTTTTTTTCCAAAAATGTTTAAAAAATTACTCGATTAATTTCGACTTGTTAGGTCATCATCAGGAGTATCTACAGTAGATACTCCTGATGATGACCTAACAAGTCGAAATTAATCGAGTAATTTTTTAAACATTTTTGGAAAAAAAAATTTGTGTGCGAAATAATAAACAAGTGTTTTAATGTGAAAATATAAGATACGACGAAGACTACTTGAATATTGTTATTGATCAAATCAATTGATTGAGAAACAAAACGTCATTCAAATTCAACAATTATTGTGTCATTTTCTCCGTACTCAAAGTACTTCAATGAAGAGGTTCTAGCCACTATGTATCCTTTTTACTTACTGCAGGTCTCTTTTTGTTGTTGCACTCCTCAGAATCCTTAGAGCAGCCTAATAAATTAACGCAAGTGGTCGTATCCGCCTGAGGTAATGTTTTATGCTTAAACGACATCATTTGGTGTTGAGACACTCGATGGGTAAACTAACCAAACTTCACATGAGAATATTGGAATATTACAATAAACATAATAAGTGAGACATAAATTTAATCAAAAAGCGAAAGGTAGCAAGACTATGTACTCGTAGTACATAATTTTGAACTTGTTAAACTGTGTCGATAGCCGGATATTTTTTCTATGATTCCCGGTTAATTATAATTGAAATATTCGAAATTTCGACGTCTTTTCATAATGAAATCGGGTTTTATTAACTGTCGTGGCATGATTGTTCAATCTTTAAAATGGTTAAATCCTCTAGGAGATACAAAGTTCAAGTTCTTCTTATTCTATGTCTGTCCCGATATGTTTTGCTGTCATGACAGTAATATTTTGAATCTCTCGTTGCATGAGTAGTAGTGCTGCAATCGTTTAAAAATCAATATCATTACAAGGCAAATTAACAATAAATTTTCAGTTTTGCATATATCAACACATTTACGCTACTTTACAAGACAATTTCAACACGATAACGGGGTATTTTGGTATTATTTGTAATCAATAATTTTCAAGTTTAGTCGTGTATATTATTTCAAGTGTGTCGGGTGTAGTATTAAATTCATTTTATTGAAATTTTTTTTTTTATTAAAGTCTCTAAGTCAAGTAGTGCACGTAATTTAAATTTTTCTAAAACTTCATTCCATAACTGTGATATAAATAAAACCAAATTTTACATTTCAAGGCAAATTAACAATAAATTTCCGGTTTTGCATATACCAACACATTTACGCTACTTTACAAGACAATTTCAACACGATAACGGGATATTTTGGTATTATTTGTAATCAATAATTTTCAAGTTTGGTCGTGTATATAATTTCAAGTGCGTCGGGTGTAATGTTAAATTCGTTTTATTGGCAAATTTTTTTTATTAAACTGTCGAAGTCAAGTAGTGCGCGTAATTTAAATTTTTCTAAAACTTTATTCCATAACAGTGATATAAATAAAACCAAATTTTTCGGTAAGCAGCAAATTTAATATTTTAATAAACTGTACATACTCGAAAGTCATATGACTAGTATCCTTCATAGGGGTCATTATTAAACTCATAGCTCTGTGGCTAACCTAATATTGAACCAAATAATTTTAAACCAAAAATCAAAACCTGATTTTCTGGTTTCTAATGTTATGTGCACCAGAATGGTTTTGGTGCACCCGCTGCAAATATGTTTTACCAAACATAATTGTTTCCCATGCCATCTATTGTGCAATGGCATGGTAGTGTGTACGTACGTTTTACATGACTTTGGTTTTGCAAAATCAAAACGATTTCATATACCTCTCAATGATTTCATTGTAGAGGTATTATCATGAAATTGCTGTGTAACCAAAATATAATTTTCAATTATATTTTGCATACACAACTTTCGTATGTCCAAGTGTTGTTGTACGATTATGTATGTACAAGTTATTATGTACATTAAATGAATTACGTTTATTCGCGTTGCAGGTACTCACATACATTATTATCCGTAACAATTGCCCACCGATTCGAATAGAATCATTATTTTTTTAATAAATTTTAACAATTTCTAAACTGTGTATCTTTTCTTAATGATTTGCCAACTAATACTACAATACAAATGTCAATTTTGAAGAGAATCTGAAAAATGGCCGCTCTTATGTTTCTAAAATATATAATACTAATTTGATCAACCGTTATATGTAAGCCTCGAATAAACGCCAAGTTGCTAAACAAACCCTTAAAATTTTTACCATGTAAGATTTGTATAGCAAGAATAAACATTAGAGGCGATTTGTTTTCAAAATTTATTTTCTTCGAAATACCTGATGAACAAAAGTTCCTCATACTTTCAGAGTTTTGAAAATAACTGGTGCAAATTTCAGGATATCTCTAACAAATTCAAATAAATCTTATAGTAAAATCACAGAGAAGAAGACCAGAGAGAGATCTTTCACACAATTTTGATGTATATTGAAAATAAATTTAGACCCAGTTATAATAGGGTTCGATGGAATTTAGAGCAGACAGAGTAAGATAGTTTAGCTATTCAATATATATCTCTCTGTCATGCCAATGCAGAATTTCATAAACAATATTTTATTTGTTAAATGTGCGTTTGTGTACGACACAAACGAAAACAATAAACATATGCTACCCATTTATTATTATCGTTTGCATGTAGCTCTTTCCCTTACGTACATATTTATATTTACAGATGAACAGATTGAAATGGAAGCTCAAAAAGCACGCACGTATTATGCATATAATTACTTATATATATATATATATATATATATATATATATATATATATATATATATATATATATATATATATATATATATATATATATATATATATATATATATATATATATATAAATATATATATATATATAAATATATATATATATATATATATATATATATATATATATATATATATATATATATATATATATATATATATATATATATATATATATATATATATATATATATAGATAGATAGATAGATATACTCGTATATATATATATATATATATATATATATATATATATATATATATATATATATATATATATATATATATATATATATATATATATAGATATACTCGTATATATATGTATACATATATATGTATATATATGTGTATATATATATATAGATGTATATATATATATATATATAAAGGGTGTTTTTTTAAGAGGTTGCCGATTTTTTTTTTGAATAAAACACATATAAAATTATGAAATGACCAAAATTTTTTTTTATTTGGTAGATAATTTTTTGGCATTTAACATTTAAACACAATTTCTGGCATATGGCTACCACGACTATTTTTCACAAATGTCATTCTGGAGGTCCAATTTTCCAGCACTTTTTCAAGCATTTGAGGGCGTATGTCAGCAATGACACGTTGAATATTGGTTTCCAAAGCGTCAATCGATTGAGGTTTATCCACATAAACCAATGACTTCACGTATCCCCACAAAAAGTAATCGAGTGGCGTCAAATCGCACGAACGCGGAGGCCAATTCACCGGACCATTTCTCGAAATAATGTTGTCGTTGAAAGTTTCTTTCAATAAGTCGATTGTTTCACGTGCTGTATGGCAAGTGGCACCATCTTGTTGAAACCACATTTCATTCATATCCATATCTTCAAGATTTGACAACAAAAACTCATTTAACATGGTTCTGTATCGATTTCCATTCACGGTAACGCGTCGTCCTTCCTCATTTTTAAAGAAATATGGACCGATGATCCCACCAGCCCATAGACCGCACCAAACAGTACATTTATCAGGATGCATTGGTAATTCTAGAACGGCGTGTGGATTATCTTTGCTCCAAATGCGACAATTTTGTTTGTTGACGTATCCATTTAACCAAAAATGCGCCTCATCACTGAAGAGAATTTTACGGTAAAAAAATGGATCTTCGTTCAATTGATTTAACGACCAATCACTGAATTCACGGCGCAAACGATGGTCGTGTGGCTTTAATTCTTGCACCAATTGAATTTTGTATGGCACCAAACCCAAATCTTTACGTAAAATTTTCCATAAAGTCGATGGACAAAGTCCAATTTGCTGAGCACGACGACGAATCGATAAATTGTCGTTTTCTTCGACACTGGCCTCAACGACAGCAATATTTTCTTCTGTACGAACTCTTCTCATTCTTGTCGGTGGCTTGGCATCCAAAAGAGTGAATGTAGACCGAAATTTGGTAATTACGTTCTTTATGGTGGTCTCTGACGGACGATTATGTGCACCATAAAATTCACGAAGTGCTCTATAAACATTTTTAATTGAACACTGATTTTGAAAATAAATTTCCACGATTTGAAAACGTTGTTCTGGAGTTAACCTATTCATAATGATTTGCCAAACAATACTGAGTAGAAATGCCACTTTGAGCTGTCAAAACAACTGTCATAAAATAAAACGACATCTATCGGAAAAACAAACCTCCTAAAAAAACACCCGTTATATATATATATATATATATATATATATATATATATATATATATATATATAGATAGATATACTCGTATATATATATATATATACACATATATGTATATATATATATGTATACATGCTTTGAATATACGATCGAGTATTCGTTCTCGTTTAGGTTTATCAAAATTAAATATGTGAAAATGAGTAGAAAAGGAAAAGGATCTACTCGTATTTAGGTGTATGTAGTTATGTATCTTGAATATACATATTATATTTTGGTGTGCTAAATGAAATGTAAGTAAGCATTTGGAAAAAAGATATTTGGAGGTTTATGAACGAAAATAATGACAAATTTATCAATGAAAAGGAAAGGTTTATAATTTGTTTTCTAATGGTCGCAGGTGATAAACATTTATTATACATATCGATATTTGTGTTTAGTTTACATTATGTATATACCTATCTACTCTAATTTTCCCAAATTAACTACATAAATGAATTTTTTCTACGTGTACTAAACGGATGATTGTGATTTGAATTCAAGAATATTAAAATAACAAAACTCGTCATTACTTTATTTGGATAAAATGAATGAAATCATGTTACACCGGAAAGATTGCGTTGGGGAATGTATTATGTATTCATGTTTGTTTCTCGAAAAATGATCAAGCATACAATTGTTTATTAACATTTTTCTTTATTTTATATTATCTGAATCATGGTAGTAATTAATTTATTTTAGCTAGCTTTTGCACATATTTCAAGACGTTGAAAAATTTGAAAATGTGAAAATTTAAGCTCGTTTATTGCCATAAACTTAATACTTCAATGTCCGCTGTGGTGTATAGAATTATGGTCTATACATACTCGTACAAGGATATACACTATACATGCAGATTCATTTTTGAACTGCTAATCCTAGTTATGAATAATCGATTCATGAGTTTGCATTACTAGTACACTGCCACTTTTCAGTCACCAGCCTCCCTTTACCATGAAAACCACCCTACATTTCTGAAGCATAAATGACCGCACTTATTTGAAAATTTCAAAAATAGATATTTCAATATGAAATAAGACAGAATACCGATTTATAGGCGTCACCATAGAAGTGCAATTTGATTTTTGACACGTAACTTACCCCACTATATTAATCTGTTCCCATGCCTAACCTGTGGTTTGTGAACAATTTTTGTAGTTTTCCTACGTTATTGAGATACAGATTGTGGAGGTATTCCGGATTTAATTCCATACCTTTCCCTATTATATTTAATTGAATCACTGATGGTAAGATCTGGGATGTCCGCCTTACTTGGTTAGTGAATGTTATATTGTTGATTATTATAGTCTCACTTTTATATTGTTTTATAAAATTTTCCTCCCGTTTTATTTTATTGTTGTTGAAGATTTCCCCATTAAAGTTGTTCAGGGAAATTGTGCTGTCGTTTGGTGGCTTAATTATTTCATTTATGTTGAATTGGTAATCACAATTTGCATGCGTACCCCTTAAGAGGTTGCTGACACAATGGTCGTTGTTTATTTCCTTTATAGGCAGTTTCTTTCGCAAATGGTGGTTTCGTGGAGCAAGTTGCATTACTGTCTATTCCGAATAACTGATGCTGATGTACGATTGATTGATAAGTTCCTTGTATTCTAAGTAAACCTGATTGTGTTGTTCGATTGTTGTTAGAATAATGACACGACTATAGCATATGGAAGTCATTTACTTTGTCCATAAAATCTAGTAGGCCTTGATAGTTGATACGGTTGATTCTTACAGAGAATAGGTCACTGGGTTTTATTTTAGTGAGAGGATGGAAGATCTTTATATTCATCCGTTACAGGGAGATCTTCATATTCATCAGGTGTAAAGTATATTTGTATTTCAAGTGTTTTGATATAGTCAGATATCATTGGGCTAACGAAGCTCGAGTCATTATACATCACCATTATTTTTTATGCGGTGAAATAGCGCAGAATTTTAATGACTTTACTTCTTAGATGAACAGCTGATCTATCCTTGAGATGGAAAAGTATCGTGAATTTGGAAATTTTTAATAATTTATTAATGATTTTTTTGCAACTCCAGAAGGGTCAACATGGTTGAGGAATAAATTGATATTAGCACAAAAAACAGTATTTTATTTATAAGGCCTAGAACTTTTCTGCTGATATATTATAATAATGATAGACGTTACTCTGCAAATCCAATTTTCAAATACCGAGTTGCTACAACTACGAATGTTTTGTATATAGTCGCGCAGGCAGTGTAAATGTTGAGATAAGTTTAACAGGGTACAATCGTTCGATCTGCATACAGTCCATTTAAGTATTAAATATTGACCAAGCCTCGATAACCAACGTCAATTAAAGATCACCCATCAAAGAATAAACAGCTGTTTCAAACAGCAAAAGCCATGGTGACAACAAATGGAGTGGAATTTGGAAAGTTTGTTGTTGTTTGAAAATTTACAAAATTTTGAAATAATTTTCATTATTAAGTCAAAATCATCAACAATTTATTTAACTACTTTCTCAAAGAACCTACTGATATATTAAAGCAATAATGAGCTCCCTACATAATTGGCAATTGATTTCTTATTTTTATAAGCACTTTCCGGTTTTTTTACTTAAAATACAATGCCTCTTAGTAATAGACGGTTTAGGTTCAACTTGCACTAAAATTCGTATGAAATTTTCATGCAAAGTTCATTCTAAACCGTCTATTATTAAGGCCCAAAGATTGCTTAAAATTAAAATTCACATTGTTTTATGTGGTCCTTTTCGAAACGAAGACTTATTTCACATTTATTTACTTATTTGAAAGTCTAATATAAAGCTAACATTTAATAAACTTATTGCAGAGTTGTTTACAATTTTTAACACTAGACACGTGTTTAAACAAATAGTCTTAAGAGGAAACTTAATGCAGACTTTTAAATAAGTATGTTTCAAAATATAAGTCTAGATTAAGCTCCCACAAATAAGTATTGATTTCGAAAATAACTTTAAAAATAATTATGGAGAAGCAAAGCCCACAACTACGACTTGGGATATTTTGAAAGACATACATAGAATACATGACGCATTAAAAACAAATAGTTGTAACTTTTTTGATTGGTTACTACCCGGGACCCTCTAATAACAGAGCAAACGCTCTACTTACTCTACTATCTTGGGCGACAATGTTGCTCCCCTGAGAATACAGTTAACGGAGATAGACAAAATGCTTTAATTCTTTGTTTTGCTTAATTGGTCACGAGTCATCGATTCAGCATCCAAATTCGTTCTGAAATACTTTAAAAAAAAATAAATACTTATATGAAATACTTAGTCGATGTGTTCTTCAATTCAACTTTCATTCACAAATTAAATCAAAATAAACATGTATGTTCATTTTCAGGTATGTCTGAATGTAAGCACTAGTATGTGTGGATACAGGATACTCAGGTTGATCTAAATTGTTATGTGTTATTCTAATAACAAAGTTTTAGGCTCCTTTTCTATGTTTGTTTATTAACTTTGCAATCAGTTCTGCGGCTGAAGCACTGCCAACTCTTTCGCGGTTCGCTTTTATTTTCCTGCCTTACGTAGTAGGCAAATCTAGGACGTACGACTATAGGTCCGATTTGCATAGAACAATCTGCGCATTGCATAGCTTCATGTCAGCTTACAGTACTGACAAGGAAGATGGGCCGGCCCATACGTTCTGCACTCCGACATGGGGTTATAGTTGTTTTCATTTTCATCACCGATCACCGACGTGATGAAAACTCCTTTCTGCATCCCGCCCCTATCGGAACTCGAACCCGGTACTTTTGCGATCCAAACGCAAAAGTTTAACTCACTGTGCTGTTTGGTCGGCAAGGACTTTCTAGGGATTTTATATGATTCATATAATATTGTGAATGAAATTGCTCACACGTCATACAGGGTACACTCGGACCTCTCTAAATTGGCATGTGTTATTTCAACAAACATGGTAGAACCCGTCTGAGGGTTTTCCACATACAGTTCTTCTATATACCTTAGTTTTCTAATTCTTATAATATTGCGAATGGGATTGCCCATAAATCATAGGAATTTACACCAAGGTACTGCTTTGACGCTTAGAGACACAAACTGATTTTCGAAGCATAGCGAACAATTTAAAATATGTATATCGGACAGATACATATTTTAAATTGTTCGCTATGCGTCGAAATTCAGATTGTGTCTCTACGTGTGGAATCGAATAACGATGTAAAGCGGGATTTAGCGGGTGTGCATAAATCTCAGATATGTCTGAGCGTAACCACTAGTTTATACGAAAAGGGAATGCTTAGGTCTATTTAAATTAGTATGTGTTATTCTAATAAAAATTGTTGAAGTAGACTGAGGATTTTCTAGTTATCATTTATTATTTATATACAATAATATTGCTAATAGAAAACATCAGATTAATTAAGAAATCTCTCCGATGAGGCCCAACTATTTTTATTGGAATAACGCATAACATTTTAGTTAGGACTGTGTATTTGTAATTTTTATGGCGTGTGAGCAATTCCATTCACAATATTATGAATAATATACGATATGTATAGGGTGTTTCAACAGGTGCGCTTCAACTTTTTTCCGATAGGGACGGCAAACGACGCCATATTTTTTATTAATCTTTTGTTATTTTCAAACTTCATTAGTATACATTTCATCCTGGAACGCTACACACGTGAACAGCGATTGCAAATCGTGCAAATTTTTTATCAAAATAATCGTTCTGTCGATTATGTCGAATAATCGAAAAATCATCTTCAGCGATGGGGTTCACTTTTGGCTAAATGGATTTGTCAACAAGCAAAATATGCGTTACTGGGCAGGAAGCAACCCACACGTGATTCATGAGGCACCGTTGCATCCCGAAAAAGTCACTGTTTGGTGCGGATTACATGCCGGCGGCGTCATTGGGCCATATTTTTTCATCGACGATAACGATCGCCACGTTACTGTTAATGGAAATCGATACCGCGATATGATAAACGATTTTTTTTGGCCGCAATTGAATGGAATGGACTTGGACGACATGTGGTTTCAACAGGACGGGGCCACATTCCACACAGCACACGATACAATCGCGTTATTGAAGACTAAGTTCGATGAGCGTGTTATTTCGCGAAATGGGCCCGTCCAGTGGCCGCCGCGCTCGTGTGATTTGACACCTCTAGATTATTTTATTTGGGGTTATGTGAAGTCATTGGTCTATGCCAATAAGCCGGCGACGTTGCAAGAGCTCAGAGCCAATATAGATCGTGAAATTGCTGGAATTTCGGCCGATTTATGCGAAAGAGTGGTCGAAAATTGTTTTCAAAGATTGAACTTCGTAAAACGTGCACGCGGTGGTTGTGCAAAAGAAATCGAGTTTCATACTTAAATGTATATGTTCAAATTCGTTAATAAAAAAAAGTTAGTTCAAAAGTCGAACAGTTTGTGTTTTATTCAAAAAAAAAATTTAAGTGCTCTTATTGAAAAACTCATTATATAGAAACCTAAAACTAGCCCAACTATTTGAATTGGAATGGCACATACCAATTTAGATAGGCCTAAGTGTTCTCTGTCCATACTTACTAGTGTTTATGCCTATACATCTCTTAAGTTTTTGTTAATTGGTATGACGTACGTGAAGAATCCCATTCGCAATATTATATGAATAATATACGATATCTAGAAAATCTCTAGACAGGTCCAACGCTCTTTATTGAAATGACTCATGCCACTTTAGATAGGTCTTAGTGTTACCCGTGCAAATCTACTAGTGATCAAGTTTAGACATCGCTGAAATTTTAATTTTTTCATAAGATTTGGCAAAACATATTTCTATTCATAGCTTAATAACCCTGTTAATAGTTTCGCGCACTTTCCTAAATTGTCAGTCTTATCTAAAAATCCGCCAGCCAAAAATTTTGAGACGTACGGTTAGGCATGGGAGCAAATTAATATAGTGGGGTAAGTTACATGTCAAAAATCAAATTGCACTTCTATGGTGACGCCTATAAATCGGTATTCTGTCTTATTTCATATTGAAATATCTATTTTTGAAATTTTCAAATAAGTGCGGTCATTTATGCTTCAGAAATGTAGGGTAGTTTTCATGGTAAAGGGAGGCTGGTGACTGAAAAGTGGCAGTGTACTAGTAATGCAAACTCATGAATCGATTATTCATAACTAGGGTTAGCAGTTCAAAAATGAATCTGCATGTATAGTGTATATCCTTGTACGAGTATGTATAAACCATAATTCTATACACCACAGCGAACATTGAAGTATTAAGTTTATGGCAATAAACGAGCTTAAATTTTCAAATTTTCAAATTTTTCAACGTCTTGAAATATGTGCAAAAGCTAGCTAAAAAAAATTAGTTACTACCATGATTCAGATAATATGAAATAAAGAAAAATGTTAATAAACAATTGTATGCTTGATCATTTTTCGAGAAACAAACATGAATACATAATACTTTCCCCAACGCAATCTTTCCGGTGTAACCTGATTTCATTCATTTTATCCAAATAAAGTAATGACGAGTTTTGTTATTTTAATATTCTTGAATTCAAATCACAATCATCCGTTTAGTACACGTAGAAAAAATTCATTTATGTAGTTAATTTGGGAAAATTAGAGTAGATAGGTATATACATAATGTAAACTAAACACAAATATCGATATGTATAATAAATGTTTATCACCTGCGACCATTAGAAAACAAATTATAAACCTTTCCATTTCATTGATAAATTTGTCATTATTTTCGTTCATAAACCTCCAAATATCTTTTTTCCAAATGCTTACTTACATTTCATTGAAATTCTGCATTGGCATGACAGATATATATATATATATTGAATAGCTAAACTATCTTACTCTGTCTGCTCTAAATTCCATCGAACCCTACTATAACTGGGTCTAAATTTATTTTTAATATACATCAAAATTGTGTGAAAGATCTCTCTCTGGTCTTCTTCTCTGTGGGAAAATACTAAATTGCTTCATTTACTTGGAATATGCAGCGTTGTACCTCTATGCGTGTTTTCCCACTATTTACATTTTGATGTAGACAATAACATCAAATCATTTATGTTTAACCTTTCATAGAACGCGCATTAAATTTTCACAGAACTTGTTTTGTTTGAGATTACGAAAATCACGCTCTCCTGTTGAAATTTTCTTAATATCGTTTGGTATTATGATTCGTTTTATTTCCAGTTGAAAATGTGCTCCAATTTTCTGATACAAACAATTTGATTTTATTTTTTGGCGATTTTGCTAGGAAATAGAACGTCTGCCAAGAAATATATTATGCGTTATGTATATACAGTTGAGCTGAGTTCAATATATTGGGCGAATAGAAGTACTCTAATTTGTTTCTTTTTGAAATCTTATATAAGTACAGATTTTCTCTTATAACTTTTGAAATGGTTAGACTCCTGCGTTTTATAAATCTGAAATGTAAACATTCGATATGATTATGTTAATTTTACGAAATGTATCAAATTATTATTCTCGTTTGCACACTAGAAAAAAACGTATTTTCCAATTTAAATAAAAAGTGAGAATGTCTTTTTTTTAAGTGATAATTTTTATTTATTTTTATTTTGTATTTTGGATTAGTTTCGAGAGTTCTCTCTACGTCAGCTATTTGCCCAATTCTAATTTCTGGTTCACAAATATTCCTTTATATTTTCGTAAATTTCATTGTACGACATCCTATCGTTTAATAATTGTGGATTGTTCCTGTGTTGATAAATTTTATACTCCTCTATTGTATTCATTTATTCGCCTTTTTGCATTCCGTGTAGGATTTCTAACATTTGTAGCAAATTTTATTCAATCTTATCTCTTACCTCAATTTGTGACTTAAATTAAAATATTGAAGGACTACTTTGGCTGATTCGCCTCGCCTGATCACGAGATTTAATTTCAAATTTAAATAAAAAGTGAGAATATCTGTTTCTTTAAAAGAAAATCTTTTTTCGTTAAAAGAAATATCTTTTGCTTTTCCTTCATTCTCACTTTTTATTTCAATTTGAAATTAAATCTCGTGATAAAATCGCGCAACAAAATAATGTTAAATAATAGAGCTAAGTTGTTTGACTGATGCGAACTGCGGTTTCATTTCACAGATTCTCGTTTTGATTTGTAAAGCTTCAAACAAGAGAAAAATTGCTTGTAAATATTATATTCAACTCCTTTTGTCCATTTTTTAAATTAATAATAGAAAATTTTTATTAGCATTAAATTAATTATATAAATATTTGTAGGAAAATTTCATAATAATTACAATTCTGTTAAATATTCAATATAAATCTTAAAATGGCTAAATCACTAGCTCTCAAAATTTATATTTTAACTTACATTCTAATATCCCATAGGGTTATGCTAGTTATTTAGAAAATTCTTTGCAAATTAAAAATGCTGAAAACAATTCTCATTCGATTTCTTTTTGTATACCTTTGCGTATCATTTGACTAGCATATAAGAAGGAAATCGCGATATTATCCTTTAGATAAAAGTCGGTTGTTTAATAATAGATTAACAAAAGGGGTAAAATCTCGTCCTTGTTTTCCATTCTTTATATTTTAAAACAAACTTGTTAGATAATGGTTATTATATTTCAATTAATTATAATACTTAATCTCAATCTTAAGTTTATATATTACGATTATTTAACCACCAGTACCATTGTGTGGCTTTAGATATTCTTTTAGATTTTTGTTTGATAGGCTTGTGCTAAATCTAATCATACTTGCATCATTAAAGTGTTGTTGATCAAAGTTTTTAATATTATTTCTTCGAAAAATATGATAAATATATGGGACGCCAATTTCGTTTTGAATGTATTTGTTCATATCTAAATAAATAAAACATTCAGGAGGTGGGAAGCCAAATTCTATATAACTTTTGTATGTAGTCATGTCTGTTAAGTAAGGTCCATAAATTAAAGAATTCTCTTGATTCAAGCAGCAACGTTCTATGTGCTGTCTTATTAATTTAATTATATGTGAATCTATACGTAATATGTTCGCGTAATTATATAATTGTTTATTCGATATATATTCTTGAAGGTTATATAACTTCCTGTATTTGGATGTGCATGCTCTTAAACACCTTCGTTCTATCTCTAAACTTTTCCATACTTTTCCATAGAGCCTTACTGATTTGTATTTGGATATGTTTATTGAAATATAAATATTGATCTAAGTTAACTCCCAGATATTTCAGAATTAAATTCTACACCGTTTATTGCTATTTTTAGGTTTTCCCAATTTTTTCTTATATTGCTGTTTGAAACAGATAAAGGACGGCGAAATATTATAGTTTCGCATTCATTTGTGTTGATTTTATTCTTCTAATTATTTAAGAAATTGTATATAAATTCAATTACTCTTTGTAAATTTGATCGTATTCTTAAAATATTATTATCCGAAGAGTATATTATGAGATCATCAGCATATGTTAATGTCTGCCATTTTAATGAGTTCAGTAATGGGTCTTGTAATAGCCGTGTACTATAAAGTGAGAATAACATGGGTGCTAGGATAATACCTTGTTGCAATCCGTTATACAGCTTAAACTTATTTTCGGTAACCAATTTACAGTTTGTTACGCAAAATTTTCTTTGTTATAAAAACTCAATTAGTATCAAAATTATACTAGTATTAAATTTAAATTCATTAATTATAAAAATAAGGCCATCTAACCAAACCGAATCAAATGCACGTTCAATATCTATTAACACCGCACCAGTGATTCTATTGTGGTTGAAATTTCTTGTTACATCGGAGATTAATTTAACAAGTGCATGTGTAGTTGCATGTCCCTGTCTAAAACCAAACTGAATTATTTTGTATAAAATATATCTTTCAAAAACCTTAGCAATATTAGGAACTAAATTTATTGCTCTGTAGTTCTCGCACAAATTCGGATTCTTCTTTAATTTTAAGATTGGTATGATTTTAGATATTTTCCACGATTCTGGTATGTATATATTATTTATCATGTTGGTGAACAGTGAACAATATTCAAATACTAAATTCTGTGATATGTATTTCAGAGCGATGTTTGGAATTTGATCAATTCCAGAAGATTTTTTAGTATTAAATTTTTTAAAGATTCCTAGTAGTTCTTTTAGGTTTATAAACAATATATTATGTCGATTAATTTCTAAGTCGTCAGCTTTTTTTTCGTTATTGGAGTTTGTTTTTTGACATTCTTGGAGTTTTAATAATTTAAATTTTTGGATGGTAATTTTTGTTGTTTTATCCCATGTAGAGATAATGTTTGATTTAGATTGTTCTTCTATATGTACCGATTAAATTCAACTTATCTAAATCATCAGTAACTTGAATAATATTTTGGTTTATTTGCACAGTATCGTTGATGTTTATATTGGGTTTCATGAATATATTCATGGTGTTAATATTTAATGTATCCCGATTTAGGTGTTCAATATTCAAAGGTTGATTATTTTTGAAAATAGATTTTATTTGTTTAAACATATTATGTTGCTTATTTTGGGCATTAATTTTTTCTAGTTTAGTTCGCCAATATTTGTTTACTTGAATATTTATATTTTGTTTAATTAGGTTTCTGATATTATTTAAGACTGATTTTAAATCATTTATTTGATTAAATATAATGGGAGAGGTTAGATTGAAAAAATTACTTCTTTTAACGTTTTTTATTTTAGTTATTATATTACTTTTGAGTTTGAATAATTTATTTATTAGGTGATTACCATATCTATTTTTAAGAGTTTTGAATTTTATTAATTTTGGTGCTACTTCTTTCATTGATTCAATAATGATCTTGTTAATTATTTCCAGATAAAGGTCGATTTCATCATTCGATAAATTTCGATTATTTGAGACCATTTGAGCAACTTCATTCTCAATAATATTTTTATTATAATTTTTTGATACTGTTTTTTGGTAACTCATACAGTTTATACCATTTAACCAAATATTTTCCTTTTCATTATTTCGTAGATTTTGTAGGAATAAAATTTCATTTGAGTTTCTAGTAAAGTTAGTTAAATTTAGTTCAAACTGGATTGCCCTATGATCACTTTCATATCGAATTGTAGATAGTGAATTTCATATTTCTAGTCTGCTATCGTAAAATATTAAATCTAGAAAAGATTTATTCGGGATATAGGTGGGTTTATTAGAATATTTCAAGCTTAATTTATAAAAATTTGAATTATTGTCTAACCATAATCTTAGTGCCGTTCCTCTTGTGTTGCCACCAACAATTCGTATTGTTCCATGTTGTATGTTTCGCGTTAAAATCTCCCGCTAATATAAAATAATTATTTGGGTTCTGTAAATTTAATTTATCGAAAATTAATTCCCAATCCGTTAAAAATATATTATTTTGACTATTAGGAGAGTAGCACGCATCTATTATAAATTTGTTTTGTTGGTTATCTAGTTTTAGCTCAATCGTCGTCATCTCTATAGTATTTAATTTGTATTGAAAAAAAACTAGAATTTTAAATTTAAAAGCTTTTTTTATAAGAATTGTCGTTCCTCCACCCGCACAATTCTCTTTATTACGATCGCTTCGAATAATATTATAACCATTAAATGATATTTTATGTTTCTTAGTTAGTTTTGTTTCATTTATCAATACTAAATCAGGGTTATGTAACTCTAAAAAAATTTCGAAATTAAGTCTTCGTTAATAGCTACTATCGAATTAACGTTAATAGCGACAATTTTAAGATTTGTAATTATATTATTAGGTCTAGGCATACAAAATGATATCGAATTAGATAAGATTTTTATTCATAATTGTGGTTAAGATTTTCATTATCTTATCCATTTTTTTTATCATTTTCTATCTTATAGTTTTTAAATAATTCTAAATTCATATTGTCTACATTATTGTAAATATTTTTATTATAATTTAAGTTAGTTCTATCATCTTTATTAAGTATGTTATCTTTATTTCCGATAGACGTATGAAACTGATTCGCAAACGATACTCCATTCTGATACAATGAATTAAATTTATAGTTATTAATTTTTTTATTCGTTAATTCTGTCTTTCTGTTCTTAATTTTGTCTAGTAATGACTTATATACGGGACAGAATGTAGTTTCTTTTGCGATCCTTTCCATTTCATCATTCGTTGATATAGTGTTCCTCTGTGTCAAACATTGTCCTCGAGTGTGTTGATTTTTGCATTTTACACATCGGTATTCCATTCTACAATTTATTGCTACATGTCCGTAGCGTTGGCAATTGTAACATTGTATTATTGTTTGCCGTTGTAGTGGTTCCCAAAATATTCGTTGATAATTTATTAGTCTTAATTTTGGATAATTCCCTCAAAGAACTGTCTGCTGTTATTTGGTTTAAGTAAAATGGTAACTTTTTTGCTAATTGATTTTACGCATTGACTTGCGTGCGGGAAATAAGCCATTTTCATGGTTTCATTAGAATAGAATACCTATTTATTCAATCGTATGTAGCCGTTCGAAATTGGTGTACGTTTTCAGGCAACTTTTTATATTTCTCGTTACTCTGAAAAAAACCGAAAAAAATCGTTCACACCTCGTCTAATGTACTCTACTTGCATAATAAAGCAAATATAAATTTCAGACACACGGTCGTAGAACGTAGCACTACATTAGATTGTTTTTCGAAACGTAGCCCGAAAAGAATCATTATTTTTGTAATAAAATTTAACAATTTCTAAACTGTGTATCTTTTCTTAGTGATTTGTCAACCAATACTACAATACAAATGTCAATTTTGAAGAGCATCTGAAAAATGGCCGCTCTTATGTTTCTAAAATATATAATACTAATTTGATCACCCGTTATATGTAAGCGTCGAATAAACGCCAACTTGCTAAACAGACCCTTAAAATTTTTACCATGTAAGATTTGTATAGCAAGAATAAACCTTAGAGGCGAATTGTTTTCAAAATTTATTTTCTTCGAAATACCTGATGAACAAATGTTCCTCATATTTTCGGAGTTTTGAAAATAACTGGTGCAAATTTCAGGATATCTCTAACAAATTCAAATAAATCTTATAGTAAAATACTAAATCGCTTCATTTACTTAGAATATGCGGTGTTGTACCTCTATGCGATTTTCACACTATTTAAATTTTGATGTAGACAATAACGTCAACATGACCATAAAATTGAATCAAATCATTTATGTTGAACCTTTCATAGAACGCGCATTAAACTTTCACAGAACTTGTTCTGTTTGAGATTACGAAAATCACGCTTACCTGTAGAAATTGATGTTGATTCGTTTTAGTTCCAGTTGGAAATGTACTCCAACGTTCTGATATAAATAATTTAATTTAAGTTTTTGGTGATTTTGCGAGGAAATAGAACGTCTGCCAAATATAATATGCGTTATGTACAGTTGAGCTGAGTTGAATATATTGGGCGAATAGAAGTACTCTAATTTGTTTCTTTTTGAAATCTTATATAAGCACAAACATTTCTTTTAAAACTTTTGAAATGATTAGACTCCTGCGTTTTATAAATCTGAAATGTAAACATTCGATATGATTATGTTAATCTTACGGAGTGTATCAAATTATTATTCCCGTTAGCACACTAGAAAAAAAAACTTATTTTCCAACTTAAATAAAAAGTGAGAATATCTTTTTCTATAAGTGATAATTTTTATTTATTTTTATTTTGTATTTTGGACTAGTTTCGAGAGTTCTCTCTACATCAGCTATTTTCTCTATTTTAATTTCTGGTTTACAAATATTCCTTTATATATTCGTAAATTTCGTTGTACGACATCCTATCGTTTATTAATTGTGGATTGTTCCTGTGTTGATAAATCTTATACTCCTCTATTATATTCATTTATTCTTAGCTCAATTTGTGACTTAAATTATAATATTTGGCTAATACTTTGTTAGATAATGGTTATTATATTTCAATTAATTATAATACTTAATCTCTATCTTAAGTTTATATATTACGATTATTTAACCATCAGTATCATTGTGTGGCTTTAGAATATTCTTTTAGATTTTTGTTTGATAGGCTTGTGCTAAATCTTAATCATACTTACTTCATTAAAGTGTTGTGCGCGTAAGTGCGCGTAATTTAAATTTTTCTAAAACTTTATTCCATAACAGTGATATAAATAAAACCAAATTTTTCGGTAAGCAGCAAATTTAATATTTTAATAAACTGTACATATACTCGAAAGTCATATGACTTGTATCCTTCATAGGGGTCATTATTAAACTCATAGCTCTGTGGCTAACCTAATATTGAACCAAATAAATTTTATCCAAAAATCAAAACCTGATTTTCTGGTTTCTAATGTTACGTGCACCAGAATGATTTTGGTGCACCCGCTGCAAATATGTTTTACCAAACATAATTGTTTCCCATGCCATCTATTGTGCAATGGCATGGTAGTGTGTACGTACGTTTTACATGACTTTGGTTTTGCAAAATCAAAACGATTTCATATACCTCTCAATGATTTGATTGTAGAGGTATTATCATGAAATTGCTGTGTAACCAAAATATAATTTTCAATTATATAATGCGTACACAACTTTCGTATGTCCAAGTGTTGTTGTACGATTATGTATGTACAAGTTGTTATGTACATTATTTTCGTATACAAGATTGATGTATACTTTGTAATAATCCTTTTTAGGGAGAATTGTCCATTTATAAAGAATAATGGACACGGAGAATTGTCCGTTACGAAATATTTGTACGGAGTTTCTTGGGCGTCGGTTGTAATGTTAAATTCGTTTTATCAAGTATTTTCTTTGTTGATAAAGTCGCGTGGTTAGTAAAGTAGTGTGCGTAATTTCAATTTTTGTAGTAACTTTTTTCTTAACATTTATAACTATTTTGAAATGTGTAGTTAATTGTGCGCGTAAACAAATTGTGTTTAATGTTTTCAGTGATATAATCGTAGATGAAGTTAAATTTTACAATAAACAGCAAATTTATTTTGTTAATAGACTGTACATAGTCAAAGCCATATTATGACTAGTATGTTTCATTCAAGGGGACATTAATAAACACGAAACTCTGTGGCTAAACATTAATTGTGCTAATTGGTTTGCTGTGTTAATAGCTGCCACAGAAATCACGTGTGTTAGCTTAGTGGTAAAGTTTCTTACGTTATTTATAATTATAACATTGTTTGATTCTAGCTTCAATTTTTTTAACTTTATTTTTTGGATAGGCACGTTGAAACGTAAATGGGTTTAAGTTATGATTTACTCTATGAAGTATTTCAACTTATACAATTGTGTGGTGTTTTAAGTTCATATGGTTTTGGTTGGGAAAACATTTTTTGTCCATTTGTTCAGATGTTAGTTCAGCAAATTAGCCAATATGTTATAAAATTACAAGTATTGAAAGTTTAATTTGTTTCGTGTTATTTATTACATACTTTTGACTGAATTATGAGTTTACTTGTTATTGTCTCTCTTCGCATTCTTCTGACATTCGTTACGTGTGTCATTTTCTCCGTACTCAAAGTACTTCGATGAAGAGCTTCTAGCCACTATGTATCCTTTTTACTTACTGCAGGTCTCCTTTTGTTGTTGCACTCCTCAGAATCCTTAGAGCAGCCTAATAAATTAAAGCAAGTGGTCGTATCCGCCTGAGGTAATGTTTTATGCTTAATCGACATCATTTGGTGTTGAGACACTCGATGGGGAAACTAACCAAACTTCACATGAGAATATTGGAATATTACAATAAACATAATAAGCGAGACATAAATTTAATCAAAAAGCGAAAGACAGCAAGCTATGTAGTAAATAATTTTGTACTTGTTAAACTGTGTCGATAGCCGTATATTTTTTTATATGATTTCCGGTTAATTATAATTGAAATATCCGAAATTTCGACGTCTTTTCATAATGAAATCGGGTTTTATTAACTATCGTCGCATGATTGTTCATTCTTTAAAATGGTTAAATCCTCTAGGAGATACAAAGTTCAAGTTCTTCTTATTCTATGTCTGTCCCGATATGTTTTGCTGTCATGACAGTAATATTTTGAATCTCTCGTTGCATGAGTAGTAGTGCTGCAATCGTTTAAAAATCAATATCATTACAAGGCAAATTAACAATAAATTTCCGGTTTTGCATATATCAACACATTTACGCTACTTTACAAGACAATTTCAACACGATAACGGGATATTTTGGTATTATTTGTAATCAATAATTTTCAAGTTTAGTCGTGTATATAATTTCAAGTGTGTCGGGTGTAATATTAAATTCGTTTTATTGGCAAATTTGTTTTTTATTAAAGTCTCTAAGTCAAGTAGTGCGCGTAATTTAAATTTTTCTAAAATTTTATTCCATAACATTTACATTTTTTCGAAATTCTTAGTTAATTATACTCATGACAAAATTGTGCTTAATATTGTTTAGTGATATAAATAACACCAAATTTTACGGTAAGCAGCAAATTTAATATTTTAATAAACTGTACATACTCGAAAGTCATATGACTAGTATGCTTCATAGGGGTCATTATTAAACTCATAGCTCTGTGGCTAACCTAACCGGTTTTGGTGCACCCGCTGCAAATATGTTTTACCAAACATAATTGTTTCCCATGCCATCTATTGTGCAATGGCATGGTAGTGTGTACGTACGTTTTACATGACTTTGGTTTTGCAAAATCAAAACGATTTCATATACCTCTCAATGATTTCATTGTAGAGGTATTATCATGAAATTGCTGTGTAACCAAAATATAATTTTCAATTATATTTTGCGTACACAACTTTCGTATGTCCAAGTGTTGTTGTACGATTATGTATGTACAAGTTGTTATGTACATTAAATGAATTACGTTTATTCGCGTTGCAGGTACTCACATACATTATTATCCGTAACACTTGCCCACCGGTTCGAATAGAATTATAATTTTTTTTAATAAATTTTAACAATTTCTAAACTGTGTATCTTTTCTTAGTGATTTGCCAACCAATACTACAATACAAATCTCAATTTTGAAGAGAATCTGATAAAATGACCGCTCTTATGTTTCTAAAATATATAATACTAATTTGGTCACCCGTTATATGTAAGCCCTCGAATAAACGCCAAGTTGCTAAACAAACCCTTAAAATTTTTACCATGTAAGATTTGTATAGCAAGAATAAACCTTAGAGGCGATTTGTTTTCAAAATTTATTTTCTTCGAAATACCTGATGAACAAAAGCTCCTCATATTTTCGGAGTTTTGAAAATAACTGGTGCAAATTTCAGGATATCTCTAACAAATTCAAATAAATCTTATAGTAAAATACTAAATTGCTTCATTTACTTGGAATATGCGGCGTTGTACCTCTATGCGTGTTTTCCCACTATTTACATTTTGATGTAGACAATAACGTCAAATCATTTATGTTGAACCTTTCCTAGAACGCGCATTAAATTTTCGCAGAACTTGTTCTGTTTGAGACTACGAAAATCATGCTCTCCTGTTGAAATTTTCTTAATATCGTTTGGTATTATGATTCGTTTTATTTCCAGTTGGAAATGTGCTCCATTTTTCTGATACAAACAATTTGATTTTATTTTTTGGCGATTTTGCTAGGAAATAGAACGTCTGCCAAGAAATATAATATGCGTTATGTATATACAGTTGAGCTGAGTTATATATATTGGACGAATAGAAGTACTCTAATTTGTTTCTTTTTGAAATCTTATATAAGCACATATTTTCTCTTATAACTTTTGAAATGGTTAGACTCCTGCGTTTTATAAATCTGAAATGTAAACATTCGATATGATTATGTTAATCTTACGGAGTGTATCAAATTATTATTCCCGTTAGCACACTAGAAAAAAACGTATTTTCCAATTTAAATAAAAGTGAGAATATCTTTTTCTATAAGTGATAATTTTTATTTATTTTTATTTTGTATTTTGGACTAGTTTCGAGAGTTCTCTCTACGTCAGCTATTCTCCCTATTCTAATTTCTGGTTCATAAATATTCCTTTATATATTCGTAAATTTCGTTGTACGACATCCTATCGTTTAATAATTGTGGATTGTTCCTGTGTTGATAAATTTTATACTCCTCTATTGTATTCATTTATTCGTCTTTTTACATTCCGTGTAGGATTTCTAACGTTTGTAGCAAATTTTATTCAATCTTTCTCTTACCTCAATTTGTGACTTAAATTAAAATATTGAAGGACTACTTTGGCTGTTTCGTCTGATCCCGAGATTTAATTTCAAATTTAAATAATAAGTTAGAATATCTGTTTCTTTAAAAGAAAATATTTTTTCGTTAAAAGAAATATCTTTTCCTTTTCCTTCATTCTCATTTTTTATTTGAATTTGAAATTAAATCTCGTGATAAAAGTGCGCAACAAAATAATGTAAAATAATAGAGCTAAGTTGTTTGACTGATGCGAACTGCGAATTCATTTCACAGATTCTCGTTTTGATTTGTTCTTTTCAAACAAGAGAAAAATTGCTTGTAAATATTAGATTCAACTCCTTTTGTCCATCAGTAAACTTAAATGTTTCGTTTTCGCCTTGATGATAAATAATTAGCTCACACCGCTCAGAAAATCAATGTGGAGAGGGTTTATTGCACATATGCATCGTAATTTAATAAGTATCTAATAATGACCGTATACCAATTTAAAACAATCAAACAATCATCCTGGAATAAAATTCCAGGAATTTCATTTTTCTGAATTTTGGTAAATTCTCCGAGTAACAACCGAAAATTTTCTGTTAAAAATTATCGGTTGGTAATTTTTCCCATTGTCATACGAGTATATATTACGGTTAATTCTGTTTGAAATTGTATTCTGATTCAAATTTAATAAACAAATTTAGAAAAACATATACGACGAAAACTTAACCATGGACAATACCTCCACTGCCAAAGTGAACAATGTAGACGTGGTTACCGATAATATGTGGATTGTTTGTAACACTTTATTATTAAGAAAATCGAAAGCATATTTTTATGTCATATTTTGCTAGGATCCTGGCTGGTCGGCGATTGAACGTCGTAAAGGAAAGACGTGATTTTTGTCTCGCCTTTAAATAAATAAATAAATAGTTTAAATATGTGTTAATAATTGATTAATTATAATATTAATCATAATATTATTTATTAATATATGTCTTATGAAATAAATAAATAATAATATTAATAATAATTTGTGTGTAAAGAAGTAATAAGTAAAGTGAAAAGTTATACGTATTGTGTTAATATATTAATTTGTGTGCGGTGCGCTTGCAATGGTGTAGGATATGTATATAACAATTTCGTTTATATGTTTTTCGACACCGTTGTTTGAATGCATCGTACGCATTGTATGTTAATATTCAATTTGTAGGACTATTTTGATTACAAAGGATACTTAAGATAAGTGTTATTTTTATTACTTTATTTTACATTATACATTATATTTTATTACATAATAATCAATGAATCGTATGGATGAGTTATTTGTGTTGTTGTGGTATGAAACAGTTTGTGACGACAGTTGCTAGCATTCATTCTATGTAATCTGTTTCTATGAAAAATACTGTCGTGGTCTCTAATTTTTATAATTTTGTTTTTTCTCTCGCATACGTATTGTTTATAGTTTTTTATATACACAGTGATTTTGTTGAATTTCGTTATATGAGTAGATGGTATTTTCTTGGAAAAGTTGAACAAATCACGACCAAAAAGCTAATTTAAAATTTGGATGTCAAGTCTTTATTGCATGTTGTACTGAAATCCTTATTTCTTTTAATTTTTTTATTTAAGGATATACATATAAGTGAAAATATGGTAAATGGGATGCGCAAAATATAAACAAAATGATCGTATAATATTCTCTGCTCTCTCACGGTTGTATTTATATTTTTGTAGTGGATTACACTAAGACTTCGTATTACGTTGTCTAAATGGGCGAATTTCCTTGGATTTGCACTAAATGTTCTTGAATGTGGATGATTCAATTTGTGAATTGGGAAAGTCGATTAGACTTTAATTGTTCATAATTTGTTGATTTGTTATATGTATAATAATTTAGACTTTTGTTAACTTTGTGAGATTTTTGCCGTCGTTGTGGAGAGGCGGCTGACGTTGACCTCTCCTTGTCGACCTGGGTTGGCGTCATCGGCAAGGGGTGGATGTTGTCGCAGGTCGAGATCGCGCAAAATGAATATTGTACATATAAAGGAATGTATATTTGTAGCGATTGGGAGGGGGTTATACTTATTCTCTGTGGTGCGAAAACTGGATTAGATTTTGACGAGTGGTGTATGTGTGTGATTGGTTTACACAGGATGTGCGGCGAGGATGTGCTGCAGCTGTATTGCAGTGAATCTTTTTTGATATTTGGAGTGATTTGAATGGGTTTCGTTCATGGTGAGTAATGGCTCGGTGTCTGCGGTTTGTGATGGTTGTTCGTTGAACGTTGTGTTTCTCAACTTGCGGAGAGTTGTGTTCATGTGTGTTCTGTCGTTACCTGTATTTATAAGATATTTTTGACTGTTTTGAGTTGTTTTGTTTAGGACTTGAGGTAGTTCTCATTTGTTAGTGTATGAGGGCGGATTTGCAGTTTTGTATTGAATCATTGCCTGAATGTTGGATTTGTATGTCCAAATTGGTTTCTTTGCTGAATGCTTCGGGTGTTTTTGTTGGAGTTTGCCGTCGATTTGGCGGGGGCTGAATCATTTTGGGAGTTTTGGTATGATCGGTCGTACGCTGAGGTTTTTGGGCTGTAAGGTTGCCATGGTTCGTTTGTGATCTGTCATGGATTCGTCACGGCTTTGTGAAGCGTGGTTTTTGTTGAATGGTGGTGTTGGCAGGAGGTCGCTTGGTGGATGGTAGTTTCATGGTGGGAAGATTCATGCCGTCTGTTGGGATCGTTTCGAGATAATTTTAGCTCCTGGATGGACATTGCATAATTCTCTTAGTACATTTTACTACGATTGTTTGTAGAGGTGGTTTCTTCCACGCTTTGATTTCGGAGATTTTCGGAGAGAGCTATTTTGGTGATGTTCCTTCATCCTATTATTCAGCGTTTGTGTAATAAATTGTTATATTTTTATTTTGGTTTGATTAGCGATAGAATTTTCCGTTTCCGTATTTCTTCTGTGCATTGAGAATATAGTGTAGGTAATTTATGATTAGCTGTTTTCTATATTGTATTTCCTTCATAATCCATCATTTTTGCAAGATTAATTGCAACTATGTTGGAGTTGGTAACGAATCCGATTATTTACCGCAAAATTGCCTTTTTGTGACACTCAATGGGTTACTAGTATTTTCTCACAGCTTATTAGCGATATTTTTGCTTTATAAAAAGAAACATTATTTGCATTGGATTTGGGATTTTAACAATCTTAACATAAAGAATTGTTTATCGGCAACTTCGTTATATCTATGTAACTGAAAAGCTAGAAATATTTGATATAATTAATATAATTATTCAAAAAAAAGAGAAGGTTTGTATACTTCAATACACCAACGACTGGATGTTTGTCATAAAATGCAACGTTGCCAATCTTGACTGTTTTAGTACAAGAATTATAATTATTAATTCCCAATTTCAAATCAACCCTAAATATTAATCTACATGTACAGTGCCGAGCTATTATATTAAAATTATTCGGTTCTCAGGAAATCTCATTCAAATATATTTAATATACGAGTACATATTATCCCTCTTTTAAGATACTGGTACGATTTATATTTAATTATAAAAATTATAAAATAAACTTATTTATCATTCATTTTAGAATAATTTTTTCAAATTTTATCTAGTTGCCTTTACTTAAATATTACCTTCCAGCAGGAAAACCATTGACGACACACTAATTACTAATTTACGTTTGTTACCAGTCTGAGATGAATCGTTTATGACAAGTCTAATACGAGGTGACAAGTCATAGACGAGTCGCATGTGTCATGTCTGAGATTAATTGTATATTATATATCCCCAGCAAACGTAGAAGAAATTCCAGAACTAGTGCAAAAGTAGTGATAAAAGTATTTGTTTCCTTGTGAAAAAGGATGGGCGTCGGGAAAAATTCATCAGTTTTATAAAAAAAATTTAGTAGACATACGAAATTTTTGCGAATTCTAAATTATTTAGGATATTTTAATGGATGGATATTTTAAGGGATATTTCAATGCAATCCGGTAGTTAATCTAGTTAATCTGTTTTTTTTTTGTTTGCTATTTCGTGTTCGCCCAATTCAACGGTTAAATACTAGTTCAAATAACTTTGGTTTCAGGAAATTCTACTGTAAGTTGCGGAGTTGCAGAATGATTAAATTAATAAATGTTTCAATTATTTAGGAAGCCGGAAAATATGAATTTAGAATTAAATTTCAGGAAATTTACAGATGCTTGTGAATTAATGCTTCATTGTAATTGCTGATTGTGTAGTTTAGAATTGTGTTGTCATTTTATTACTAACGACTTTACATAGGTGTCTGTAACGGGTCGAGTCAACCAATTTTGGTTAGGAAGCCGAAAAGTATTAATAGAATTAAATTTCAGGAAAATTTCAGATGCATGTGAAATAATAATATTTTTTCTTAGGTTGCCGTTTTAAAGAAGCAATTGTTGAAGACCAATACCATCGTTATCCATTAACCTATTAAGCCTTTATCCTTCATCTAGTAGATTAGAATGGTGTTGTCTTTGTGTTACTAACTATCGGCTATACCTAGGTGTCTGTAACCGGGCCGATTCTGTCCCACTTAACTAACCTATCCAATCCTTCGGTTTTGTTATGTGTAAAAAAGGGTGTACGGTGGTCCCGGCGTCATCCGGGAACTCAAGCCTAAGAACTTGGTCGTACATTCAAAATCAATCAATCAATATTTTGCTAGGATCCTGGCTAGGGTTCAACGGATACTCGTATTTAAATTGATCATGTAAACTTAGAAATAAGGTGGCCAAATCCCTGAATGCGATGTAGAGCTAGCAAAATAAATAAAAATGTTCATCAAAATTAACGTCTTTAACGGTATTCACGTTTACACTATGCATTGCCGTGTACCTCATGATTGAAACCATCGCAACTATGTTACGGAATCAGCAACATAACATATAAAACATTAACAAGCGAGTTTCACCGCGACCTAAAACATATAAAATCATTCTGAGGTATATCATGGTCACAATTGTAAGCCGTTAAATCTTTTAGTAATTTTTTTGTTGAAATTATCTTACAATCTATTTAGTTTGCAAAAAAAATGTACTAACGAAAGTTAATTATCGTTATTATGATCATTATCGAAACAAACAACTCACGGTTACGTTGAAAATATAAATGTTTCTTACCGTTGTTTTAACTAACTTAATACACCAACTAGTGTATTAACAACACGGCCTGTGTCGTACGGTAGTACGTTGTGCTTATGTGCAAAATTGAATATTGATAACATACACAGACATCATTAAGCTAATATTTTTACGAATAACAACTTCATTCGTTGGTTTGTATTGCAGAGACTGTTTTCTCTATCAGTTTGTCTCGTCACAAATTTTCTATATAATTTTGATGTATTGGTTCGTATCGGATGATGATAATATCTCTCTTTTAAATTCAACTCATTTATTACTGTTTACCATCAGTAACAACATTTTGTAATTACTTATTGTGTTAGTTTGTGCAAATCTTTTGGGAGTGATACACCAGGTAACTGGTAGTAATTCGAGTGAATTTAAAATCGAAACTTTAATTTTATACAACTTTTTCGGTTGAAAATTTGTCATCATACTAAATTGATCTCGTTTGTGTAGTGTTGTTCGCCAGTGGACATTATATTGTGCGATTTGGAATAATTTATTTTTATTTTCTCCTGGTTTTAATTAATTTTAAGTTTAGTTTAGTATCTAGTTAGTTTCGTGAATAATATGGGGCTAGTGAAATATGCTCATTAAAAATATTAAACTGATAACAATTTGTTAAAACAGCACTGCCGTTGTAGCAGCGCAAAGATACTGTGCTTAGCAATTAAGTCATCTTTCAGCATTATAACACATTATGTGTTGTGTGAGATTTCAATGGTGAGTCATTTCGTTTTAAAACATTTTTTCATTATAATCATTATCGAAATAAACAACTCATAGTTACGTTGAAAATATAAATGCTTCTTACCGTTATTTTAACTAACACACCAACCAGTGTATGCATTAATAACATAGTCTGTGTCGTGCGGTAGTGCGTTGGGTTTGTGTGTAAAATTGAATATTGGTTGATTATTGATATGACGCTCTTTTAACATCTATTAAGGTGGCTCCTGTAACTTTTTTATTGTTAAAATCTTTTATAATATCGGATGTTAATTTGTTTATTGCGCGGATCGTCGAATGTCCTTGTCGAAAGAAAAATTGATTATCTGTAAGAGTTTAAGAATTAGATTTTCTGTTACGTGTGTCTTTATTCGATTGTATATGATTATTTCAAATATTTTCCTAATATTTACTAATAAGTTTATTGGCATATAGTTTTCACATTCGTTTGGATTTTTTTTTCTGTTTCATAATTAGTATAATTTTAGCTATTTTCCAAGCACTAGGAATGTAAAGGTTTTTTTATTATGTTGTTAACTATTGTACAATATTCTTGAATAATTTCCATTGGAATAAATTTAAGAGCGACGTTTGTAATTTTATCGATACCTGATGATGTTTTTTTATTAAGACATTTAAATATCTCTTCTAGTTCTTTATATTCTATATTTATGACATCTAAATTTTCCGCATTTGCCAGAAAATCGTCGCTGAATATCACTTTGTGGGTGTGTAAGTTTTCTCATCGCTCTGAATTTTTGAGTAGTAGCTTCAATTTCTTTTTCGAATGATGGAGTTAGTATTATTTTTGATTCACTTTCATTGAATTGAATGCTCCGATTATTTTTAGTTTGTCGTGTTCGTCGACACTATTATCCAAATTAATATTTCCTATTTCTGTATTTCTCATTGACTTCACACTAAATTTGTCCACCATCAGATCGGCAATTTCTATTTGCTCTTTTGGTCTAAATAACGTATTAATTTTTTTAAATATATTTCTATTTCCGTCATTTATCTTAATTTTTTCAATTTTTCTTTTTCAGTATTTATTCACTTGTAGTTTAATATTTTGCATTATTAATATTTTAATATTTTTTATTACTGATTTTAGGTGGTTTAGTTTTTGTACAATTGTTGGGTTGCTTAAATCATAAAAATGTTGCCGTTTTATAGTTTTAATTTTAGTGATGTCCTCGCTTTTGGTTTTGTATAATTTCATAATCATATTTGTTTGAAAGTTTTCTGTCCTTTGGTTTCTGGTGTTGATGTTTCTATGGCTTCCAAATTAAATGATTTATTTGCTTACGGTGATTGCCTATTTCAATGTTTGATAAATTCTTATTGTTTTTGACTATCTTTGGTTCATTGTTCTGAGTTAAATTGTTGTAATAGCTTAATATCATTTGTTTTTGGTACTTTGGCCAATTAGAATTATTTCTAATATCATTATTATTTATATCAGAAATGCTATGTCATTTGCCATGCCATTGGCAAATCATCATTGTATAGCCCTATAGAGATCACTCTCGCATCACGCATCGAAGAGTGGTTATTGTATTTGAAGTTTTTAGTCTACTATCGTGAAGAACTATATCTAAGTATGACGCACTTGGAATGTATGTTGGTTTTGCCGAATATTTTAACTGCATTTTATAGAAGTTTGCATTCAGATCTAACCATTGTTTAAGCATAGTCCCAGTTTCTACTTCGTCTTACGCGAGCTGCATGTGTTATCCCTTCTTTCCTTATTGATTTAAATAGGTTTCTATTGTTATGTTAGTGGTTATTATTGCTTCTCTCTATTAGATTGTTTTTCTTTAAATTTAGGTTTTGTATCAACGACTTGTATATTGGGCAGTCCTTGTTTGATGTTGGTTGCTCCTTGTTTTACAATTAATACAGAACGTATTTTCCGCACCCATTTCCGTTGCGTGATCACCAACATAATTTGTGTGATTTAAAGTTGCACATTGTCCTGGTGTGTGTTTATTACTGCATTTAACATATCTCTACTCAAATATGCAGTTCGCTGCTACGTGGCGATATCGTTGACAATTATGAAATAAAATTAATTTTTGGCGTATCATTGGATACCAGAATATTCGTTGATAAATTATATTTCGAATTTTAGCGAATTCTGTTAACTGATTATCTGGTGTTATATGAACAATAAATATAGGTACATTTTTTTCTGTCGTTTCGAACTAGGTGTGACTTATAAATAAATGCATCAAACCAACAGATTTACAAAGATTCCATCCGTTGAAGAAATCGTGTCGTGAGTTCCTTTCCTGCTTTGATATACGAGTACTACAATATTTGGTGATTTATGGATTCGATTTATTTTATTTTGATTTAATTTGTTTTAAGAGAACCAAGTTAATTTAGTTAATACTAATAATAACATTACATTTATTTTATTCAACTACAATTTAACTCATAGTAATGACGTTTTATATCAGGAAATTTACTGCAACTTAATTAATTATACATTTTTAATTATAATTATAAATTGTTTTTAAAGATGCTGATTGCTGAATATTTATATCCAAAAAAATCAAAAATTCTTGTGGTATAACCGCCTTACATTATAATTTCAACTAACTATTGACTACTTAGGTGTCTGTAACCGGATCAATTCGGTCATATTTAACATGCCTATCATATCCTTCATCTTGTTAAATGTAATAAAGGTGTATGGCGGGCCCAGCGTCATCCAGGAGTCTCGCTAAATTGTCGGGTCATACATTTCAATCAATCAACTAATCAAGATGTTTTCTTATGTTTGTTTTGATTTTTTTATTGTTCTAAATAAATCCTGTTGTATATAATTATTATCACTGGCCTTATTTTGTTTTTACTAAATATTACTATTTTTAATTTGCATAATATTATTATCACTATTTCTTAAATTCGCTGGTATTAGTTAGTGTTGGTATAATTTTCGTCGCATGTCAAAGGTTTCTAATCTCTTACTGGATCTGGCTATATTTGTATTATTTATTTGTGTACATAACTGTTCCAACATTTCTTCGAGTTCTTGAATTTTGCCTTTATTTTTCTATTTCCGGTTAATAGGGCATTTTCACACTTTTTTCGTTTTGTAGTTGCTTGTTTACTTTCCATTTTAGCTACTGCTTTTGGTGGTTCCTCATTAGATTCATCCATTTCGCTGGAAACCAACCTTTCCACTACTACTGTATTTATAATTTGTTTTATTCGTTTTTCATCAAATTAATTTTTCATTGACTTTTTAATTTATTATTTGAGTAAAATTTCACTAAAATCAAATTTTATTTAATTATAGGTTGACGAGCGACACAAAACACGTCTACGGCGTCTCGTTGTCAAAATGCCTTATCCTGGAAACCAAACCATCTCTCAGCATTATTATACTTTATGTGTTGTGGGAGATTCCGATGGTGAGTTATTTCGTTTTCTTCTCTCTTCAATCTTTTATATTATTTTGTATGATAATTAATGATTTCGCTGAGTTAAATTAATTTATTTAAGTTTTGCTATGGTTTTGGACTTGTTTTAGTTCTGGTGGAAATTATTATCACTTCTTTGATTTGTTTAGTAACGGGTTATCCAATTCGAGGTTGATAAAGTAGAAATCTGTATACCGACATCTGTCAAAGATAAACGTCAAGTACGCTGTCATTTATTTAGTTGACATTCTGCCATTTAAGAATATGGAGCATTTAACAATCGACCAACGCGTTAAAATTATTAAATCTTATTATAAAAATAGTGATTCTGCCGTATCCGCATTTCGCGCTTTACGAGCAGATTATGGTCGTCATAATCGTCCTACAAAGCAAACCATATTGAATACAGTGAATAAATTTGAACAAACTGGATCTGTTACTGATATTGTAAGGTCTGTGCATCATCGAAACATTCGCAATGCTGAAAATATCGCTTCTGTAGCTGAAAGTGAGGAAGAAGATCCAAATTTGTCAATTCCTCGTCGAGCTCAACATTTAGGCCTATCTTATGGCTCATTATGGCGCATTTTGCATCTGGATTTGCATCTTCATCCGTATAAAGTCCATTTGACACAAGAGCTAAAGCCTGCTGACCATGGACAACGAAGAACATACGCAAATTGGGTGTTGGAAAAACAGGCCGTCGATGCTGATTTTTCGAACAAAATTTTCTTCAGTGATGAAGCTCATTTTCCGCTTGGTGGATACGTTAATAAGCAAAACTGTAGAATTTGGGGCTCAGAAAATCCACAATTGATTGTAGAGAAGCCATTACACCCGGAAAAAATCACTGTTTGGTGCGCATTGTGGTCTGGTGGTGTGATTGGGCCGTATTTTTTTGAGAACAACCATGGACGAACTGTTACCGTCAATTCTGAGCGCTATGGCCGCATGTTAACCGATTATTTTTTTAAGAAAATCGAAGATTATGATCTTGACGATATGTGGTTCCAGCAGGATGGAGCAACCAGTCACGTAACACGAGCAAATCGAGATCTTTTGCAAGAGAAATTTCCTGGACGTTTGATTTCGCGATTGGCTGATGTCAATTGGCCTCCAAGATCCTGTGATTTAACGCCTTTGGATTTCTTTTTGTGGGGCTACGCGAAAGATCGTGTTTACGCAAACAATCCTCAAACTCTTGACGAATTGAAAACTAATATTCGTAAGGTAATGGCCGAGATACCGCCCGAAATGTGCGGAAAAGTCATTGAAAATTACCGCAAAAGAATCAAGGCCTGTAAGAAGTCCCGTGGAGGACATTTGAATGATATCTTAATTAACTAAAAATGGCAAGGATCAATCTGTAAAATGAAATAAAAATTACAATACATTCCGAATATTTTGTGTGTTTTTTTTAAGTTTACTTTATCAAGCTTGAATTGGATAACCTTGTAGTTCTTTATTAGTACATTATTCTTTAACAAATCATTTTCTTTCCAAGTTTGTTATTATCATTAAATGAATTACGTTTATTCGCGTAACACTTACTCACCGGTTCGAATAGAATCATTATTTTTGTAATAAATTTTAACAATTTCTAAACGGTGTATCTTTTCTTAGTGATTGGCCAACTAATACTACAATACAAATGTCAATTTTGAAGAGAATCTGAAAAAATGGCCGCTCTTATGTTTCTAAAATATATAATACTAATTTGATCACCGGTTATATGTAAGCCCTCGAATAAACGCCAAGTTGCTAAACAGACCCTTAAAATTTTTACCATGTAAGATTTGTATAGCAAGAATAAACCTTAGAGGCGATTTGTTTTCAAAATTTATTTTCTTTGAAATACCTGATGAACAAATGTTCCTCATATTTTCGGAGTTTTCAAAATAACTGGTGCAAATTTCAGGATATTAACAAATTCAAATAAATCTTATAGTAAAATACTAAATCGCTTCATTTACTTAGAATATGCGGTGCTGTACCTCTATGCGTATTTTCACACTATTTAAATTTGGATGTAGACAATAACGTCAACATGACCATAAAATTGAATCAAATCATTTATGTTGAACCTTTCATAGAACGCGCATTAAACTTTCACAGAACTTGTTCTGTTTAAAATTACGAAAATCACGCTTACCTGTAGAAATTGATTATGATTCGTTTTAGTTCCAGGTGGAAATTTACTCCAACGTTCTGATATAAATAATTTAATTTAATTTTTTGGTGATTTTGCGAGGAAATAGAACGTCTGCCATATATAATATGCGTTATGTACAGTTGAGCTGAGTTCAATATATCGGGCGAATAGAAGTACTCTAATTTGTTTCTTTTTGAAATCTTATATAAGCACAAATTTTCTCTTAACTTTTGAAATGATTAGACTCCTGCGTTTTATAAATCTAAAATGTAAACATTCGATATGATTATGCTAATCTTACGGAGTGTATCAAATTATTATTCCCGTTTGCACACTAGAAAATATAACTTATTTTCCAACTTAAATAAAAAGTGAGAATATCGTTTTCTATAAGTGATAATTTTTATTTATTTTTATTTTGTATTTTGGACTAGTTTCGAGAGTTCTTTCTACGTCAGCTATTTTCTCTATTTTAATTTCTGGTTCACAAATATTCCTTTATATATTCGTAAATTTCGTTGTACCGACATCCTATCGTTTAATAATTGTGGATTGTTCCTGTGTTGATAAATCTTATACTCCTCTATTCTATTCATTTATTCGCCTTTTTTCATTCCGTGTAGGATTTCTAACGTTTGTAGCAAATTTTATTCAATCTTATCTCTTACCTCAATTTGTGACTTAAATTATAATATTTGGCTAATACTTTGGCTGATTCGCCTGATCACGAGATTTAATTTCAAATTTAAATAAAAAGTGAGAATATCTGTTTCTTTAAAAGAAAATCTTTTTTCGTTAAAAGAAATATCTTTTGCTTTTCCTTCATTCTCACTTTTTATTTGAATTTGAAATTAAATCTCGTGATAAAAGTGCGCAACAAAATAATGTAAAATAATAGAGCTAAGTTGTTTGACTGATGCGAACTGCGGTTTCATTTCACAGATTCTCGTTTTGATTTGTTCTTTTCAAACAAGAGAAAAATTGCTTGTAAATATTAGATTCAACTCCTTTTGTCCATCAGTAAACTTAAATGTTTCGTTTTCGCCTTGATGATAAATAATTAGCTCACACCGCTCAGAAAATCAATGTGGAGAGGGTTTATTGCACATATGCATCGTAATTTAATAAGTATCTAATAATGACCGTATACCAATTTAAAACAATCAAACAATCATCCTGGAATAAAATTCCAGGAATTTCATTTTTCTGAATTTTGGTAAATTCTCCGAGTAACAACCGAAAATTTTCTGTTAAAAATTATCGGTTGGTAATTTTTCCCATTGTCATACGAGTATATATTACGGTTAATTCTGTTTGAAATTGTATTCTGATTCAAATTTAATAAACAAATTTAGAAAAACATATACGACGAAAACTTAACCATGGACAATACCTCCACTGCCAAAGTGAACAATGTAGACGTGGTTACCGATAATATGTGGATTGTTTGTAACACTTTATTATTAAGAAAATCGAAAGCATATTTTTATGTCATATTTTGCTAGGATCCTGGCTGGTCGGCGATTGAACGTCGTAAAGGAAAGACGTGATTTTTGTCTCGCCTTTAAATAAATAAATAAATAGTTTAAATATGTGTTAATAATTGATTAATTATAATATTAATCATAATATTATTTATTAATATATGTCTTATGAAATAAATAAATAATAATATTAATAATAATTTGTGTGTAAAGAAGTAATAAGTAAAGTGAAAAGTTATACGTATTGTGTTAATATATTAATTTGTGTGCGGTGCGCTTGCAATGGTGTAGGATATGTATATAACAATTTCGTTTATATGTTTTTCGACACCGTTGTTTGAATGCATCGTACGCATTGTATGTTAATATTCAATTTGTAGGACTATTTTGATTACAAAGGATACTTAAGATAAGTGTTATTTTTATTACTTTATTTTACATTATACATTATATTTTATTACATAATAATCAATGAATCGTATGGATGAGTTATTTGTGTTGTTGTGGTATGAAACAGTTTGTGACGACAGTTGCTAGCATTCATTCTATGTAATCTGTTTCTATGAAAAATACTGTCGTGGTCTCTAATTTTTATAATTTTGTTTTTTCTCTCGCATACGTATTGTTTATAGTTTTTTATATACACAGTGATTTTGTTGAATTTCGTTATATGAGTAGATGGTATTTTCTTGGAAAAGTTGAACAAATCACGACCAAATTTAAAATTTGGATGTCAAGTCTTTATTGCATGTTGTACTGAAATCCTTATTTCTTTTAATTTTTTTATTTAAGGATATACATATAAGTGAAAATATGGTAAATGGGATGCGCAAAATATAAACAAAATGATCGTATAATATTCTCTGCTCTCTCACGGTTGTATTTATATTTTTGTAGTGGATTACACTAAGACTTCGTATTACGTTGTCTAAATGGGCGAATTTCCTTGGATTTGCACTAAATGTTCTTGAATGTGGATGATTCAATTTGTGAATTGGGAAAGTCGATTAGACTTTAATTGTTCATAATTTGTTGATTTGTTATATGTATAATAATTTAGACTTTTGTTAACTTTGTGAGATTTTTGCCGTCGTTGTGGAGAGGCGGCTGACGTTGACCTCTCCTTGTCGACCTGGGTTGGCGTCATCGGCAAGGGGTGGATGTTGTCGCAGGTCGAGATCGCGCAAAATGAATATTGTACATATAAAGGAATGTATATTTGTAGCGATTGGGAGGGGGTTATACTTATTCTCTGTGGTGCGAAAACTGGATTAGATTTTGACGAGTGGTGTATGTGTGTGATTGGTTTACACAGGATGTGCGGCGAGGATGTGCTGCAGCTGTATTGCAGTGAATCTTTTTTGATATTTGGAGTGATTTGAATGGGTTTCGTTCATGGTGAGTAATGGCTCGGTGTCTGCGGTTTGTGATGGTTGTTCGTTGAACGTTGTGTTTCTCAACTTGCGGAGAGTTGTGTTCATGTGTGTTCTGTCGTTACCTGTATTTATAAGGTATTTTTGACTGTTTTGAGTTGTTTTGTTTAGGACTTGAGGTAGTTCTCATTTGTTAGTGTATGAGGGCGGATTTGCAGTTTTGTATTGAATCATTGCCTGAATGTTGGATTTGTATGTCCAAATTGGTTTCTTTGCTGAATGCTTCGGGTGTTTTTGTTGGAGTTTGTCGTCGATTTGGCGGGGGCTGAATCATTTTGGGAGTTTTGGTATGATCGGTCGTACGCTGAGGTTTTTGGGCTGTAAGGTTGCCATGGTTCGTTTGTGATCTGTCATGGATTCGTCACGGCTTTGTGAAGCGTGGTTTTTGTTGAATGGTGGTGTTGGCAGGAGGTCGCTTGGTGGATGGTAGTTTCATGGTGGGAAGATTCATGCCGTCTGTTGGGATCGTTTCGAGATAATTTTAGCTCCTGGATGGACATTGCATAATTCTCTTAGTACATTTTACTACGATTGTTTGTAGAGGTGGTTTCTTCCACGCTTTGATTTCGGAGATTTTCGGAGAGAGCTATTTTGGTGATGTTCCTTCATCCTATTATTCAGCGTTTGTGTAATAAATTGTTATATTTTTATTTTGGTTTGATTAGCGATAGAATTTTCCGTTTCCGTATTTCTTCTGTGCATTGAGAATATAGTGTAGGTAATTTATGATTAGCTGTTTTCTATATTGTATTTCCTTCATAATCCATCATTTTTGCAAGATTAATTGCAACTATGTTGGAGTTGGTAACGAATCCGATTATTTACCGCAAAATTGCCTTTTTGTGACACTCAATGGGTTACTAGTATTTTCTCACAGCTTATTAGCGATATTTTTGCTTTATAAAAAGAAACATTATTTGCATTGGATTTGGGATTTTAACAATCTTAACATAAAGAATTGTTTATCGGCAACTTCGTTATATCTATGTAACTGAAAAGCTAGAAATATTTGATATAATTAATATAATTATTCAAAAAAAAGAGAAGGTTTGTATACTTCAATACACCAACGACTGGATGTTTGTCATAAAATGCAACGTTGCCAATCTTGACTGTTTTAGTACAAGAATTATAATTATTAATTCCCAATTTCAAATCAACCCTAAATATTAATCTACATGTACAGTGCCGAGCTATTATATTAAAATTATTCGGTTCTCAGGAAATCTCATTCAAATATATTTAATATACGAGTACATATTATCCCTCTTTTAAGATACTGGTACGATTTATATTTAATTATAAAAATTATAAAATAAACTTATTTATCATTCATTTTAGAATAATTTTTTCAAATTTTATCTAGTTGCCTTTACTTAAATATTACCTTCCAGCAGGAAAACCATTGACGACACACTAATTACTAATTTACGTTTGTTACCAGTCTGAGATGAATCGTTTATGACAAGTCTAATACGAGGTGACAAGTCATAGACGAGTCGCATGTGTCATGTCTGAGATTAATTGTATATTATATATCCCCAGCAAACGTAGAAGAAATTCCAGAACTAGTGCAAAAGTAGTGATAAAAGTATTTGTTTCCTTGTGAAAAAGGATGGGCGTCGGGAAAAATTCATCAGTTTTATAAAAAAAATTTAGTAGACATACGAAATTTTTGCGAATTCTAAATTATTTAGGATATTTTAATGGATGGATATTTTAAGGGATATTTCAATGCAATCCGGTAGTTAATCTAGTTAATCTGTTTTTTTTTTGTTTGCTATTTCGTGTTCGCCCAATTCAACGGTTAAATACTAGTTCAAATAACTTTGGTTTCAGGAAATTCTACTGTAAGTTGCGGAGTTGCAGAATGATTAAATTAATAAATGTTTCAATTATTTAGGAAGCCGGAAAATATGAATTTAGAATTAAATTTCAGGAAATTTACAGATGCTTGTGAATTAATGCTTCATTGTAATTGCTGATTGTGTAGTTTAGAATTGTGTTGTCATTTTATTACTAACGACTTTACATAGGTGTCTGTAACGGGTCGAGTCAACCAATTTTGGTTAGGAAGCCGAAAAGTATTAATAGAATTAAATTTCAGGAAAATTTCAGATGCATGTGAAATAATAATATTTTTTCTTAGGTTGCCGTTTTAAAGAAGCAATTGTTGAAGACCAATACCATCGTTATCCATTAACCTATTAAGCCTTTATCCTTCATCTAGTAGATTAGAATGGTGTTGTCTTTGTGTTACTAACTATCGGCTATACCTAGGTGTCTGTAACCGGGCCGATTCTGTCCCACTTAACTAACCTATCCAATCCTTCGGTTTTGTTATGTGTAAAAAAGGGTGTACGGTGGTCCCGGCGTCATCCGGGAACTCAAGCCTAAGAACTTGGTCGTACATTCAAAATCAATCAATCAATATTTTGCTAGGATCCTGGCTAGGGTTCAACGGATACTCGTATTTAAATTGATCATGTAAACTTAGAAATAAGGTGGCCAAATCCCTGAATGCGATGTAGAGCTAGCAAAATAAATAAAAATGTTCATCAAAATTAACGTCTTTAACGGTATTCACGTTTACACTATGCATTGCCGTGTACCTCATGATTGAAACCATCGCAACTATGTTACGGAATCAGCAACATAACATATAAAACATTAACAAGCGAGTTTCACCGCGACCTAAAACATATAAAATCATTCTGAGGTATATCATGGTCACAATTGTAAGCCGTTAAATCTTTTAGTAATTTTTTTGTTGAAATTATCTTACAATCTATTTAGTTTGCAAAAAAAATGTACTAACGAAAGTTAATTATCGTTATTATGATCATTATCGAAACAAACAACTCACGGTTACGTTGAAAATATAAATGTTTCTTACCGTTGTTTTAACTAACTTAATACACCAACTAGTGTATTAACAACACGGCCTGTGTCGTACGGTAGTACGTTGTGCTTATGTGCAAAATTGAATATTGATAACATACACAGACATCATTAAGCTAATATTTTTACGAATAACAACTTCATTCGTTGGTTTGTATTGCAGAGACTGTTTTCTCTATCAGTTTGTCTCGTCACAAATTTTCTATATAATTTTGATGTATTGGTTCGTATCGGATGATGATAATATCTCTCTTTTAAATTCAACTCATTTATTACTGTTTACCATCAGTAACAACATTTTGTAATTACTTATTGTGTTAGTTTGTGCAAATCTTTTGGGAGTGATACACCAGGTAACTGGTAGTAATTCGAGTGAATTTAAAATCGAAACTTTAATTTTATACAACTTTTTCGGTTGAAAATTTGTCATCATACTAAATTGATCTCGTTTGTGTAGTGTTGTTCGCCAGTGGACATTATATTGTGCGATTTGGAATAATTTATTTTTATTTTCTCCTGGTTTTAATTAATTTTAAGTTTAGTTTAGTATCTAGTTAGTTTCGTGAATAATATGGTGCTAGTGAAATATGCTCATTAAAAATATTAAACTGATAACAATTTGTTAAAACAGCACTGCCGTTGTAGCAGCGCAAAGATACTGTGCTTAGCAATTAAGTCATCTTTCAGCATTATAACACATTATGTGTTGTGTGAGATTTCAATGGTGAGTCATTTCGTTTTAAAACATTTTTTCATTATAATCATTATCGAAATAAACAACTCATAGTTACGTTGAAAATATAAATGCTTCTTACCGTTATTTTAACTAACACACCAACCAGTGTATGCATTAATAACATAGTCTGTGTCGTGCGGTAGTGCGTTGGGTTTGTGTGTAAAATTGAATATTGGTTGATTATTGATATGACGCTCTTTTAACATCTATTAAGGTGGCTCCTGTAACTTTTTTATTGTTAAAATCTTTTATAATATCGGATGTTAATTTGTTTATTGCGCGGATCGTCGAATGTCCTTGTCGAAAGAAAAATTGATTATCTGTAAGAGTTTAAGAATTAGATTTTCTGTTACGTGTGTCTTTATTCGATTGTATATGATTATTTCAAATATTTTCCTAATATTTACTAATAAGTTTATTGGCATATAGTTTTCACATTCGTTTGGATTTTTTTTTCTGTTTCATAATTAGTATAATTTTAGCTATTTTCCAAGCACTAGGAATGTAAAGGTTTTTTTATTATGTTGTTAACTATTGTACAATATTCTTGAATAATTTCCATTGGAATAAATTTAAGAGCGACGTTTGTAATTTTATCGATACCTGATGATGTTTTTTTATTAAGACATTTAAATATCTCTTCTAGTTCTTTATATTCTATATTTATGACATCTAAATTTTCCGCATTTGCCAGAAAATCGTCGCTGAATATCACTTTGTGGGTGTGTAAGTTTTCTCATCGCTCTGAATTTTTGAGTAGTAGCTTCAATTTCTTTTTCGAATGATGGAGTTAGTATTATTTTTGATTCACTTTCATTGAATTGAATGCTCCGATTATTTTTAGTTTGTCGTGTTCGTCGACACTATTATCCAAATTAATATTTCCTATTTCTGTATTTCTCATTGACTTCACACTAAATTTGTCCACCATCAGATCGGCAATTTCTATTTGCTCTTTTGGTCTAAATAACGTATTAATTTTTTTAAATATATTTCTATTTCCGTCATTTATCTTAATTTTTTCAATTTTTCTTTTTCAGTATTTATTCACTTGTAGTTTAATATTTTGCATTATTAATATTTTAATATTTTTTATTACTGATTTTAGGTGGTTTAGTTTTTGTACAATTGTTGGGTTGCTTAAATCATAAAAATGTTGCCGTTTTATAGTTTTAATTTTAGTGATGTCCTCGCTTTTGGTTTTGTATAATTTCATAATCATATTTGTTTGAAAGTTTTCTGTCCTTTGGTTTCTGGTGTTGATGTTTCTATGGCTTCCAAATTAAATGATTTATTTGCTTACGGTGATTGCCTATTTCAATGTTTGATAAATTCTTATTGTTTTTGACTATCTTTGGTTCATTGTTCTGAGTTAAATTGTTGTAATAGCTTAATATCATTTGTTTTTGGTACTTTGGCCAATTAGAATTATTTCTAATATCATTATTATTTATATCAGAAATGCTATGTCATTTGCCATGCCATTGGCAAATCATCATTGTATAGCCCTATAGAGATCACTCTCGCATCACGCATCGAAGAGTGGTTATTGTATTTGAAGTTTTTAGTCTACTATCGTGAAGAACTATATCTAAGTATGACGCACTTGGAATGTATGTTGGTTTTGCCGAATATTTTAACTGCATTTTATAGAAGTTTGCATTCAGATCTAACCATTGTTTAAGCATAGTCCCAGTTTCTACTTCGTCTTACGCGAGCTGCATGTGTTATCCCTTCTTTCCTTATTGATTTAAATAGGTTTCTATTGTTATGTTAGTGGTTATTATTGCTTCTCTCTATTAGATTGTTTTTCTTTAAATTTAGGTTTTGTATCAACGACTTGTATATTGGGCAGTCCTTGTTTGATGTTGGTTGGTCCTTGTTTTACAATTAATACAGAACGTATTTTCCGCACCCATTTCCGTTGCGTGATCACCAACATAATTTGTGTGATTTAAAGTTGCACATTGTCCTGGTGTGTGTTTATTACTGCATTTAACATATCTCTACTCAAATATGCAGTTCGCTGCTACGTGGCGATATCGTTGACAATTATGAAATAAAATTAATTTTTGGCGTATCATTGGATACCAGAATATTCGTTGATAAATTATATTTCGAATTTTAGCGAATTCTGTTAACTGATTATCTGGTGTTATATGAACAATAAATATAGGTACATTTTTTTCTGTCGTTTCGAACTAGGTGTGACTTATAAATAAATGCATCAAACCAACAGATTTACAAAGATTCCATCCGTTGAAGAAATCGTGTCGTGAGTTCCTTTCCTGCTTTGATATACGAGTACTACAATATTTGGTGATTTATGGATTCGATTTATTTTATTTTGATTTAATTTGTTTTAAGAGAACCAAGTTAATTTAGTTAATACTAATAATAACATTACATTTATTTTATTCAACTACAATTTAACTCATAGTAATGACGTTTTATATCAGGAAATTTACTGCAACTTAATTAATTATACATTTTTAATTATAACTATAAATTGTTTTTAAAGATGCTGATTGCTGAATATTTATATCCAAAAAAATCAAAAATTCTTGTGGTATAACCGCCTTACATTATAATTTCAACTAACTATTGACTACTTAGGTGTCTGTAACCGGGTCAATTCGGTCATATTTAACATGCCTATCATATCCTTCATCTTGTTAAATGTAATAAAGGTGTATGGCGGGCCCAGCGTCATCCAGGAGTCTCGCTAAATTGTCGGGTCATACATTTCAATCAATCAACTAATCAAGATGTTTTCTTATGTTTGTTTTGATTTTTTTATTGTTCTAAATAAATCCTGTTGTATATAATTATTATCACTGGCCTTATTTTGTTTTTACTAAATATTACTATTTTTAATTTGCATAATATTATTATCACTATTTCTTAAATTCGCTGGTATTAGTTAGTGTTGGTATAATTTTCGTCGCATGTCAAAGGTTTCTAATCTCTTACTGGATCTGGCTATATTTGTATTATTTATTTGTGTACATAACTGTTCCAACATTTCTTCGAGTTCTTGAATTTTGCCTTTATTTTTCTATTTCCGGTTAATAGGGCATTTTCACACTTTTTTCGTTTTGTAGTTGCTTGTTTACTTTCCATTTTAGCTACTGCTTTTGGTGGTTCCTCATTAGATTCATCCATTTCGCTGGAAACCAACCTTTCCACTACTACTGTATTTATAATTTGTTTTATTCGTTTTTCATCAAATTAATTTTTCATTGACTTTTTAATTTATTATTTGAGTAAAATTTCACTAAAATCAAATTTTATTTAATTATAGGTTGACGAGCGACACAAAACACGTCTACGGCGTCTCGTTGTCAAAATGCCTTATCCTGGAAACCAAACCATCTCTCAGCATTATTATACTTTATGTGTTGTGGGAGATTCCGATGGTGAGTTATTTCGTTTTCTTCTCTCTTCAATCTTTTATATTATTTTGTATGATAATTAATGATTTCGCTGAGTTAAATTAATTTATTTAAGTTTTGCTATGGTTTTGGACTTGTTTTAGTTCTGGTGGAAATTATTATCACTTCTTTGATTTGTTTAGTAACGGGTTATCCAATTCGAGGTTGATAAAGTAGAAATCTGTATACCGACATCTGTCAAAGATAAACGTCAAGTACGCTGTCATTTATTTAGTTGACATTCTGCCATTTAAGAATATGGAGCATTTAACAATCGACCAACGCGTTAAAATTATTAAATCTTATTATAAAAATAGTGATTCTGCCGTATCCGCATTTCGCGCTTTACGAGCAGATTATGGTCGTCATAATCGTCCTACAAAGCAAACCATATTGAATACAGTGAATAAATTTGAACAAACTGGATCTGTTACTGATATTGTAAGGTCTGTGCATCATCGAAACATTCGCAATGCTGAAAATATCGCTTCTGTAGCTGAAAGTGAGGAAGAAGATCCAAATTTGTCAATTCCTCGTCGAGCTCAACATTTAGGCCTATCTTATGGCTCATTATGGCGCATTTTGCATCTGGATTTGCATCTTCATCCGTATAAAGTCCATTTGACACAAGAGCTAAAGCCTGCTGACCATGGACAACGAAGAACATACGCAAATTGGGTGTTGGAAAAACAGGCCGTCGATGCTGATTTTTCGAACAAAATTTTCTTCAGTGATGAAGCTCATTTTCCGCTTGGTGGATACGTTAATAAGCAAAACTGTAGAATTTGGGGCTCAGAAAATCCACAATTGATTGTAGAGAAGCCATTACACCCGGAAAAAGTCACTGTTTGGTGCGCATTGTGGTCTGGTGGTGTGATTGGGCCGTATTTTTTTGAGAACAACCATGGACGAACTGTTACCGTCAATTCTGAGCGCTATGGCCGCATGTTAACCGATTATTTTTTTAAGAAAATCGAAGATTATGATCTTGACGATATGTGGTTCCAGCAGGATGGAGCAACCAGTCACGTAACACGAGCAAATCGAGATCTTTTGCAAGAGAAATTTCCTGGACGTTTGATTTCGCGATTGGCTGATGTCAATTGGCCTCCAAGATCCTGTGATTTAACGCCTTTGGATTTCTTTTTGTGGGGCTACGCGAAAGATCGTGTTTACGCAAACAATCCTCAAACTCTTGACGAATTGAAAACTAATATTCGTAAGGTAATGGCCGAGATACCGCCCGAAATGTGCGGAAAAGTCATTGAAAATTACCGCAAAAGAATCAAGGCCTGTAAGAAGTCCCGTGGAGGACATTTGAATGATATCTTAATTAACTAAAAATGGCAAGGATCAATCTGTAAAATGAAATAAAAATTACAATACATTCCGAATATTTTGTGTGTTTTTTTTAAGTTTACTTTATCAAGCTTGAATTGGATAACCTTGTAGTTCTTTATTAGTACATTATTCTTTAACAAATCATTTTCTTTCCAAGTTTGTTATTATCATTAAATGAATTACGTTTATTCGCGTAACACTTACTCACCGGTTCGAATAGAATCATTATTTTTGTAATAAATTTTAACAATTTCTAAACGGTGTATCTTTTCTTAGTGATTGGCCAACTAATACTACAATACAAATGTCAATTTTGAAGAGAATCTGAAAAAATGGCCGCTCTTATGTTTCTAAAATATATAATACTAATTTGATCACCGGTTATATGTAAGCCCTCGAATAAACGCCAAGTTGCTAAACAGACCCTTAAAATTTTTACCATGTAAGATTTGTATAGCAAGAATAAACCTTAGAGGCGATTTGTTTTCAAAATTTATTTTCTTTGAAATACCTGATGAACAAATGTTCCTCATATTTTCGGAGTTTTCAAAATAACTGGTGCAAATTTCAGGATATTAACAAATTCAAATAAATCTTATAGTAAAATACTAAATCGCTTCATTTACTTAGAATATGCGGTGCTGTACCTCTATGCGTATTTTCACACTATTTAAATTTGGATGTAGACAATAACGTCAACATGACCATAAAATTGAATCAAATCATTTATGTTGAACCTTTCATAGAACGCGCATTAAACTTTCACAGAACTTGTTCTGTTTAAAATTACGAAAATCACGCTTACCTGTAGAAATTGATTATGATTCGTTTTAGTTCCAGGTGGAAATTTACTCCAACGTTCTGATATAAATAATTTAATTTAATTTTTTGGTGATTTTGCGAGGAAATAGAACGTCTGCCATATATAATATGCGTTATGTACAGTTGAGCTGAGTTCAATATATCGGGCGAATAGAAGTACTCTAATTTGTTTCTTTTTGAAATCTTATATAAGCACAAATTTTCTCTTAACTTTTGAAATGATTAGACTCCTGCGTTTTATAAATCTAAAATGTAAACATTCGATATGATTATGCTAATCTTACGGAGTGTATCAAATTATTATTCCCGTTTGCACACTAGAAAATATAACTTATTTTCCAACTTAAATAAAAAGTGAGAATATCGTTTTCTATAAGTGATAATTTTTATTTATTTTTATTTTGTATTTTGGACTAGTTTCGATAGTTCTTTCTACGTCAGCTATTTTCTCTATTTTAATTTCTGGTTCACAAATATTCCTTTATATATTCGTAAATTTCGTTGTACGACATCCTATCGTTTAATAATTGTGGATTGTTCCTGTGTTGATAAATCTTATACTCCTCTATTCTATTCATTTATTCGCCTTTTTTCATTCCGTGTAGGATTTCTAACGTTTGTAGCAAATTTTATTCAATCTTATCTCTTACCTCAATTTGTGACTTAAATTATAATATTTGGCTAATACTTTGGCTGATTCGCCTGATCACGAGATTTAATTTCAAATTTAAATAAAAAGTGAGAATATCTGTTTCTTTAAAAGAAAATCTTTTTTCGTTAAAAGAAATATCTTTTGCTTTTCCTTCATTCTCACTTTTTATTTGAATTTGAAATTAAATCTCGTGATAAAAGTGCGCAACAAAATAATGTAAAATAATAGAGCTAAGTTGTTTGACTGATGCGAACTGCGGTTTCATTTCACAGATTCTCGTTTTGATTTGTTCTTTTCAAACAAGAGAAAAATTGCTTGTAAATATTAGATTCAACTCCTTTTGTCCATCAGTAAACTTAAATGTTTCGTTTTCGCCTTGATGATAAATAATTAGCTCACACCGCTCAGAAAATCAATGTGGAGAGGGTTTATTGCACATATGCATCGTAATTTAATAAGTATCTAATAATGACCGTATAACAATTTAAAACAATCAGAATTTTATTCCAGGAATTTCATTTTTCTGAATTTTGATAAATTTTCCGAGTAACAACCGAAAATTTTCTGTTTAAAATAATCGGTTGGTAATCAATTTTTCCCATTGTTATACGAGTATATATTACGGTTAATTCTGTTTGAAATTGTATTCTGATTCAAATTTAATAAACAAATTTAGAAAAACATATACGACGAAAACTTAACCATGGACGATACCTCCATTGCCAAAGTGAACAATGTAGACGTGGTAACCGATAATATGTGGATTATTTGTAACACTTTATTATTAAGAAAATCGAAAGCATATTTTTATGCCATATTTTACTAGGATCCTGGCTAGGGTTCAACGGATACTCGTATTAAAATTGATCATGTAAACATAGAAATAAGGTGGCCAAATCCCTGAATGATGTAGAGCTAGCAAAATAAATAAAAATGTTCATCAAAATTAACGTCTTTAACGGGATTCACGTTTACACTATGCATTGCCGTATACCTCATAATTGAAACCATCGCAACTATGTTACGGAATCAGCAACATAACATATAAATCATTCACAAGCGAATTTCACCGCGACCTAAAACATATAAAATCATTCTGTAGTATATCATGGTCACAATTGTAAGCCGTTAAATCTTTTAGTAATTTTTTTGTTGAAAATTATCTTACAATCTATTTAGTTTGCTAAAAAAATGTACTAACGAAAGTTAATTATCGTTATTATGATCATTATCGAAACAAACAACTCACGGTTACGTTGAAAATATAAATGTTTCTTACCGTTGTTTTAACTAACTTAATACACCAACTAGTGTATTAACAACACGGCCTGTGTCGTACGGTAGTACGTTGTGCTTATGTGCAAAATTGAATATTGATAACATACACAGACATCATTAAGCTAATATTTTTACGAATAACAACTTCATTCGTTGGTTTGTATTGCAGAGACTGTTTTCTCTATCAGTTTGTTTCGTCACAAATTTTCTATATAATTTTGATGTATTGGTTCTTATCGGATGATGATAATATCTCTCTTTTAAATTCAACTCATTTATTACTGTTTACCATCAGTAACAACATTTTGTAATTACTTATTTTGTTAGTTTGTGAAAATCTTTTGGGAGTGATACACCAGGTAACTGGTAGTAATTCGAGTGAATTTAAAATCGAAACTTTAATTTATACAACTTTTTCGGTTGAAAATGTGTCATCATACTAAATTGATCTCGTTTGTGTAGTGTTGTTCGCCAGTGGACATAATATTGTGCGATTTGGATAAATTTATTTTTATTTTCTCCTGGTTTTAATTAATTTTAAGTTTAGTTTAGTATCTAGTTAGTTTCGTGAATAATATGGTGCTAGTGAAATATGCTCATTAAAAATATTAAACTGATAACAATTTGTTAAAACAGCACTGCCGTTGTAGCAGCGTAAAGATACTGTGCTTAGCAATTAAGTCATCTTTCAGCATTATAACACATTATGTGTTGTGTGAGATTTCAATGGTGAGTCATTTCGTTTTAAAACATTTTTTTTTATTATAATCATTATCGAAATAAACAACTCACGGTTACGTTCAAAATATAAATGCTTCTTACCGTTATTTCAGCTAACACACCAACCAGTGTATGCATTAATAATATAGTCTGTGTCGTGCGGTAGTGCGTTGGGTTTGTGTGTAAAATTGAATATTGGTTGATTATTGATATGACGCTATTTTAACATCTATTAAGGTGGCTCCTGTAACTTTTTTATTGTTAAAATCTTTTATAATATCGGATGTTAATTTGTTTATTGCGCGGATCGTCGAATGTCCTTGTCGAAAGAAAAATTGATTATCTGTAAGAATATAAGAATTAGATTTTCTGTTACGTGACGATTGTGAAGTTTTTCCTAAAAAAAAGTTATTTCTAAAACCCAACAACAATAATAAAAATATCTGCATGTATGTGTAAAATTCGTAAAATCGAATAAATTAGGTAACTTCATATAAACGAGTAAAATAAATATATGCAAAATCATAAATGGCTAGTCAATTAGTATAAAATTGTTGCAGACCATGAAATTAACACAATTTCCAAAAATTATGAATTAAAAATATTTGAATACAAATTCCGAGTTATTAAATATATTTTCGGGTTTTTATAATTTTCCGATATTACTAAACGGCGGAACCACTAGCGGAAAATTAATTTGAGTTGGTCTAGGCCTGTGTGAACGGAAAGTCATTCACATTTTCCAAAAAGTAGGGCCTCTGGTAGGATTAAGGATATTTGAACACATAACCGGGATTATGAGATAAATTCGGTTTTTCCGAGTTTTCCGATATTACTAAACGGCGGAACCACTAGCGGAACACTAATTTGAGTTGGTCTAGGCCTGTGTGAACGGAAAATCATTCACATTTTCCAAAAAGTAGGGCCTCTGGTAGTTAGGATTAAGGATATTTGAACACATTGAAATGGGTTGGCTTCTACACGCAGAAGAGCAAACCCAATTTCACAGAATTGCCACTATCTGTATGGCATCCCTCGCGGCATTTGTTCCCGCGGCTCAGTCGGTTGAGGGAACGGCGTGGGGATGAGGATGCCCAGATAGCAGCCTTGTTAACCGTGAAATAAAAATGAGGAGAAAACCATAACCCAAAAGGTTAGGCGAGGGAATTTGGACGGGTCATCGGACCCAGAAGTGGAGACACAACAGGAAATCTATCAACTCATCCTTCTGATGAGTGACCGTACGTGTGTATATCTGAAGACTCTTAGTGAGTCATCACTAACCGGGTGTTAACCAAAAAAAAACACAAATGGGCAGCTCGCCCTTTTTAATTTCTAAATTGTTAGTGGAGATGGTGTTGCAGCTGGCTCTAACGAAAAGGAAAAGTACAGCCTAGGCCGTATCAGTTCCGTCTCAGAAAGACTGTTAGAGGAACAGTCTGCTACCGTTTTGTTATTCACTGACACTTAGTTTTTATCCTTACCGATAAATACTTACCACTATGAACCACGTATCAACACGGCAGCAATCTCTGCAACTAACAGCAACCACTTCACAAGCACAAAAAATAACTCCCAGTCTTTTTTTTTCTTTTTATTTTTTAACACCTAACACAAAAAAAAAAATCTAAACTCTTACACTCGCTAACACACTCAAACTTACTTAACCAATGTCTCCACGTTGAGACTTCAAACTCACTGACCTCTTCACCAAAATTTTGGTACGGTATTTATATCGTATTAATTAACTGATTGAGAAGGGAGGGGGAAATTTTTGTACAATTAATGTACTACTCTCAGTTAATTAATTTCATTTTTGCAATATTAACAAAATATTGCCATAAACACCGCCCATTTAAAAAGTGTGCTAATTTGCACTTGAGGAATTTATATTGCATGTGTCGCGGAAAGTGCAATTCCTCAATTTCTACATACAGGTAGTTCGATTACCTCCATGTAGAACGTTTACTCTTTGCGCGCACAACACAAAACACATGACTACGCAATCCAACAACAACATAAATATTTACGTTTACTCATTTGTATTTATAATAACTACATTATAGATACATTGAGTGACGTCGGTTGCAATTGGATACATACGTAGATATGAAATATTTTTATGTTCGTTGTATTGCATTTTATACCGTTTTCAGGTATATGAATGCAACAACAAACACAAAGAAAACTAGGTGATTCCCGCATGGCTAACTAATTAAAGAATCTTTGTGAAGATGATCTCTTCAAGGTCATGGTGGAATCACTTTGCATATAGGAAAGATTTTGGGAAATGGGTTGATAGCGGAATATGATAAGATTCCGTTACAACATAACCGGGGTTATGAAATAAATTCGGTTTTTCCGAGTTTTCCGATATTACTAAACGGCGGAACCACTAGCGGAAAATTAATTTGAGTTGGTCTAGGCCTGTGTGAACGGAAAATCATTCACATTTTCCAAAAAGTAGGGCCTCTGGTAGTTAGGATTAAGGATATTTGAACACATAACCTGGATTATGAAATAAATTCGGTTTTTCCGAGTTTTCCGATATTACTAAACGGCGGAACCACTAGCAGAAAATAAATTTGAGTTGGTCTACTCCTGTGTGAACGGAAAATCATTCACATTTTCCAAAAAGTAGGGCCTCTGGTAGTTAGGATTAAGGATATTTGAACACATAACCGGAGTTATGAAATAAATTCGGTTTTTCCGAGTTTTCCGATATTACTAAACGGCGGAACCACTAGCGGAAAATAAATTTGAGTTGATCTAGACCTGTGTGAACGGAAAATCATTCACATTTTCCAAAACGTAGGGCCTTTGGTAGTTAGGATTAAGGATATTTGAACACATAACCTGGATTATGAAGTAATTTCGGTTTTTCCGAGTTTTCCGATATTACTAAACGGCGGAACCACTAGCAGAAAATAAATTTGAGTTGGTCTAGGCCTGTGTGAATGGAAAATCATTCACATTTTCCAAAAAGTATGGCCTCTGGTAGTTAGGATTAAGGATATTTGAACACATAACCGGGATTATGTAACCACAAGCGGAAAATAAATTTGAGTTGGTCTAGGCCTGTGTGAACGGAAAATCATTCACATTTTCCAAAAAGTAGGGCCTCTGGTAGTTAGGATTAAGGATATTTGAACACATAACCTGGATTATGAATTAAATTCGGTTTTTCCGAGTTTTCCGATATTACTAAACGGCGGAACCACTAGCAGATAAAAATTTGAGTTGGTCTAGGCCTGTGTGAATGGAAAATCATTCACATTTTCCAAAAAGTATGGCCTCTGGTAGTTAGGATTAAGGATATTTGAACACATAATCGGGATTATGAAATAAATTCGGTTTTTCCGAGTTTTCCGATATTACTAAACGGCGGAACCAATAGCAGAAAATAAATTTTAGTTGGTCTAGGCCTGTGTGAACGGAAAATCATTCACATTTTCGAAAAAGTAGGGCCTCTGGTAGTTAGGATTAAGGATATTTGAACACTAACCGGGGTTATGAAATAAATTCGGGTTTTCCGAGTTTTCCGATATTACTAAACGGCGGAACCACTAGCAGAAAATAAATTTGAGTTGGTCTAGACCTGTGTGAACGGAAAATCATTCACATTTTCCAAAAAGTAGGCCCTCTGGTAGTTAGGATTAAGGATATTTGAACACATAACCGTGGTTATGAAATAAATTCGGTTTTTCCGAGTTTTCCGATATTACTAAACGGCAGAACCACTAGCGGAAAATTAATTTGAGTTGGTCTAAGCCTGTGTGAACGGAAAATCATTCACATTTTCCAAAAAGTAGGGCCTCTGGTAGTTAGGATTAAGGATATTTGAACACATAACCGGAGTTATGAAATAAACTCAGGTTTTCCGAGTTTTCCGATATTACTAAACGGCGGAACCACTAGCAGAAAATAAATTGAGTTGGTCTAGGCCTGTGTGAATGGAAAATCATTCACATTTTCCAAAAAGTAGGCCCTCTGGTAGTTAGGATTAAGGATATTTGAACACATAACCGTGGTTATGAAATAAATTCGGTTTTTCCGAGTTTTCCGATATTACTAAACGGCGGAACCACTAGCAGAAAATTAATTTGAGTTGGTCTAGGCCTGTGTGAACGGAAAATCAATCACATTTTCCAAAAAGTATGGCCTCTGGTAGTTAGGATTAAGGATATTTGAACACATAACCGGGATTATGAAATAAATTCGGTTTTTCCGAGTTTTCCGATATTACTAAACGGCGGAACCACTAACAGAAAATAAATTTGATTTGGTCTAGGCCTGTGTGAACGGAAAATCATTCACATTTTCCAAAAAGTAGGGCCTCTGGTAGTTAGGATTAAGGATATTTGAACACATAACCGGGATTATGAAATAAATTCGGGTTTTCCGAGTTTTCCGATATTACTAAACGGCGGAACCACTAGTAGAAAATAAATTTGAGTTTGTCTAGGCCTGTGTGAACGGAAAATCATTCACATTTTCCAAAAAGTAGGGCCTCTGGTAGTTAGGATTAAGGATATTTGAACACATAACCGGGGTTATGAAATAAATTCGGTTTTCCGAGTTTTCCGATATTAATAAACGGCGGAACCACTAGCGGAAAATAAATTTGAGTTGGTCTAGGCCTGTGTGAACGGAAAATCATTCACATTTTCCAAAAAGTAGGGCCTCTGGTAGTTAGGATTAAGGATATTTGAACACATAACCTGGATTATGAAATAAATTCGGTTTTTCCGAGTTTTCCGATATTACTAAACGGCGGAACCACTAGCAGAAAATAAATTGAGTTGGTCTAGGCCTGTGTGAATGGAAAATCATTCACATTTTCCAAAAAGTAGGGCCTCTGGTAGTTAGGATTAAGGATATTTGAACACATTACCTGGGCTATGAAATAAATTCGGTTTTCCGAGTTTTCCGATATTACTAAACGGCGGAACCACTAGCGGAAAATAAATTTGAGTTGGTCTAGGCCTGTGTGAACGGAAAATCATTCACATTTTCCAAAAAGTAGGGCCTCTGGTAGTTAGGATTAAGGATATTTGAACACTAACCGGGGTTACGAAATAAATTCGGTTTTCCGAGTTTTCCGATATTACTAAACGGCGGAACCACTAGCAGAAAATAAATTTGAGTTGGTCTAGGCCTGTGTGAACGGAAAATCATTCACATTTTCCAAAAAGTATGGCCTCTGGTAGTTAGGATTAAGGATATTTGAACACATAACCTGGGTTATGAAATAAATTCGGTTTTTCCGAGTTTTCCGATATTACTAAACGGCGGAAACACTAGCGGAAAATTAATTTGAGTTGGTCTAGGCCTGTGTGAACGGAAAATCATTCACATTTTCCAAAAGGTAGGGCCTCTGGTAGTTAGGATTAAGGATATTTGAACACATAACCGGGGTTAATAAATAAATTCGGTTTTTCCGAGTTTTCCGATATTACTAAACGGCGGAACCACTAGCGGAAAATAAATTTTGGGTTGATCTAGGCCTGTGTGTACGGAAAATCATTCATATTTTTCAAAAAGTTGGGCCTCTGGTAGTTAGGATTAAGGATATTTGAACACATAACCGGAGTTATGAAATAAATTCGGTTTTTCCGAGTTTTCCGATATTACTAAACGGCGGAACCACTAGCGGAACACTAATTTGAGTTGGTCTAGGCCTGTGTGAATGGAAAATCATGCAAATTTTCCAAAAAGTAGGGCCTCTGGTAGTTAGGATTAAGGATATTTGAACACATATCCTGGATTATGAAATTAATTCGGTTTTTCCGAGTTTTCCGATATTACTAAACGGCGGAACCACTAGCGGAAAATAAATTTGAGTTGGTCTAGGCCTGTGTGAACGGAAAATCAATCACATTTTCCAAAAAGTATGGCCTCTGGTAGTTAGGATTAAGGATATTTCAAGTAAATGATCGATGAATGATTTGATTAGTAAGATAAGTTATATCGTAGATTTAGCTTTAGCTATGAATGGATTGGTATGTTTTGTAGATGAGAAATAAGAGGTTTTAGTGTAGATTTAATCAAGTGTGCTTAGCATAGGAACAGGTACTGTGATTAGATCACACTTTCGCTATTCTCCTTCGCTTTGCCGTGCGAAGTAAAGTAAACACAAGTAACTAAATCGGTTCGCAAGAGTTAGTAGGTTGAAAATACTTACCCAAATTATTCTGCTTTGCTTATAAGGGTCTTATATTTTTTTATCAGAAGGAAAAATTCTTAGGTTGATTATAGTTTATTAACTTTTTATTATTTAAACTTCACAATTTTAATTTTAGAAACACACGTTGACACTAAGATGGTTTAAAGTAAACTATATTTTTCGTTTTAATAAATCGAATCTTATATGCTAATTTTATGATACTTCTACCAACAATTCAAATTTCGAGGATCCGACAATATATTGTTTGTTTAAGAATTATTTAGGACGCAAGTAATTAAATTTAATGTGTATGAAATTGCAAAGTATTTTACCAAAATTTTCAATCATCAAAAATTATTACTGATATTTCGTGTGAACTCAAAAAAATATGTTTCACACATATAGGTTCCTATAATGTCCAGACGATATTCATATTGATTTTTGTTGTTGTTTTTCTTTAATTAGTACGTACGATGTCCGCATTTACTTTTTTAATTATTTTCTTATTTTTGGGTATATAAAAATGCGATACCAGAAAATAGTATGTAGTACATATACTATATTTGTTTGTTGTTGTTATTTCGTTTTCTTTGATATTGTGTGTGAAAGTGAAATACGTTTAATATGTGTGACGTACATATATGAATGTCTGATTTGTTGTTGTTTTTATATTTTTATTTGTTTCTACATATGATGTGTGGATCATGCTTATTGTGCGACTTTTGTATGAACGTAAATATGCATGTACGTTGAATGGTATATGCGATATCGTTTACATTGTCGTAGCGATTTGTATTTTGCATTTAATTTATTGATTAGGTTTTTATTTGATTTGTGATGATGGAATTTTGATCTACGACATTAAAAATGCAATGGGTGAGGTTGTGAGTATCACAACATGCCTCACTTTAATATTTTGCGTTATTAATATTTTAATATTTTTTATTACTGATTTTAGTTGGTTTAATTTTTGTACAATTGTTGGGTTCCTTAAATCATAAAAATGTTGCCGTTTTATAGTTTTAATTTTAGTGATGTACTCGCTTTTGGTTTTGTATAATTTCGTAATCATATTTGTTTTAAAGTTTTCTGTCCTTTGGTTTCTGGTGTTGATGATTCAATGGCTTCCAAAATTAAATGATTTATTTGCTTACGGTGATTGCCTAGTTTAATGTTTGATAAATTCTTATTGTTTAGGACTATCCTTGGTTCATTGTTCTGAGTTAAATGGTTGTAATAGCTTAATATCATTTGTTTTTGGTACTCTGGTCAATTAATGTTATTTATAGAATTATTTCTAATATCATTATTACTTGCATTATTATTTATATCAGAAATGCTATGTCATTTGCCATGACATTGGCAAATCACCATTGTATAGCCCTATGATCACTCGCGCATCACGCATCGAAGGATGGTCAATAACCATCCTTCGATGCGTGATGCGAGAGTGATCATAGGGCTATACAATGGTGATTTGCCAATGTCATGGCAAATGACATAGCATTTCTGATATTTGAAATTTTTAGTCTACTATCATGAAGAACATCTAAGTATGACGCACTTAGAATGTTTGTTGGTTATGCCGAATATTTTAACTGCATTTTATAGAAGTTTGCATTCAGATCTAACCATTGTTTAAGCATAGTCTTGGTCTCTACTTTCTCTTATACGATCTGCATATTTTATCCCTTCTTTCCTTATTGAATTAAATAGGTTTCTATCGTTATGTTAGTGGTTATTATTCCTTTTCTCTATTAGTTCGTTTTTCTTTAAATTTAGTTTTTGTATCAAAAACTTGTATATTGGGCAGCCCATGTGTGAAGGTGGATTTACATTTGCGACGTGTGACGTGTGACCTCCACTGCCAAAGTGAACAATGTAGACGTGGTAATATTATCATATGTGGATTGTTTGTAACACTTTATTATTAAGAAAATCGAAAGCATATTTTATGTCATATTTTGCTAGGATCCTGGCTAGGGTTCAACGGATACTCGTATTAAAATTGATCATGTAAACTTAGAAATAAGGTGGCCAAATCCCTGAATGCGATGTAGAGCTAGCAAAATAAATAAAAATGTTCATCAAAATTAACGTTTAACGGTATTCACGTTTACACTATGCATTGCCGTATACCTCATAATTGAAACCATCGCAACTATGTTACGGAATCAGCAACATAACATATAAAACATTCACAAGCGAATTTCACCGCGACCTAAAACATATAAAATCATTCTGTAGTATATCATGGTCACAATTGTAAGCCGTTAAATCTTTTAGTAATTTTTTTGTTGTAAATTATCTTACAATCTATTTAGTTTGCTAAAAAAATGTACTAACGAAAGTTAATTATCGTTATTATGATCATTATCGAAACAAACAACTCACGGTTACGTTGAAAATATAAATGTTTCTTACCGTTGTTTTAACTAACTTAATACACCAACTAGCGTATTAACAACACGGCCTGGAGCATTCGGGCTGTAGCACTATTATCCAAATTAATATTTCCTATTTCTGTATTTCTCATTGACTTCACACTAAATTTGTCCACCATCAGATCGGCAATTTCTATTTGCTCTTTTGGTCTAAACGTGTTAATTTTTTTAAATTTATTTCTATTTCCGTCATTTATCTTTTAGAAAAACATGTACGACGAAAACTTAACCATGGACGATACCTCCACTGCCAAAGTGAACAATGTAGACGTGGTAACCGATAATATGTGGATTGTTTGTAACACTTTATTATTAAGAAAATCGAAAGCATATTTTTATGTCATATTTTGCTAGGATCCTGGCTAGGGTTCAACGGATACTCGTATTAAAATTGATCATGTAAACTTAGAAATAAGGTGGCCAAATCCCTAAATGCGATGTAGAGCTAGCAAAATAAATAAAAATGTTCATCAAAATTAACGTTTAACGGTATTCACGTTTACACTATGCATTGCCGTATACCTCATAATTGAAACCATCGCAACTATGTTACGGAATCAGCAACATAACATATAAAACATTCACAAGCGAATTTCACCGCGACCTAAAACATATAAAATCATTCTGTAGTATATCATGGTCACGATTGTAAGCCGTTAAATCTTTTAGTAATTTTTTTGTTGAAAATTATCTTACAATCTATTTAGTTTGCTAAAAAAATGTACTAACGAAAGTTAATTATCGTTATTATGATCATTATCGAAACAAACAACTCACGGTTACGTTGAAAATATAAATGTTTCTTACCGTTGTTTTAACTAACTTAATACACCAACTAGAGTATTAACAACACGGCCTGTGTCGTACGGTAGTACGTTGTGCTTATGTGCAAAATTGAATATTGATAACATACACAGACATCATTAAGCTAATATTGTTACGAATAACAACTTCATTCGTTGGTTTGTATTGCAGAGACTGTTTTCTCTATCAGTTTGTCTCGTCACAAATTTTCTATATAATTTTGATGTATTGGTTCTTATCGGATGATGATAATATCTCTCTTTTAAATTCAACTCATTTATTACTGTTTACGATCAGTAACAACATTTTGTAATTACTTATTGTGTTAGTTTGTGCAAATCTTTTGGGAGTGATACACCAGGTAACTGGTAGTAATTCGAGTGAATTTAAAATCGAAACTTTAATTTATACAACTTTTTCGGTTGCCAATTTGTCATCATACTAAATTGATCTCGTTTGTGTAGTGTTGTTCGCCAGTGGACATAATATTGTGCGATTTGGATAAATTTATTTTTATTTTCTCCTGGTTTTAATTAATTTTAAGTTTAGTTTAGTATCTAGTTAGTTTCGTGAATAATATGGTGCTAGTGAAATATGCTCATTAAAAATATTAAACTGATAACAATTTGTTAAAACAGCACTGCCGTTGTAGCAGCGTAAAGATACTGTGCTTAGCAATTAAGTCATCTTTCAGCATTATAACACATTATGTGTTGTGTGAGATTTCAATGGTGAGTCATTTCCTTTTAAAACATTTTTTTTTATTATAATCATTATCGAAATAAACAACTCACGGTTACGTTCAAAATATAAATGCTTCTTACCGTTATTTTAGCTAACACACCAACCAGTGTATGCATTAATAATATAGTCTGTGTCGTGCGGTAGTGCGTTGGGTTTGTGTGTAAAATTGAATATTGGTTGATTATTGATATGACGCTATTTTAACATCTATTAAGGTGGCTCCTGTAACTTTTTTATTGTTAAAATCTTTTATAATATCGGATGTTAATTTGTTTATTGCGCGGATCGTCGAATGTCCTTGTCGAAAGAAAAATTGATTATCTGTAAGAATATAAGAATTAGATTTTCTGTTACGTGACGATTGTGAAGTTTTTCCTAAAAAAAAGTTATTCCTAAAACCCAACAACAATAATAAAAATATCTGCATGTATGTGTAAAATTCGTAAAATCGAATAAATTAGGTAACTTCATATAAACGAGTAAAATAAATATATGCAAAATCATAAATGGCTAGTCAATTAGTATAAAATTGTTGCAGACCATGAAATTAACACAATTTCCAAAAATTATGAATTAAAAATATTTGAATACAAATTCCGAGTTATTAAATATATTTTCGGGTTTTTATAATTTTCCGATATTACTAAACGGCGGAACCACTAGCGGAAAATTAATTTTAATTAAGGCCTGTGAGAACGGAAAATCATTCACATTTTCCAAAAAGTAGGGCCTCTGGTAGTTAGGATTAAGGATATTTGAACACATAACCGGGATTATGAAATAAATTCGGTTTTTCCGAGTTTTCCGATATTACTAAACGAAGGAACCACTAGCGGAAAATTAATTTGAGTTGGTCTAGGCCTGTGTGAACGGAAAGTCATTCACATTTTCCAAAAAGTAGGGCCTCTGGTAGTTAGGATTAAGGATATTTGAACACATAACCGGGATTAATAAATAAATTCGGGTTTTCCGAGTTTTCCGATATTACTAAACGGCGGAACCACTAGCGGAAAATAAATTTGAGTTGGTCTAGGCCTGTGTGAACGGAAAATCATTCACATTTTCCAAAAAGTAGGGCCTCTGGTAGTAAGGATTAAGGATATTTGAACACTAACCGGGGTTATGAAATAAATTCGGTTTTTCCGAGTTTTCCGATATTACTAAACGGCGGAACCACTAGCGGAAAATAAATTTGAGTTGGTCTAGGCCTGTGTGAACGGAAAATCATCATCAGGGTTAAGGATATTTGAACACATAACCGGAGTTATGAAATAAACTCAGGTTTTCCGAGTTTTCCGATATTACTAAACGGCGGAACCACTAGCGAAAAATAAATTTGAGTTGGTCTAGACCTGTGTGAACGGAAAATCATTCACATTTTCCAAAAAGTAGGGCCTCTGGTAGTTAGGATTAAGGATATTTGAACACATAACCGGGATTATGAAATAAATTCGGTTTTTCCGAGTTTTGCTATATTACTAAACGGCGGAACCACTAGCGGAAAATAAATTTGAGTTGGTCTAGACCTGTGTGAACGGAAAATCATTCACATTTTCCAAAAAGTAGGGCCTCTGGTAGTTAGGATTAAGGATATTTGAACACATAATCGGGATTATGAAATAAATTCGGTTTTCCGAGTTTTCCGATATTACTAAACGGCGGAACCAATAGCAGAAAATAAATTTTAGTTGGTCTAGGCCTGTGTGAACGGAAAATCATTCACATTTTCCAAAAAGTAGGACCTCTGTTAGTTAGGATTAAGGATATCTGAACACGTGACCGGGGTTATGAAATAAATTCGGTTTTTCCGAGTTTTCCGATATTACTAAACGGCGGAACCATTAGCGGAAAATTAATTTGAGTTGGTCTAGGCCTGTGTGAACGGAAAATCATTCACATTTTCGAAAAAGTAGGGCCTCTGGTAGTTAGGATTAAGGATATTTGAACACATAACCGGAGTTATGAAATAAATTCGGGTTTTCCGAGTTTTCCGATATTACTAAACGGCGGAACCACTAGCAGAAAATAAATTTGAGTTGGTCTAGGCCTGTGTGAATGGAAAATCATTCACATTTTCCAAAAAGTAGGGCCTCTGGTAGTTAGGATTAAGGATATTTGAACACATAACTGGGATTATGAAATAAATTCGGTTTTTCCGAGTTTTTCGATATTACTAAACGGCGGAACCACTAGCGGAAAACTAATTTGAGTTGGTCTAGGCCTGTGTGAACGGAAAATCATTCACATTTTCCAAAAAGTAGAGCGTCTGGTAGTTAGGATTAAGGATATTTGAACACATTGAAATGGGTTGGCTTCTACACGCAGTAGGGCAAACCCAATTTCACAGAATTGCCACTATCTGTATGGCATCCCTCGCGGCATTTGTTCCCGCGGCTCAGTCGGTTGAGGGAACGGCGTGGGGATGAGGATGCCCAGATAGCAGCCTTGTTAACCGTGAAATAAAAATGAGGAGAAAACCATAACCCAAAAGGTTAGGCGAGGGAATTTGGACGGGTCATCGGACCCAGAAGTGGAGACACAACAGGAAATCTATCAACTCATCCTTCTGATGAGTGACCGTACGTGTGTATATCTGAAGACTCTTAGTGAGTCATCACTAACCGGGTGTTAACCAAAAAAAACACAAATGGGCAGCTCGCCCTTTTTAATTTCTAAATTGTTAGTGGAGATGGTGTTGCAGCTGGCTCTAACGAAAAGGAAAAGTACAGCCTAGGCCGTATCAGTTCCGTCTCAGAAAGACTGTTAGAGGAACAGTCTGCTACCGTTTTGTTATTCACTGACACTTAGTTTTTATCCTTACCGATAAATACTTACCACTATGAACCACGTATCAACACGGCAGCAATCTCTGCAACTAACAGCAACCACTTCACAAGCACAAAAAATAACTCCCAGTCTTTTTTTTTCTTTTTATTTTTTAACACCTTACACAAAAAAAAAAAAATCTAAACTCTTACACTCGCTAACACACTCAAACTTACTTAACCAATGTCTCCACGTTGAGACTTCAAACTCACTGACCTCTTCACCAAAATTTTGGTACGGTATTTATATCGTATTAATTAACTGATTGAGAAGGGAGGGGGAAATTTTTGTACAATTAATGTACTACTCTCAGTTAATTAATTTCATTTTTGCAATATTAACAAAATATTGCCATAAACACCGCCCATTTAAAAAGTGTGCTAATTTGCACTTGGGGAATTTATATTGCATGTGTCGCGGAAAGTGCAATTCCTCAATTTCTACATACAGGTAGTTCGATTACCTCCATGTAGAACGTTTACCCTTTGCGCGCACAACACAAAACACATGACTACGCAATCCAACAACAACATAAATATTTACGTTTACTCATTTGTATTTATAATAACTACTTTATAGATACATTGAGTGACGTCGGTTGAATTGGATACATACGTAGATATGAAATATTTTTATGTTCGTTGTATTGCATTTTATACCGTTTTCAGATATATGAATGCAACAACAAACACAAAGAAAACTAGGTGATTCCCGCATGGCTAACTAATTAAAGAATCTTTGTGAAGATGATCTCTTCAAGGTCATGGTGGAATCACTTTGCATATAGGAAAGATTTTGGGAAATGGGTTGATAGCGGAATATGATAAGATTCCGTTACAACATAACCGGGGTTATGAAATAAATTCGGTTTTTCCGAGTTTTCCGATATTACTAAACGAAGGAACCACTAGCGGAAAATTAATTTGAGTTGGTCTAGGCCTGTGTGAACGGAAAGTCATTCACATTTTCCAAAAAGTAGGTCCTCTGGTAGTTAGGATTAAGGATATTTGAACACATAACTGGGGTTAATAAATAAATTCGGGTTTTCCGAGTTTTCCGATATTACTAAACGGCGGAACCACTAGCGGAAAATAAATTTGGGTTGGTCTAGGCCTGTGTGAATGGAAAATCATTCACATTTTCCAAAAAGCAGGGCCTCTGGTAGTTAGGATTAAGGATATTTGAACACATAACCGGAGTTATGAAATAAATTCGGTTTTTCCGAGTTTTCCGATATTACTAAACGGCGGAACCACTAGCGGAAAATAAATTTGAGTTGGTCTAGGCCTGTGTGAACGGAAAATCATCATCAGGAATAAGGATATTTGAACACATAACAGGAGTTATGAAATAAACTCAGGTTTTCCGAGTTTTCCGATAGTACTAAACGGCGGAACCACTAGCGAAAAATAAATTTGAGTTGGTCTAGACCTGTGTGAACGGAAAATCATTCACATTTTCCAAAAAGTAGGGCCTCTGGTAGTTAGGATTAAGGATATTTGAACACATAACCGGGATTATGAAATAAATTCGGTTTTTCCGAGTTTTGCTATATTACTAAACGGCGGAACCACTAGCGGAAAATAAATTTGAGTTGGTCTAGACCTGTGTGAACGGAAAATCATTCACATTTTCCAAAAAGTAGGGCCTCTGGTAGTTAGGATTAAGGATATTTGAACACATAATCGGGATTATGAAATAAATTCGGTTTTTCCGAGTTTTCCGATATTACTAAACTGCGGAACCAATAGCAGAAAATAAATTTGAGTTGGTCTAGGCCTGTGTAAACGGAAAATCATTCACATTTTCCAAAAAGTAGGACCTCTGTTAGTTAGGATTAAGGATATCTGAACACATGACCGGGGTTATGATATAAATTCGGTTTTTCCGAGTTTTCCGATATTACTAAACGGCGGAACCATTAGCGGAAAATTAATTTGAGTTGGTCTAGGCCTGTGTGAACGGAAAATCATTCACATTTTCCAAAAAGTACTGCCTCTGGTAGTTAGGATTAAGGATATTTGAACACATAACCGGAGTTATGAAATAAATTCGGTTTTTCCGAGTTTTCCGATATTGTTAAACGGCGGAACCACTAGCAGAAAATTAATTTGAGTTGGTCTAGGCCTGTGTGAATGGAAAATCATTCACATTTTCTAAAAAGTAGGGCCTCTGGTAGTTAGGATTAAGGATATTTGAACACATAACCGGGATTATGAAATAAATTCGGTTTTCCGAGTTTTCCGATATTACTAAACGGCGGAACCACTAGCGGAAAACTAATTTGAGTTGGTCTAGGCCTGTGTGAACGGAAAATCATTCACATTTTCCAAAAAGTAGGGCCTCTGGTAGTTAGGATTAAGGATATTTGAACACATTGAAATGGGTTGGCTTCTACACGCAGTAGGGCAAACCCAATTTCACAGAATTGCCACTATCTGTATGGCATCCCTCGCGGCATTTGTTCCCGCGGCTCAGTCGGTTGAGGGAACGGCGTGGGGATGAGGATGCCCAGATAGCAGCCTTGTTAACCGTGAAAGAAAAATGAGGAGAAAACCATAACCCAAAAGGTTAGGCGAGGGAATTTGGACGGGTCATCGGACCCAGAAGTGGAGACACAACAGGAAATCTATCAACTCATTCTTCTGATGAGTGACCGTACGTGTGTATATCTGAAGACTCTTAGTGAGTCATCACTAACCGGGTGTTAACCAAAAAAAAACACAAATGGGCAGCTCGCCCTTTTTAATTTCTAAATTGTTAGTGGAGATGGTGTTGCAGCTGGCTCTAACGAAAAGGAAAAGTACAGCCTAGGCCGTATCAGTTCCGTCTCAGAAAGACTGTTAGAGGAACAGTCTGCTACCGTTTTGTTATTCACTGACACTTAGTTTTTATCCTTACCGATAAATACTTACCACTATGAACCACATATCAACACGGCAGCAATCTCTGCAACTAACAGCAACCACTTCACAAGCACAAAAAATAACTCCCAGTCTTTTTTTTTCTTTTTATTTTTTAACATCTTACACAAAAAAAAAAAATCTAACCTCTTACACTCGCTAACACACTCAAACTTACTTAACCAATGTCTCCACGTTGAGACTTCAAACTCACTGACCTCTTCACCAAAATTTTGGTACGGTATTTATATCGTATTAATTAACTGATTGAGAAGGGAGGGGGAAATTTTTGTACAATTAATGTACTACTCTCAGTTAATTAATTTCATTTTTGCAATATTAACAAAATATTGCCATAAACACCGCTCATTTAATAAGTGTGCTAATTTGCACTTGGGGAATTTATATTGCATGTGTCGCGGAAAGTGCAATTCCTCAATTTCTACATACAGGTAGTTCGATTACCTCCATGTAGAACGTTTACCCTTTGCGCGCACAACACAAAACACATGACTACGCAATCCAACAACAACATAAATATTTACGTTTACTCATTTGTATTTATAATAACTACATTATAGATACATTGAGTGACGTCGGTTGCAATTGGATACATACGTAGATATGAAATATTTTTATGTTCGTTGTATTGCATTTTATACCGTTTTCAGGTATATGAATGCAACAACAAACACAAAGAAAACTAGGTGATTCCCGCATGGCTAACTAATTAAAGAATCTTTGTGAAGATGATCTCTTCAAGGTCATGGTGGAATCACTTTGCATATAGGAAAGATTTTGGGAAATGGGTTGATAGCGGAATATGATAAGATTCCGTTACAACATAACCGGGGTTATGAAATAAATTCGGGTTTTCCGAGTTTTCCGATATTACTAAACGGCGGAACCACTAGCGGAAAATTAATTTGAGTTGGTCTAGGCCTGTGTGAACGGAAAATCATTCACATTTTCCAAAAAGTAGGGCCTCTGGTAGTTAGGATTAAGGATATTTGAACACATAACCTGGATTATGAAATAAATTCGGTTTTTCCGAGTTTTCCGATATTACTAAACGGCGGAACCACTAGCAGAAAATAAATTTGGGTTGGTCTAGGCCTGTGTGAATGGAAAATCATTCAAATTTTCCAAAAAGTAGGGCCTCTGGTAGTTAGGATTAAGGATATTTGAACACATAACCTGGATTATGAAATAAATTCGGTTTTTCGAGTTTTCCGATATTACTAAACGGCGGAACCACTAGCGGAAAATAAATTTGAGTTGATCTAGACCTGTGTGAACGGAAAATCATTCACATTTTCCAAAACGTAGGGCCTTTGGTAGTTAGGATTAAGGATATTTGAACACATAACCTGGATTATGAAGTAATTTCGGTTTTTCCGAGTTTTCCGATATTACTAAACGGCGGAACCACTAGCAGAAAATAAATTTGAGTTGGTCTAGGCCTGTGTGAATGGAAAATCATTCACATTTTCCAAAAAGTAGGGCCTCTGGTAGTTAGGATTAAGGATATTTGAACACATAACCGGGATTATGTAACCACTAGCGGAAAATAAATTTGAGTTGGTCTAGGCCTGTGTGAACGGAAAATCATTCACATTTTCCAAAAAGTAGGGCCTCTGGTAGTTAGGATTAAGGATATTTGAACACATAACCTGGATTATGAATTAAATTCGGTTTTTCCGAGTTTTCCGATATTACTAAACGGCGGAACCACTAGCAGATAAAAATTTGAGTTGGTCTAGGCCTGTGTGAATGGAAAATCATTCAAATTTTCCAAAAAGTAGGGCCTCTGATAGTTAGGATTAAGGATATTTGAACACATAACCGGGATTATGAAATAAATTCGGTTTTTCCGAGTTTTCCGATATTACTAAACGGCGGAACCACTAGCGGAAAATAAATTTGAGTTGGTTTAGGCCTGTGTGAACGGAAAATCATTCACATTTTCCAAAAAGTAGGGCCTCTGGTAGTTAGGATTAAGGATATTTAAACACATAACTGGGGTTATGAAATAAATTCGGTTTTCCGAGTTTTCCGATATTACTAAACGGCGGAACCACTAGCAGAAAATAAATTTGAGTTGGTCTACTCCTGTGTGAACTGAAAATCATTCACATTTTCCAAAAAGTAGGGCCTCTGGTAGTTAGGGTCAAGGATATTTGAACACATAACCGGGGTTATGAAATAAATTCGGTTTTCCGAGTTTTCCGATATTACTAAACGGCGGAACCACTAGCGGAAAATAAATTTGAGTTGGTCTAGGCCTGTGTGAACGGAAAATCATTCACATTTCCCAAAAAGTAGGGCTTCTGGTAGTTAGGATTAAGGATATTTGAACACTTAACTGGGGTTATGAAATAAATTCGGTTTGCCGAGTTTTCCGATATTACTAAACGGCGGAACCACTAGCGGAAAATAAATTTGAGTTGGTCTAGGCCTGTGTGAACGGAAAATCATTCACATTTTCCAAAAAGTAGGGTCTCTGGTAGTTAGGATTAAGGATATTTGAACACATAACCGGGATTATAAAATAAATTCGGTTTTTCCGAGTTCTCCGATATTACTAAACGGCGGAACCACTAGCGGAAAATACATTTGAGTTGGTCTAGGCCTGTGTGAACGGAAAATCATTCACATTTTCCAAAAAGTAGGGCCTCTGGTAGTTAGGATTAAGGATATTTGAACACATAACCTGGATTATGAAATAAATTCGGTTTTTCCGAGTTTTCCAATATTACTAAACGGCGGAACCACTAGCGGAAAATTAATTTGAGTTGGTCTAGGCCTGTGTGAACGAAAAATCTGTCACATTTTCCAAAAAGTAGGGCCTCTGGTAGTTAGGATTAAGGATATTTGAACACATAACCGGGATTATGAAATAAATTCGGTTTTTCCGAGTTTTGCTATATTACTAAACGGCGGAACCACTAGCAGATAAAAATTTGAGTTGGTCTAGACCTGTGTGAACGGAAAATCATTCACATTTTCCAAAAAGTAGGGCCTCTGGTAGTTAGGATTAAGGATATTTGAACACATAACCGGGATTATAAAATAAATTCGGTTTTTCCGAGTTCTCCGATATTACTAAACGGCGGAACCACTAGCAGAAAATAAATTTGAGTTGGTCTAGGCCTGTGTGAATGGAAAATCATTCACATTTTCTAAAAAGTAGGGCCTCTGGTAGTTAGGATTAAGGATATTTGAACACATAACCGGGATTATGAAATAAATTCGGTTTTCCGAGTTTTCCGATATTACTAAACGGCGGAACCACTAGCGGAAAACTAATTTGAGTTGGTCTAGGCCTGTGTGAACGGAAAATCATTCACATTTTCCAAAAAGTAGGGCCTCTGGTAGTTAGGATTAAGGATATTTGAACACATTGAAATGGGTTGGCTTCTACACGCAGTAGGGCAAACCCAATTTCACAGAATTGCCACTATCTGTATGGCATCCCTCGCGGCATTTGTTCCCGCGGCTCAGTCGGTTGAGGGAACGGCGTGGGGATGAGGATGCCCAGATAGCAGCCTTGTTAACCGTGAAATAAAAATGAGGAGAAAACCATAACCCAAAAGGTTAGGCGAGGGAATTTGGACGGGTCATCGGACCCAGAAGTGGAGACACAACAGGAAATCTATCAACTCATCCTTCTGATGAGTGACCGTACGTGTGTATATCTGAAGACTCTTAGTGAGTCATCACTAACCGGGTGTTAACCAAAAAAAACACAAATGGGCAGCTCGCCCTTTTTAATTTCTAAATTGTTAGTGGAGATGGTGTTGCAGCTGGCTCTAACAAAAAGGAAAAGTACAGCCTAGGCCGTATCAGTTCCGTCTCAGAAAGACTGTTAGAGGAACAGTCTGCTACCGTTTTGTTATTCACTGACACTTAGTTTTTATCCTTACCGATAAATACTTACCACTATGAACCACATATCAACACGGCAGCAATCTCTGCAACTAACAGCAACCACTTCACAAGCACAAAAAATAACTCCCAGTCTTTTTTTTTATTTTTATTTTTTAACATCTTACACAAAAAAAAAAAATCTAAACTCTTACACTCGCTAACACACTCAAACTTACTTAACCAATGTCTCCACGTTGAGACTTCAAACTCACTGACCTCTTCACCAAAATTTTGGTACGGTATTTATATCGTATTAATTAACTGATTGAGAAGGGAGGGGCAAATTTTTGTACAATTAATGTACTACTCTCAGTTAATTAATTTCATTTTTGCAATATTAACAAAATATTGCCATAAACACCGCTCATTTAATAAGTGTGCTAATTTGCACTTGGGGAATTTATATTGCATGTGTCGCGGAAAGTGCAATTCCTCAATTTCTACATACAGGTAGTTCGATTACCTCCATGTAGAACGTTTACCCTTTGCGCGCACAACACAAAACACATGACTACGCAATCCAACAACAACATAAATATTTACGTTTACTCATTTGTATTTATAATAACTACATTATAGATACATTGAGTGACGTCGGTTGCAATTGGATACATACGTAGATATGAAATATTTTTATGTTCGTTGTATTGCATTTTATACCGTTTTCAGGTATATGAATGCAACAACAAACACAAAGAAAACTAGGTGATTCCCGCATGGCTAACTAATTAAAGAATCTTTGTGAAGATGATCTCTTCAAGGTCATGGTGGAATCACTTTGCATATAAGAAAGATTTTGGGAAATGGGTTGATAGCGGAATATGATAAGATTCCGTTACAACATAACCGGGGTTATGAAATAAATTCGGGTTTTCCGAGTTTTCCGATATTACTAAACGGCGGAACCACTAGAGGAAAATTAATTTGAGTTGGTCTAGGCCTGGGTGAACGGAAAATCATTCACATTTTCCAAAAAGTAGGGCCTCTGGTAGTTAGGATTAAGGATATTTGAACACATAACCTGGATTATGAAATAAATTCGGTTTTTCCGAGTTTTCCGATATTACTAAACGGCGGAACCACTAGCAGAAAATAAATTTGGGTTGGTCTAGGCCTGTGTGAATGGAAAATCATTCAAATTTTCCAAAAAGTAGGGCCTCTGGTAGTTATGATTAAGGATATTTGAACACATAACCTGGATTATGAAATAAATTCGGTTTTTCGAGTTTTCCGATATTACTAAACGGCGGAACCACTAGCGGAAAATAAATTTGAGTTGATCTAAACCTGTGTGAACGGAAAATCATTCACATTTTCCAAAACGTAGGGCCTTTGGTAGTTAGGATTAAGGATATTTGAACACATAACCTGGATTATGAAGTAATTTCGGTTTTCCGAGTTTTCCGATATTACTAAACGGCGGAACCACTAGCAGAAAATAAATTTGAGTTGGTCTAGGCCTGTGTGAATGGAAAATCATTCAAATTTTCCAAAAAGTATGGCCTCTGGTAGTTAGGATTAAGGATATTTGAACACATAACCGGGATTATGAAATAAATTCGGTTTTTCCGAGTTTTCCGATATTACTAAACGGCGGAACCACTAGCGGAAAACTAATTTAAGTTGGTCTAGGCCTGTGTGAACGGAAAATCATTCACATTTTCCAAAAAGTAGTGCCTCTGGTAGTTAGGATTAAGGATATTTGAACACATAATCGGGATTATGAAATAAATTCGGTTTTTCCGAGTTTTCCGATATTACTAAACGGCGGAACCACTAGCAGAAAATTAATTTGAGTTGGTCTAGGCCTGTGTGAACGGAAAATCATTCACATTTTCCAAAAAGTAGGGCCTCTGGTAGTTAGGATTAAGGATATTTGAACACATAACCTGGATTATGAAGTAAATTCGGTTTTTCCGAGTTTTCCGATATTACTAAACGGCGGAACCACTATCAGAAAAAAATTTGAGTTGGTCTAGGCCTGTGTGAATGGAAAATCATTCAAATTTTCCAAAAAGTAGGGCCTCTGATAGTTAGGATTAAGGATATTTGAACACATAACCGGGATTATGAAATAAATTCGGTTTTTCCGAGTTTTCCGATATTACTAAACGGCGGAACCACTAGCGGAAAATAAATTTGAGTTGGTCTAGGCCTGTGTGAACGGAAAATCATTCACATTTTCCAAAAAGTAGGGCCTCTGGTAGTTAGGATTAAGGATATTTAAACACATAACTGGGGTTATGAAATAAATTCGGGTTTTCCGAGTTTTCCGATATTACTAAACGGCGGAACCACTAGCGGAAAATAAATTTGAGTTGGTCTAGGCCTGTGTGAACAGAAAATCATTCACATTTTCCAAAAAGTAGGGCCTCTGGTAGTTAGGATTAAGGATATTTGAACACTAACCGGGGTTATGAAATAAATTCGGGTTTTCCGAGTTTTCCGATATTACTAAACGGCGGAACCACTAGCAGAAAATAAATTTGAGTTGGTCTACTCCTGTGTGAACGGAAAATCATTCACATTTTCCAAAAAGTAGGGCCTCTGGTAGTTAGGGTCAACGATATTTGAACACATAAGCGGGGTTATGAAATAAATTCGGTTTTCCGAGTTTTCCGATATTACTAAACGGCGGAACCACTAGCGGAAAATAAATTTGAGTTGGTCTAGGCCTGTGTGAACAGAAAATTATTCACATTTCCCAAAAAGTAGGGCTTCTGGTAGTTAGGATTAAGGATATTTGAACACTTAACTGGGGTTATGAAATAAATTCGGTTTTCCGAGTTTTCCGATATTACTAAACGGCGGAACCACTAGCGGAAAATAAATTTGAGTTGGTCTAGGCCTGTGTGAACGGAAAATCATTCACATTTTCCAAAAAGTAGGGTCTCTGGTAGTTAGGATTAAGGATATTTGAACACATAACGGGGATTATAAAATAAATTCGGTTTTTCCGAGTTCTCCGATATTACTAAACGGCGGAACCACTAGCGGAAAATAAATTTGAGTTGGTCTAGGCCTGTGTGAACGGAAAATCATTCACATTTTCCAAAAAGTAGGGCCTCTGGTAGTTAGGATTAAGGATATTTGAACACATAACCTGGATTATGAAATAAATTCGGTTTTTCCGAGTTTTCCAATATTACTAAACGGCGGAACCACTAGCGGAAAATTAATTTGAGTTGGTCTAGGCCTGTGTGAACGAAAAATCTGTCACATTTTCCAAAAAGTAGGGCCTCTGGTAGTTAGGATTAAGGATATTTGAACACATTGTAACGAAACCTTTTTGGATCGTAGGAATTTCCATCTGATAATGGCTTCATTGTACGTCGTTTCGTTGTCAGAAAATCTATATATACTACTTCATTGCCCTTGGGCGGTCATTTTGAGCGCGGCTATAGCTCAGGAGTAAAGGGGTGGGTTTTCCAAGGGTTGAACGTAATCTTGATAAACCGCTGCTGTTTGACTCAATCAAAATTAATTAGAACACCGAATGAATCTATTAGGAAACTAACATTAACACTGACCAGGATTTAAAGAGGCTATGGATTGTACAAAAATAATTACGGTTGGTAATGATAATGGCATTGCGCTACTCACCAAGGCCTCACGAGGATTTGATTAACCTCTCATCTCAATTAATTGTCATGAATAGAAATATATTAATTAATATTTTGAAATTTAACCATGGCTCAATATTTATTTCATAGTTTTAAATTGCTAACAAGTCGTTAAATTTGAAAATAATAAAAAATAAAAATAAAAGATTATCATTTAGCAATGCAAATCGGAAATTGCATTATATTGAGTCCAATACATACTCAAGAAAAATTAATTTATATAACAATGTCTAACTTGCATATGCAATATACAAAAAAATATAGTTATTCTAACGGTTAAATTTGAATTATTTTAAATTTTAGTTAAGTTTAGATTAGGGGTTAGGAAAGGTACCTAACCCCTAATCTAAACTTAACTAAAATTTAAAAAAAATTTAACAATAAAAATGAAAATTGATCCGTACAATTATAAAGTTAATAATAATAAATAAAATTGATTTACTTGTCGTCCAATTAACCATGATGTTGAATAACGTAGCTTGTTGATTGATGTATGTTGATTGATGTTATCACCATATTCAATGAATCGTTGAATGAAACCAATATGTATATTAGAATACTTTCCGGTTTCTATGGTTTGTTCGTAATTGTAGGGCTTTATTTGTCTCAAGTAGTGTTATTAATTAAACACTATTATTGCGATGATATTATCGTTGGTAATCCGTGAATTTTATTCATAGGAATTTGACGAATACGGATATTTGTAATTATTATAGTTTGATTAACATTAGCTTTATTAATTTCACTGTTATTTTCGGCTTTATGTTCGATTCTAATTTGGATCACACAAGTATATTTCGATTGTTAATTAATTAATTGTCGGTGATATTCACAATAACATATTATTATAATGTTGAATTAAATTAATTGTCTTTATTTTAATTGGCGTAATTTTTAACTTCTATTGCACAGCACTAAAATATGATACGCAACGCTGTTCTGTGCATACAGTATTCTATCGGTTCGTTAGCGTTTTTTTTTCACGGTATTTTTCTTATGAATTTGGTAACATGGTTAATTTTATCAAATTAGAATATATTAATATAATTTGACCGTAAACTTTGTGCATGTGTTTTTTATAGTTTCTTGCACTAAGGAATTAAAGTTTATCCACACTGTGATCTTAGCCTTTGATATTTTTTTTTCTTTTACACTTTTACGGAAATTTATTTATTATTTATTTATTTATTAATATTGATTAAAAGTATTTTAATTACGAAAATTTTTCAATCTGTTGCACAACGGAACATCTTTTATGTCCTTGGTTGTTTTTCAAGTTTTAAATCACATGTTCGCAAAAACTTGTTCACTAAATATTTATTTTTTTTTTTAACATGTCCTTGAGAAATTTAACTTCACCAATCAATATGAGTAGTAATTAGTTATATGTAATATTATAAAATAACCTAATATACGTTTAACAATATTTAACTAAATTTTAATGAATGCATACGCAACACTGTTCGTTTTACCACTCGATTAACTCGGTTTTTTCCCCTTGCATTAATTACTCTGACAATGGAATGATAACCGAAAATTATCAATTTATTAATTTAATATATAACGTCTGAATTTAAAGAATTTGCACGAATTTTATTTATTTTATTTTATACAAATGTTGAACCATTTGTTAAATTTAGTAGGTTATCATTAGTTTCTGAAAAACCGACTCAAACCCGTTTTACCGAGACACAATTTCGTTTCTCTCTGGAAATAACACCGACTCCGTTATTCTTTTTAATATCGCACCGACTGTCCACATACCAAACCAGGTTCGTCTTTTATAGCTTTTTCGTTTTTTATTTCGTTTACGTCAGGTAGGGGAGGGGAAAATTTGTATTGTCCGATGTGTAGTGAATTTGAAATTCAGCAGATTAACGCTGTGGTGAACAGTGCAGCGTTACAACATTACCGGGGTTATGAAATAAATTCGGTTTTTCCGAGCTTTCCGATATTATTAAACGGCGGAACCACTAGCGGACAATTAATTTGAGTTGGTCTAGGCCTGTGTGAACGGAAAATCATTCACATTTTCCAAAAAGTAGGGCCTCTGGTAGTTAGGATTAAGGATATTTCAAGTAAATGATCGATGAATGATTTGATTAGTAAGATAAGTTATATCGTAGATTTAGCTTTAGCTATGAATGGATTGGTATGTTTTGTAGATGAGAAATAAGAGGTTTTAGTGTAGATTTAATCAAGTGTGCTTAGCATAGGAACAGGTACTGTGATTAGATCACACTTTCGCTATTCTCCTTCGCTTTGCCGTGCGAAGTAAAGTAAACACAAGTAACTAAATCGGTTCGCAAGAGTTAGTAGGTTGAAAATACTTACCCAAGTTATTCTGCTTTGCTTATAAGGGTCTTATATTTTTTTATCAGAAGGAAAAATTCTTAGGTTGATTATAGTTTATTAACTTTTTATTATTTAAACTTCACAATTTTAATTTTAGAAACACACGTTGACACTAAGATGGTTTAAAGTAAACTATATTTTTCGTTTTAAAAAATCGAATCTTATATGTTAATTTTATGATACTTCTACCAACAATTCAAATTTCGAGGATCCGACAGTATATTGTTTGTTTAAGAATTATTTAGGACGCAAGTAATTAAATTTAATGTGTATGAAATTGGAAAGTATTTTACCAAAATTTTCAATCATCAAAAATTATAAGTAGATTACTGATATTTCGTGTGAACTCAAAAAAATATGTTTCACACATATGGGTTCCTATAATGTCCAGACGATATTCATATTGATTTTTGTTGTTGTTTTTCTTTAATTAGTACGTACGATGTTCGCATTTACTTTTTTAATTATTTTCTTATTTTTGGGTATATAAAAATGCGATACCAGAAAATAGTATGTAGTACATATACTATATTTGTTTGTTGTTGTTATTTCGTTTTCTTTGATATTGTGTGTGAAAGTGAAATACGTTTAATATGTGTGACGTACATATATGAATGTCTGATTTGTTGTTGTTTTTATATTTTTATTTGTTTCTACATATGATGTGTGGATCATGCTTATTGTGCGACTTTTGTATGAACGTAAATATGCATGTACGTTGAATGGTATATGCGATATCGTTTACATTGTCGTAGCGATTTGTATTTTGCATTTAATTTATTGATTAGGTTTTTATTTGATTTGTGATGATGGAATTTTGATCTACGACATTAAAGATGCAATGGGTGAGGTTGTGAGTATCACAACATGCCTCACTTTAATATTTTGCGTTATTAATATTTTAATATTTTTTATTACTGATTTTAGTTGGTTTAATTTTTGTACAATTGTTGGGTTGCTTAAATCATAAAAATGTTACCGTTTTATAGTTTTAATTTTAGTGATGTACTCGCTTTTGGTTTTGTATAATTTCGTAATCATATTTGTTTTAAAGTTTTCTGTCCTTTGGTTTCTGGTGTTGATGATTCAATGTCTTCCAAAATTAAATGATTTATTTGCTTACGGTGATTGCCTATTTTAATGTTTGATAAATTCTTATTGTTTGGGACTATCCTTGGTTCATTGTTCTGAGTTAAATGGTTGTAATAGCTTAATATCATTTGTTTTTGGTACTCTGGTCAATTAATGTTATTTATAGAATTATTTCTAATATCATTATTACTTGCATTATTATTTATATCAGAAATGCTATGTCATTTGCCATGACATTGGCAAATCACCATTGTATAGCCCTATGATCACTCGTCAATAACCATCCTTCGATGCGTGATGCGAGAGTGATCATAGGGCTATACAATGGTGATTTGCCAATGTCATGGCAAATGACATAGCATTTCTGATATTTGAAATTTTTAGTCTACTATCATGAAGAACATCTAAGTATGACGCACTTAGAATGTATGTTGGTTTTGCCGAATATTTTAACTGCATTTTATAGAAGTTTGCATTCAGATCTAACCATTGTTTAAGCATAGTCTTGGCCTCTACTTTCTCTTACACGATCTGCATATTTTATCCCTTCTTTCCTTATTGAATTAAATAGGTTTCTATCGTTATGTTAGTGGTTATTATTCCTTCTCTCTATTAGTTCGTATTTCTTTAAATTTAGTTTTTGTATCCAAAACTTGTATATTGGGCAGCCCATGTGTGAAGGTGGACTTACATTTGCGACGTGTGACGTGTGACCTCCACTGCCAAAGTGAACAATGTAGACCTGGTAACCGATAATATGTGGATTGTTTGTAACACTTTATTATTAAGAAAATCGAAAGCATATTTTTATGTCATATTTTGCTAGGATCCTGGCTAGGGTTCAACGGATACTCGTATTAAAATTGATCATATAAACTTAGAAATAAGGTGGCCAAATCCCTGAATGCGATGTAGAGCTAGCAAAATAAATAAAAATGTTCATCAAAATTAACGTTTAACGGTATTCACGTTTACACTATGCATTGCCGTATACCTCATAATTGAAACCATCGCAACTATGTTACGGAATCAGCAACATAACATATAAAACATTAACAAGCGAATTTCACCGCAACCTAAAACATATAAAATCATTCTGTAGTATATCATGGTCACAATTGTAAGCCGTTAAATCTTTTAGTAATTTTTTTGTTGTAAATTATCTTACAATCTATTTAGTTTGCTAAAAAAATGTACTAACGAAAGTTAATTATCGTTATTATGATCATTATCGAAACAAACAACTCACGGTTACGTTGAAAATATAAATGTTTCTTACCGTTGTTTTAACTAACTTAATACACCAACTAGTGTATTAACAACACGGCCTGTGTCGTACGGTAGTACGTTGTGCTTATGTGCAAAATTGAATATTGATAACATACACAGACATCATTAAGCTAATATTTTTACGAATAACAACTTCATTCGTTGGTTTGTATTGCAGAGACTGTTTTCTCTATCAGTTTGTCTCGTCACAAATTTTCTATATAATTTTGATGTATTGGTTCTTATCGGATGATGATAATATCTCTCTTTTAAATTCAACTCATTTATTACTGTTTACGATCAGTAACAACATTTTGTAATTGCTTATTGTGTTAGTTTGTGCAAATCTTTTGGGAGTGATACACCAGGTAACTGGTAGTAATTCGAGTGAATTTAAAATCGAAACTTTAATTTTATACAACTTTTTCGGTTGAAAATTTGTCACCATACTAAATTGATCTCGTTTGTGTAGTGTTGTTCGCCAGTGGACATAATATTGTGCGATTTGGAATAATTTATTTTTATTTTCTCCTGGTTTTAATTAATTTTAAGTTTAGTTTAGTATCTAGTTAGTTTCGTGAATAATATGGGGCTAGTGAAATATGCTCATTAAAAATATTAAACTGATAACAATTTGTTAAAACAGCACTGCCGTTGTAGCAGCGTAAAGATACTGTGCTTAGCAATTAAGTCATCTTTCAGCATTATAACACATTTTGTGTTGTGGGAGATTTCAATGGTGAGTCATTTCGTTTTAAAACATTTTTTCATTATAATCATTATCGAAATAAACAACTCACAGTTACGTTGAAAATATAAATGCTTCTTACCGTTATTTTAACTAGCACACCAACCAGTGTATGTATTAATAACATAGTCTGTGTCGTGCGGTAGTGCGTTGGGTTTGTGTGTAAAATTGAATATTGGTTGATTATTGATATGATGCTCATTTAACATCTATTAAGGTGGCTACTGTAACTTTTTTATTGTTAAAATCTTTTATAATATTGAATGTTAATTTGTTTATTGCGCGGATCGTCGAATGTCCTTGTCGAAAGAAAAATTGATTATCTGTAAGAATATAAGAATTAGATTTTCTGTTACGTGACGATTGTGAAGTTTTTCCTAAAAAAAGTTATTCCTAAAACCCAACAACAATAATAAAAATATCTGCATGTATGTGTAAAATTCGTAAAATCGAATAAATTAGGTAACTTCATATAAACGAGTAAAATAAATATATGCAAAATCATAAATGGCTAGTCAATTAGTATAAAATTCTTGCAGATCATGAAATTAACACAATTTCCAAAAATTATGAATTAAAAATATTTAAATACAAATTCGGAGTTATTAAATATATTTTCGGGTTTTTATAATTTTCCGATATTACTAAACGGCGGAACCACTAGCGGAAAATTAATTTTAGTTGGTTAAGGCCTGTGAGAACGGAAAATCATTCACATTTTCCAAAAAGTAGGGCCTCTGGTAGTTAGGATTAAGGATATTTGAACACATAACCGGGATTAATAAATAAATTCGGGTTTTCCGAGTTTTCCGATATTACTAAACGGCGGAACCACTAGCGGAAAATAAATTTGAGTTGGTCTAGGCCTGTGTGAACGAGAAATCTGTCACATTTTCCAAAAAGCAGGGCCTCTGGTAGTTAGGATTAAGGATATTTGAACACATAACCGGGATTAATAAATAAATTCGGGTTTTCCGAGTTTTCCGATATTACTAAACGGCGGAACCACTAGCGGAAAATAAATTTGAGTTGGTCTAGGCCTGTGTGAACGGAAAATCATTCACATTTTCCAAAAAGTAGGGCCTCTGGTAGTTAGGATTAAGGATATTTGAACACATAACCGGAGTTATGAAATAAATTCGGTTTTTCCGAGTTTTCCGATATTACTAAACGGCGGAACCACTAGTGGAAAATTAATTTGAGTTGGTCTAGGCCTGTGTGAACGGAAAATTATTCACATTTTCCAAAAAGTAGGGCCTCTGGTAGTTAGGATTAAGGATATTTGAACACATAACCGGAGTTATGAAATAAACTCAGGTTTTCCAAGTTTTCCGATATTACTAAACGGCGGAACCACTAGCGGAAAATTAATTTGAGTTGGTCTAGGCCTGTGTGAACGAAAAATCTGTCACATTTTCCAAAAAGTAGGGCCTCTGGTAGTTATAATTAAGGATATTTGAACACATTGTAACGAAACCTTTTTGGATCGTAGGAATTTCCATCTGATATTGGCTTCATTGTACGTCGTTTCGTTGTCAGAAAATCTATATATACTACTTCATTGGCCTTGGGCGGTCATTTTGAGCGCGGCTATAGCTCAGGAGTAAAGGGGTGGGTTTTCCAAGGGTTGAACGTAGTCTTGATAAACCGCTGCTGTTTGACTCAATCAAAATTAATTAGAACACCGAATGAATCTATTAGGAAACTAGCATTAACACTGACCAGGATTTAAAGAAGCTATGGATTGTACAAAAATAATTACGGTTCCATCATCATTGCGCTACTCACCAAGGCCTCACGAGGATTTGATTAACCTCTCATCTCAATTAATTGTCATGAATAGAAATATATTAATTAATATTTTGAAATTTAACCATGGCTCAATATTTATTTCATAGTTTTAAATTGCTAACAAGTCGTTAAATTTGAAAATAATAAAAAATAAAAATAAAAGATTGTCATTTAGCAATGCAAATCGGAAATTGCATTATATTGAGTCCAATACATACTCAAGAAAAATTAATTTATATAACAATGTCTAACTTGCATATGCAATATACAAAAAAATATAGTTATCCTAACGGTATACCTTTCCTAACCCCTAATCTAAACTTAACTAAAATTTAAAAAAAATTTAACAATAAAAATGAAAATTGATCCGTACAATTATAAAGTTAACAACAATAAATAAAATTGATTTACTTGTTGTCCAATTAACCGTGATGTTGAATAACGTAGCTTGTGGATTGATGTATGTTGATTGATGTTATCACCATATTCAATGAATCGTTGAATGAAACCAATATGTATATTAGAATACTTTCCGGTTTCTATGGTTTGTTCGTAATTGTATGTATAGGGCTTTATTTGTCTCAAGTAGCGTTATTAATTGAACACTATTATTGCGATGATATTATCGTTGGTAATCCGTGAATTTTATTCATAGGAATTTGACGAATACGGATATTTGTAATTATTATAGTTTGATTAACATTAGCTTTATTAATTTCACTGTTATTTTCGGCTTTATGTTCGATTCTAATTTGGATCACACAAGTATATTTCGATTTTTAATTAATTAATTGTCGGTGATATTCACAATAACATATTATTATAATGTTGAATTAAATTAATTGTCTTTATTTTAATTGGCGTAATTTTTAACTTCTATTGCACAGCACTAAAATATGATACGCAACGCTGTTCTGTGCATACAGTATTCTATCGGTTCGTTAGCGTTTTTTTTTCACGGTATCTTTTCTTATGAATTTGGTAACATGGTTAATTTTATCAAATTAGAATATATTAATATAATTTGACCGTAAACTTTGTGCATGTGTTTTTTATAGTTTCTTGCACTAAGGAATTAAAGTTTATCCACACTGTGATCTTAGCCTGTGATATTTTTTTTCTTTTACACTTTTACGGAAATTTATTTATTATTTATTTATTTATTAATATTGATTAAAAGTATTTTAATTACGAAAATTTTTCAATCTGTTGCACAACGGAACATCTTTTATGTCCTTGGTTGTTTTTCAAGTTTTAAATCACATGTTCGCAAAAACTTGTTCACTAAATATTTATTTTTTTTTAACATGTCCTTGAGCAATTTAACTTCACCAATCAATATGAGTAGTAATTAGTTATATGTAATATTATAAAATAACCTAATATACATTTAACAATATTTAACAAAATTTTAATGAATGCATACGCAACACTGTTCGTTTTACCACTCGATTAACTCGGTTTTTTTCCCTTGCATTAATTACTCTGACAATGGAATGATAACCGAAAATTATCAATTTATTAATTTAATATATAACGTCTGAATTTAAAGAATTTGCACGAATTTTATTTATTTTATTTTATACAAATGTTGAACCATTTGTTAAATTTAGTAGGTTATCATTAGTTTCTGAAAAACCGACTCAAACCCGTTTTACCGAGACACAATTTCGTTTCTCTCTGGAAATAACACCGACTCCGTTTTTCTTTTTAATATCGCACCGACTGTCCACATACCAAACCAGGTTCGTCTTTTATAGCTTTTTCGTTTTTTATTTCGTTTACGTCAGGTAGGGGAGGGGAAAATTTATATTGTCCGATGTGTAGTGAATTTGAAATTCAGCAGATTAACGCTGTGGTGAACAGTGCAGCGTTACACTCGTGGGGACGACCGTCACCTGAGACTAGTCTTAAAGCCGGGCAAAACAATATGCAATTTACACTGATTGGACAATTCTGGTGAATTTTAAAGTTTTAAATCTTTTAGATGAAAGATTCCTAGAGATTTGCCTGCTTCATCTATTACTTCGCATGCAATCTTGCCTACCATTCGAGACACTTTTGCCTTCAAATATTTTGGTGCTAATTTTGCAGCAAATTGGTCGGATGCCTTGCTCTGGACAAAATTTCGGATACAGACATCTTGACCCACCGTAATCACCGGTAATCTAGTTCGTAGATTTGCATAACGATGGCTTATTTTGGATGCATTGACGAGGTTATCCTTTATTTAGGAAAATATGCGTGATAGGTCATCGGGTTTGTCTTCTAAAGAAATATGATTGCCGCCAAGCGATTGAAGTTGTTGAAAAAGTGGATACAAAGAACCATACAGAATCGGATGTTGTCCGAACACAATAAAATGGGGACTATAACCAGTCGATTCATGGCTCGTATTCCGCAAAGCCAAAGTTACAGCATTAAGGTGAAGATCCCAGGAACGCTTATCTTCTTTTATGTACGCTCGTAATGCGGCCAATAAGGTTCTGTTCACCCTCTCACTAGCGTTGGCCTGTGGAGAATATTTAGGAGTAAAGATATGTTTCACACCATATTTTACACATAATTGTTGCAATAAGTGAGAGTCAAACTGCCTTCCGTTGTCAGTCACAATCACTTCGGGCACTCCAAAGAGGAGAAATATCTGGTTTTCTACGAACTTTACCACGTCCGTTGCAGTTGCTTGACGCAATGGCATAGTCATCACAAATTTAGAAAAATGATCTAAAACTATCAGAATAAAAGTATTGCCAGCTCGTGTTCGTGGATAAGGCCCCAGAAAATCCAGATACAGTCTCTGCCAGGGACGCGAAGTTACTGGGAGTGACGATAGAGGTGGGCGTGTACAATAGTTAGCCGCTTTGTTTGTTTTACACTCCTCGCATTTATTCACAAATAACCGGACGTCATGTGGTAAGTTTGGCCAGTAATAATATCGTCGAATTAATTCACATGTTTTATGAATACCGGGATGGCCGCCTATAGAAGGTGAATGAACTTTTGATATTAAATCTACGCGTAGTTCTTTTGGGATAATTAATTTCCATGACAACATATTATGGCAAGTATCCGAAGAGGATTTGGGCTTAGTGTTTATATAAATTTTACCATCTTGCTCTAGGAAGTTGGATTGTTTTGACGATACATTGATATTTTCCCGCAAAGCACAATACACTGGTGAAGCAAAGTACTCAGAATTGAGATCAATTCCAAAACATTCTGTGGGTAAGGTAAGAGCATCCATTTGTACTCTGGAAAGGGCGTCAGGAACGGCATTGTGACTTCCCTTGCAATATTCCACTTCAAAATTAAAACCTTGAAGAGCCAAACTCCATCGCGCAAGTTTCCCGTGCGCATCTTTGAGTGACATGAGCCAAGTCAAACTGACATGGTCAGTAATGACAGTGAATGGTAGACCGTCTACATATGCTCTGTACTTCTTGATCGCCATGAATGCCGCCAGACACTCCAGCTCCGTAACTGAATAATTGCGCTGAGCGCCATTCAACTTCCGAGACATAAACGATATGGGATGGTCGAACCCTTCAGTGTCCTTTTGGAACAAAACTGCACCAATGCCGGTCGAACTGGCGTCACACTGGATGTAAAACCTTTTTCCGAAATCCGGTGGGACTAGAACTGGAGAGGAAACAAGGCATGATTTAAGCTGATTGAATGAAGTTTCAGCTGTTTTAGACCACACAAAACGCTTTCCTTTCTTGAGGAGATCCGTTAGCGGAGCAGAAAGTTTGGCATAGTTTTTGACAAATCGCCTATACCAGCCTGCCATCCCCAGGAACCGACGCACTTGTCGAACGGTTTTCGGCCTAGGGAACTCTGTAATACCCCTCGCTCTGGACGGATCAGGTCGCAATCCTCCCACACCAACTACATGACCAAGGTAGTCCGTCTCCCTGAGAAGGAACTGACATTTCTCGACGTTGATGGTCAAACCTGCACCTGAAAGACGTCTGGCAACATCTTCCAAAAGCGAAATATGCTCATCGAACGTCGCAGTCGCAATCAATAGGTCATCAAGGTAGACGAATACTCTGTCCTGTAGGTGGTGGGGAATCACTTTGCTCATTAATCGGCACAGAGATTGAGGGGCATTGCAGGGCGGTGGTCGTCCTGGGATGGCGAAAGCTGTTTTTTCTTTGGAGGCTGAATCTAAAGCAATTTGCCAGAAGGCATCTTTTAGATCCAGTTTCGATATAAATTCAGTTTTGTCGAGTCGCCCCAACAGACCATCCACAATAGGGAGAGGAAAAGCGTCTTTTTTAGTCACATTATTAAGTTTTCGTGCATCTAAGCACAGACGCATTTTTCCATTTTTCTTGCGTACAAGAGTCATGGGTGAGCTCCAGGGGCTAGAGCTCTCTTCTATGACATCGAGATGCAGAATCCGATCAATTTCCGCATACATTTCTTTTTGAACCGCAGGTGATACGGCGTGGTATTTTTGTTTGATTGGTACTGCATCTCCGGTGTCAATTACATGAGAAAGTAAAGAAGTCCTTCCGAGCCCCAGTTTATGAAAGTCAGGAAGAATTTGGATGACGGAGTCAAGTCGTGCTCGTTGTTCTTCGGTTAGCACGTGATGTTTTGTATTGGTTCTTGATGACTCAGGCTCACTTTTAGAGGACGAATTAACATTGCTTTCCCTAGATGTCGCAAGATGCTCTGGGTTCTCGAGAGCCAAATTGGATATTTTGTTTAATTCTGACATTACCGTAGGTTTCAGATTAAAAAAGCATCCCAAAAATCACAGCCAAGATAAAGGGGTTGTTGAAGCGATGGAACAACACAAATTTTAATATTTCTAGTTTCATTATTAAATGTATTGCAAGCACTGATATATCCTAAGATCTTTTGTTTCGAGCCATCCGCAGTTTGAACATTGCCTGGAAGTTTGATCAGTTTTAAATTGTGATTTCGAAGGAATGATTCAGCCCCACAGCCCAATGCACTGATATTAGCCCCACTATCTAATAATCCCTTAATTTGAACACCATTTAAAGTGATCCTTACATATGGTCTATTGTCTGCGGGGGAATCTAATAAACTATACACAGATTCTGAAATTTGCGCTCGAAGTTTACGGCGGACTTTAAAATGTCGGATGGATCGGAGTTTGTGCTTGTTAAATTGAACTAGCTTAGAATCTTGATTACTAGTAACGGTTGTATTTGGGACGATCGAGTTTAACGATCGTTGGAAGAAGGATTCCCCTTCGATTGATTTGGTTGCACAGAATATAGATTGGGATTGGGTTTTCGAATTTGCGTTTGGAAATGGTGGTACCCAGGCCGACTCATTCCCGATCTCCAGTTTCCCTCGCTGTTGCAAGTAGTGCAGTGCGGCAACATTACATCTGCCAATCCACAACCAAAACAGAAAATTCGCAAGGGGACATCACAATTCCACCAAACATGGCCCGTTCGTTGGCAATTCCAGCATTTCAATTGACATTTACTTGGCGCGTTTTGAGCGGGAGTACCTGCAGGACCTGAAGATTGCACAGCCGAAATATTTGGATAGTTCACATTTTCAGGTTGCACATCTGAATCGAGCGAATACACAGTGTCGTAAGATATTGCATTTACTTGATCGGATCCGAATCGAGGGGATCCGAAACGAGGTTTCTCATGAGTTAGCCTTTCAGGAGCGAAGTTAGCATTTTTCCAAACATCCTCAACATTCGTATATATACTAAGTAGATCCGTAACAGTTTGAATAAATCTACCAGCCAAATGAATCTTCAGGTCACGGCGCATATTTTTTTTCAAAATTTCTAATAGCTCTCGATCATTAAGCGAATACGTAAGTGGCTGAGCTAATTCTTGAATGGAGTAATAAAATTCGATGAAACTCTCGCCAATTTTCTGTTTCCGGTTGTCTATGCCTTGCCGAATGTGAATATCCGAACGACGAATTTTAAACCTATGCAGCAATGAATACTTGAGCTCCTGCCAAGTGCTCTGAGGGTTTTGCTGCAACATTACCCAATAATGGCTCCGTGCTAGCCCCTTTAAGAATAAATGCAACCCATTGACTAGTTGCTGCTCAGAAACGTTATTGGTAGAGGATAAGTGCTCAACTTGAAATATAAATTGCTCTACCATCATATCAGTTCCGTCGTATGACAATTTCCATTTGTCCATTTTTGTCGGATAAGTATCAAAATTCCCCTGTGAGACAACGCTTCCAGGGTTTCTAAATCGAGCTATATTTTGAGGAGCATCCGTATATGGGGTTTTACCATTTGTTGGTTTTCTTTGGTCATACTGAATGTGGGGTACGAGTGGACGTGATAAATAATTTGCATTAAAACCGTAATCCTGTGCCGGATAGTAATATGGCATTTGAACCTTAGGCACTTGTAGGTTTTTCATGTTTGAATACTGAAAGGTTACGTGTGGCACGGGCTGTCGAATGGCAACCTGATTTGCTTGCAAGGGATTAGTTACGTTTTTTATTGATGATCCAGGTAATTGATAGCCGCGAGCTTGATTATAACCTGAACTTGAGTCGGGAATAAGTGGAGTTTCCGTTGGAAGTTCCTGCACAGTATACTGCGTTCTCGATGTTCCAGGTGTTAGATAATGGTTGATATTTGTGTTTTGATGGTTCGGATTGAAATAATTTGAATGTTCTTTAGTAATAACCGGAACATTAGCATTTATCGGGCTTGACCTTCGGGGAGTTACGGAATCAGGTCTAGAACTATCAGAGGTATCCTCAGTAATGGTTTGCTCTACCAAACTAGCAGTAGTTAACGATTTTAATGCTGTATTTGTTTTTACGGAATCAGAACTCATTAAATCTACTAAAATTTGAGACGGATTAATTTCTATAGATTCAAGCTCAGTAATTGAATTTTCTGGCTCTTGCGCTTTATTAAGAATTTTTCCACATAAACATAATAAGCTAGAAATTAGGTGAGATAACTTTGTTGCTGCATCTTGCACAATAGGTATTGAAGCAACACGTTCGGCACGACCTAATAGATGCAGCAATCGAGAATTAACAATTTCAATCTCTTCTAATTCACGAGACGACTTAAGGAAATTAACAAGTCCTGTTTGTAAATTTTGCAATTTCAAACTGCAGATTGATAACTCGGCCTGAGGCGATGAATTGTCCAAAGCGTGTAAATTTTGCGGGACTAAACTTGGATCATGCTGCTCGACTGCTAATTGCTCATCTAAAAGTCGGAATCGTTCGTTAATTCCACCACTGATCTGACGTATTTCACACTCGGTGTTGAATTCGTCGTTATCTAAATTTTCGGATTTAATCAGTGTCATATACATGTTGCTTTGGACTCGAGTTTTCCGTGAGTCAAATAATTATGGAAATTTGTTGCGTCTGGCAAGTGGACGAGTCTTGGTAACGAATATTTTTTTTTTCCCAATTAACTGTTTAGAGTAATAATAATATATTAAATACCGTGAACGGAACACGAACAAAAAAAATTTAATAAATATTTTTTTTGTGTTAATTAATGAATTCGTGGTTAATAATAATTATGTAAAGTAAATAAATAATAATTAATTGTGAGACCAAGGTGAGCACCGGTAATGACTAGGAACTTTTCACTATAATTCGATGTAACCTCAACGGGAGCTGTATAATTAAATTGAAATTTTAATGAAATGGCATAGGGAGGGTACTACGTACAATCGAATCGACAGTAATTAAGGATGCGATTGCGAATAACCCCGTAAACAAAAAAATTAATATTAGGGCTATACTCATCTTACATACAAACAAATCAACGAAATGGAAATATTTGCGAAGTATAGCGGAGGTTCAGAAATACTGTTCATACGTTATGACCTTATCATGAAATCACATTGTAAATTTATTCCAATAGAACTCATTGCGTTAACGTATATGGTTATTTAGTTTAAGAATTTCATTCAAGGCCATTGTAGCTACATCAATTATATGAGCATCGAATGGAACTCTTAGACCATTGGGAAGACATTGACGATGATTATTCAGATTTTAAGCGCACAATCCAATCAACAATTTTACAAAAATTAGAAGTAATGCGTGTCTGAATCAATCGATCAAAAAAAAATACTAACACTGGTCAGGATAACAAAATTAATTAAAAGAAACTATTCAAAGCCGTAATTGTGTCCCTGTTTGGGCGCCACTGTAACGAAACCTTTTTGGATCGTAGGAATTTCCATCTAATAATGGCTTCATTGTACGTCGTTTCGTTGTCAGAAAATCTATATATACTACTTCATTGGCCTTGGGCGGTCATTTTGAGCGCGGCTATAGCTCAGGAGTAAAGGGGTGGGTTTTCCAAGGGTTGAACGTAGCCTTGATAAACCGCTGCTGTTTGACTCAATCAAAATTAATTAGAACACCGAATGAATCTATTAGGAAACTAGCATTAACACTGACCAGGATTTAAAGAAGCTATGGATTGTACAAAAATAATTACGGTTCCATCATCATTGCGCTACTCACCAAGGCCTCACGAGGATTTGATTAACCTCTCATCTCAATTAATTGTCATGAATAGAAATATATTAGTTAATATTTTAAAATTTAACCATGGCTCAATATTTATTTCATAGTTTTAAATTGCTAACAAGTCGTTAAATTTGAAAATAATAAAAAATAAAAATAAAAGATTATCATTTAGCAATGCAAATCGGAAATTGCATTATATTGAGTCCAATACATACTCAAGAAAAATTAATTTATATAACAATGTCTAACTTGCATATGCAATATACAAAAAAATATAGTTATTCTAACGGTATACCTTTCCTAACCCCTAATCTAAACTTAACTAAAATTTAAAAAAAATTTAACAATAAAAATGAAAATTGATCCGTACAATTATAAAGTTAATAATAATAAATAAAATTGATTTACTTGTCGTCCAATTAACCATGATGTTGAATAACGTAGCTTGTTGATTGATGTATGTTGATTGATGTTATCACCATATTCAATGAATCGTTGAATGAAACCAATATGTATATTAGAATACTTTCCGGTTTCTATGGTTTGTTCGTAATTGTAGGGCTTTATTTGTCTCAAGTAGTGTTATTAATTAAACACTATTATTGCGATGATATTATCGTTGGTAATCCGTGAATTTTATTCATAGGAATTTGACGAATACGGATATTTGTAATTATTATAGTTTGATTAACATTAGCTTTATTAATTTCACTGTTATTTTCGGCTTTATGTTCGATTCTAATTTGGATCACACAAGTATATTTCGATTTTTAATTAATTAATTGTCGGTGATATTCACAATAACATATTATTATAATGTTGAATTAAATTAATTGTCTTTATTTTAATTGGCGTAATTTTTAACTTCTATTGCACAGCACTAAAATATGATACGCAACGCTGTTCTGTGCATACAGTATTCTATCGGTTCGTTAGCGTTTTTTTTTCACGGTATTTTTCTTATGAATTTGGTAACATGGTTAATTTTATCAAATTAGAATATATTAATATAATTTGACCGTAAACTTTGTGCATGTGTTTTTTATAGTTTCTTGCACTAAGGAATTAAAGTTTATCCACACTGTGATCTTAGCCTTTGATATTTTTTTTTCTTTTACACTTTTACGGAAATTTATTTATTATTTATTTATTTATTAATATTGATTAAAAGTATTTTAATTACGAAAATTTTTCAATCTGTTGCACAACGGAACATCTTTTATGTCCTTGGTTGTTTTTCAAGTTTTTGCGAACATGTGATTTAAATGTTCGCAAAAACTTGTTCACTAAATATTTATTTTTTTTAACATGTCCTTGAGCAATTTAACTTCACCAATCAATATGAGTAGTAATTAGTTATATGTAATATTATAAAATAACCTAATATACATTTAACAATATTTAACTAAACTTTAATGAATGCATACGCAACACTGTTCGTTTTACCACTCGATTAACTCGGTTTTTTCCCTTGCATTAATTACTCTGACAATGGAATGATAACCGAAAATTATCAATTTATTAATTTAATATATAACGTCTGAATTTAAAGAATTTGCACGAATTTTATTTATTTTATTTTATACAAATGTTGAACCATTTGTTAAATTTAGTAGGTTATCATTAGTTTCTGAAAAACCGACTCAAACCCGTTTTATCGAGACACAATTTCGTTTCTCTCTGGAAATAACACCGACTCCGTTTTTCTTTTTAATATCGCACCAACTGTCCACATACCAAACCAGGTTCGTCTTTTATAGCTTTTTCGTTTTTTATTTCGTTTACGTCAGGTAGGGGAGGGGAAAATTTGTTTTGTCCGATGTGTAGTGAATTTGAAATTCAGCAGATTAACGCTGTGGTGAACAGTGCAGCGTTACAACATAACCGGGGTTATGAAATAAATTCGGTTTTTCCGAGCTTTCCGATATTATTAAACGGCGGAACCACTAGCGGAAAATTAATTTGAGTTGGTCTAGGCCTGTGTGAACGGAAAATCATTCACATTTTCCAAAAAGTAGGGCCTCTGGTAGTTAGGATTAAGGATATTTCAAGTAAATGATCGATGAATGATTTGATTAGTAAGATAAGTTATATCGTAGATTTAGCGTAGAATGGATTGGTATGTTTTGTAGATGAGAAATAAGAGGTTTTAGTGTAGATTTAATCAAGTGTGCTTAGCATAGGAACAGGTACTGTGATTAGATCACACTTTCGCTATTCTCCTTCGCTTTGCCGTGCGAAGTAAATTAAACACAAGTAACTAAATCGGTTCGCAAGAGTTAGTAGGTTGGAAATACTTACCCAAATTATTCTGCTTTGCTTATAAGGGTCTTATATTTTTTTATCAGAAGGAAAAATTCTTAGGTTGATTATAGTTTATTAACTTTTTATTATTTAAACTTCACAATTTTAATTTTAGAAACACACGTTGACACTAAGATGGTTTAAAGTAAACTATATTTTTCGTTTTAAAAAATCGAATCTTATATGCTAATTTTATGATACTTCTACCAACAATTCAAATTTCGAGGATCCGACAATATATTGTTTGTTTAAGAATTATTTAGGACGCAAGTAATTAAATTTAATGTGTATGAAATTGGAAAGTATTTTACCAAAATTTCCAATCATCAAAAATTATAAGTAGATTACTGATATTTCGTGTGAACTCAAAAAAATATGTTTCACACATATGGGTTACTATAATGTCCAGACGATATTCATATTGATTTTTGTTGTTGTTTTTCTTTAATTAGTACGTACGATGTTCGCATTTACTTTTCTAATTATTTTCTTATTTTTGGGTATATAAAAATGCGATACCAGAAAATAGTATGTAGTACATATACTATATTTGTTTGTTGTTGTTATTTCGTTTTCTTTGATATTGTGTGTGAAAGTGAAATACGTTTAATATGTGTGACGTACATATATGAATGTCTGATTTGTTGTTGTTTTTATATTTTTATTTGTTTCTACATATGATGTGTGGATCATGCTTATTGTGCGACTTTTGTATGAACGTAAATATGCATGTACGTTGAATGGTATATGCGATATCGTTTACATTGTCGTAGCGATTTGTATTTTGCATTTAATTTATTGATTAGGTTTTTATTTGATTTGTGATGATGGAATTTTGATCTACGACATTAAAGATGCAATGGGTGAGGTTGTGAGTATTTAATATTTTGCGTTATTAATATTTTAATATTTTTTATTACTGATTTTAGTTGGTTTAATTTTTGTACAATTGTTGGGTTGCTTAAATCATAAAAATGTTACCGTTTTATAGTTTTAATTTTAGTGATGTACTCGCTTTTGGTTTTGTATAATTTCGTAATCATATTTGTTTTAAAGTTTTCTGTCCTTTGGTTTCTGGTGTTGATGTTTCAATGGCTTCCAAAATTAAATGATTTATTTGCTTACGGTGATTGCCTATTTTAATGTTTGATAAATTCTTATTGTTTGGGACTATCCTTGGTTCATTGTTCTGAGTTAAATGGTTGTAATAGCTTAATATCATTTGTTTTTGGTACTCTGACCAATTAATGTTATTTATAGAATTATTTCTAATATCATTATTACTTGCATTATTATTTATATCAGAAATGCTATGTCATTTGCCATGACATTGGCAAATCACCATTGTATAGCCCTATGATCACTCGCGCATCTCGCATCGAAGGATGGTCCATAACCATCCTTCGATGCGTGATGCGAGAGTGATCATAGGGCTATACAATGGTGATTTGCCAATGTCATGGCATATGACATAGCATTTCTGATATTTGAAATTTTTAGTCTACTATCATGAAGAACATCTAAGTATGACGCACTTAGAATGTTTGTTGGTTATGCCGAATATTTTAACTGCATTTTATAGAAGTTTGCATTCAGATCTAACCATTGTTTAAGCATAGTCTTGGTCTCTACTTTCTCTTATACGATCTGCATATTTTATCCCTTCTTTCCTTATTGAATTAAATAGGTTTCTATCGTTATGTTAGTGGTTATTATTCCTTTTCTCTATTAGTTCGTTTTTCTTTAAATTTAGTTTTTGTATCAAAAACTTGTATATTGGGCAGCCCATGTGTGAAGGTGGATTTACATTTACGACGTGTGACGTACGACGTGTGACCTCCACTGCCAAAGTGAACAATGTAGACGTGGTAACCGATAATATGTGGATTGTTTGTAACAAGTGAACAATGTAGACGTGGTAATATTATCATATGTGGATTGTATAATAATAAAGTGTTACATTATTATTAAGAAAATCGAAGGCATATTTTTATGTCATATTTTGCTAGGATCCTGGCTAGAGTTCAACGGATACTCGTATTAAAATTGATCATGTAAACTTAGAAATAAGGTGGCCAAATCCCTGAATGCGATGTAGAGCTAGCAAAATAAATAAAAATGTTCATCAAAATTAACGTTTAACGGTATTCACGTTTACACTATGCATTGCCGTATACCTCATAATTGAAACCATCGCAACTATGTTACGGAATCAGCAACATAACATATAAAACATTCACAAGCGAATTTCACCGCGACCTAAAACATATAAAATCATTCTGTAGTATATCATGGTCACAATCGTAAGCCGTTAAATCTTTTAGTAATTTTTTTGTTGAAAATTATCTTACAATCTATTTAGTTTGCTAAAAAAATGTACTAACGAAAGTTAATTATCGTTATTATGATCATTATCGAAACAAACAACTCACGGTTATGTCGAAAATATAAATGTTTCTTACCGTTGTTTTAACTAACTTAATACACCAACTAGTGTATTAACAACAAGGCCTGTGTCGTACGGTAGTACGTTGTGCTTATGTGCAAAATTGAATATTGATAACATACACAGACATCAATAAGCTAATATTTTTACGAATAACAACTTCATTCGTTGGTTTGTATTGCAGAGACTGTTTTCTCTATCAGTTTGTCTCGTCACAAATTTTCTATATAATTTTGATGTATTGGTTCTTATCGGATGATAATAATATCTCTCTTTTAAATTCAACTCATTTATTACTGTTTACGATCAGTAACAACATTTTGTAATTGCTTATTGTGTTAGTTTGTGCAAATCTTTTGGGAGTGATACACCAGGTAACTGGTAGTAATTCGAGTGAATGTAAAACGAAACTTTAATTTTATACAACTTTTTCGGTTGCCAATTTGTCATCATACTAAATTGATCTCGTTTGTGTAGTGTTGTTCGCCAGTGGACATAATATTGTGCGATTTGGAATAATTTATTTTTATTTTTTCCTGGTTTTAATTAATTTTAAGTTTAGTTTAGTATCTAGTTAATTTCGTGAATAATATGGGGTTAGTGAAATATGCTCATTAAAAATATTAAACTGATAACAATTTGTTAAAACAGCACTGCCGTTGTAGCAGCGTAAAGATACTGTGCTTAGCAATTAAGTCATCTTTCAGCATTATAATACATTATGTGTTGTGGGAGATTTCAATGGTGAGTCATTTCGTTTTAAAACATTTTTTCATTATAATCATTATCGAAATAAACAACTCACAGTTACGTTGAAAATATAAATGCTTCTTACCGTTATTTTAACTAACACACCAACCAGTGTATGCATTAATAACATAGTCTGTGTCGTGCGGTAGTGCGTTGGGTTTGCGTGTAAAATTGAATATTGGTTGATTATTGATATGACGCTCTTTTAACATCTATTAAGATGGCTCCTGTAACTTTTTTATTGTTAAAATCTTTTATAATATCGGATGTTAATTTGTTTATTAAAAGAGTTAGTAGGTTGGAAATACTTACCCAAATTATTCTGCTTTGCTTATAAGGGTCTTATATTTTTTTATCAGAAGGAAAAATTCTTAGGTTGATTATAGTTTATTAACTTTTTATTATTTAAACTTCACAATTTTAATTTTAGAAACACACGTTGACACTAAGATGGTTTAAAGTAAACTATATTTTTCGTTTTAAAAAATCGAATCTTATATGCTAATTTTATGATACTTCTACCAACAATTCAAATTTCGAGGATCCGACAATATATTGTTTGTTTAAGAATTATTTAGGACGCAAGTAATTAAATTTAATGTGTATGAAATTGGAAAGTATTTTACCAAAATTTCCAATCATCAAAAATTATAAGTAGATTACTGATATTTCGTGTGAACTCAAAAAAATATGTTTCACACATATGGGTTACTATAATGTCCAGACGATATTCATATTGATTTTTGTTGTTGTTTTTCTTTAATTAGTACGTACGATGTTCGCATTTACTTTTCTAATTATTTTCTTATTTTTGGGTATATAAAAATGCGATACCAGAAAATAGTATGTAGTACATATACTATATTTGTTTGTTGTTGTTATTTCGTTTTCTTTGATATTGTGTGTGAAAGTGAAATACGTTTAATATGTGTGACGTACATATATGAATGTCTGATTTGTTGTTGTTTTTATATTTTTATTTGTTTCTACATATGATGTGTGGATCATGCTTATTGTGCGACTTTTGTATGAACGTAAATATGCATGTACGTTGAATGGTATATGCGATATCGTTTACATTGTCGTAGCGATTTGTATTTTGCATTTAATTTATTGATTAGGTTTTTATTTGATTTGTGATGATGGAATTTTGATCTACGACATTAAAGATGCAATGGGTGAGGTTGTGAGTATTTAATATTTTGCGTTATTAATATTTTAATATTTTTTATTACTGATTTTAGTTGGTTTAATTTTTGTACAATTGTTGGGTTGCTTAAATCATAAAAATGTTACCGTTTTATAGTTTTAATTTTAGTGATGTACTCGCTTTTGGTTTTGTATAATTTCGTAATCATATTTGTTTTAAAGTTTTCTGTCCTTTGGTTTCTGGTGTTGATGTTTCAATGGCTTCCAAAATTAAATGATTTATTTGCTTACGGTGATTGCCTAGTTTAATGTTTGATAAATTCTTATTGTTTGGGACTATCCTTGGTTCATTGTTCTGAGTTAAATGGTTGTAATAGCTTAATATCATTTGTTTTTGGTACTCTGACCAATTAATGTTATTTATAGAATTATTTCTAATATCATTATTACTTGCATTATTATTTATATCAGAAATGCTATGTCATTTGCCATGACATTGGCAAATCACCATTGTATAGCCCTATGATCACTCGCGCATCTCTCATCGAAGGATGGTCAATAACCATCCTTCGATGCGTGATGCGAGAGTGATCATAGGGCTATACAATGGTGATTTGCCAATGTCATGGCAAATGACATAGCATTTCTGATATTTGAAATTTTTAGTCTACTATCATGAAGAACATCTAAGTATGACGCACTTAGAATGTTTGTTGGTTATGCCGAATATTTTAACTGCATTTTATAGAAGTTTGCATTCAGATCTAACCATTGTTTAAGCATAGTCTTGGTCTCTACTTTCTCTTATACGATCTGCATATTTTATCCCTTCTTTCCTTATTGAATTAAATAGGTTTCTATCGTTATGTTAGTGGTTATTATTCCTTCTCTCTATTAGTTCGTTTTTCTTTAAATTTAGTTTTTGTATCAAAAACTTGTATATTGGGCAGCCCATGTGTGAAGGTGGATTTACATTTGCGACGTGTGACGTGTGACCTCCACTGCCAAAGTGAACAATGTAGACGTGGTAACCGATAATATGTGGATTGTTTGTAACAAGTGAACAATGTAGACGTGGTAATATTATCATATGTGGATTGTATAATAATAAAGTGTTACATTATTATTAAGAAAATCGAAGGCATATTTTTATGTCATATTTTGCTAGGATCCTGGCTAGAGTTCAACGGATACTCGTATTAAAATTGATCATGTAAACTTAGAAATAAGGTGGCCAAATCCCTGAATGCGATGTAGAGCTAGCAAAATAAATAAAAATGTTCATCAAAATTAACGTTTAACGGTATTCACGTTTACACTATGCATTGCCGTATACCTCATAATTGAAACCATCGCAACTATGTTACGGAATCAGCAACATAACATATAAAACATTCACAAGCGAATTTCACCGCGACCTAAAACATATAAAATCATTCTGTAGTATATCATGGTCACAATCGTAAGCCGTTAAATCTTTTAGTAATTTTTTTGTTGAAAATTATCTTACAATCTATTTAGTTTGCTAAAAAAATGTACTAACGAAAGTTAATTATCGTTATTATGATCATTATCGAAACAAACAACTCACGGTTACGTCGAAAATATAAATGTTTCTTACCGTTGTTTTAACTAACTTAATACACCAACTAGTGTATTAACAACAAGGCCTGTGTCGTACGGTAGTACGTTGTGCTTATGTGCAAAATTGAATATTGATACATACACAGACATCATTAAGCTAATATTTTTACGAATAACAACTTCATTCGTTGGTTTGTATTGCAGAGACTGTTTTCTCTATCAGTTTGTCTCGTCACAAATTTTCTATATAATTTTGATGTATTGGTTCTTATCGGATGATAATAATATCTCTCTTTTAAATTCAACTCATTTATTACTGTTTACGATCAGTAACAACATTTTGTAATTACTTATTGTGTTAGTTTGTGCAAATCTTTTGGGAGTGATACACCAGGTAACTGGTAGTAATTCGAGTGAATTTAAAATCGAAACTTTAATTTTATACAACTTTTTCGGTTGAAAATTTGTCATCATACTAAATTGATCTCGTTTGTGTAGTGTTGTTCGCCAGTGGACATACTATTGTGCGATTTGAAATAATTTATTTTTATTTTCTCCTGGTTTTAATTAATTTTAAGTTTAGTTTAGTATCTAGTTAGTTTCGTGAATAATATGGGGCTGGTGAAATATGCTCATTAAAAATATTAAACTGATAACAATTTGTTAAAACAGCACTGCCGTTGTAGCAGCGTAAAGATACTGTGCTTAGCAATTAAGTCATCTTTCAGCATTATAACACATTATGTGTTGTGGGAGATTTCAATGGTGAGTCATTTCGTTTTAAAACATTTTTTCATTATAATCATTATCGAAATAAATAACTCACAGTTACGTTGAAATTATAAATGCTTCTTACCGTTATTTTAACTAACACACCAACCAGTGTATGCATTAATAACATAGTCTGTGTCGTGCGGTAGTGCGTTGGGTTTGTGTGTAAAATTGAATATTGGTTGATTATTGATATGACGCTCTTTTAACATCTATTAAGATGGCTCGTGTAACTTTTTTATTGTTAAAATCTTTTATAATATCGGATGTTAATTTGTTTATTAAAAGAGTTAGTAGGTTGGAAATACTTACCCAAATTATTCTGCTTTGCTTATAAGGGTCTTATATTTTTTTATCAGAAGGAAAAATTCTTAGGTTGATTATAGTTTATTAACTTTTTATTATTTAAACTTCACAATTTTAATTTTAGAAACACACGTTGACACTAAGATGGTTTAAAGTAAACTATATTTTTCGTTTTAAAAAATCGAATCTTATATGCTAATTTTATGATACTTCTACCAACAATTCAAATTTCGACGATCCGACAATATATTGTTTGTTTAAGAATTATTTAGGACGCAAGTAATTAAATTTAATGTGTATGAAATTGGAAAGTATTTTACCAAAATTTCCAATCATCAAAAATTATAAGTAGATTACTGATATTTCGTGTGAACTCAAAAAAATATGTTTCACACATATGGGTTACTATAATGTCCAGACGATATTCATATTGATTTTTGTTGTTGTGTTTCTTTAATTAGTACGTACGATGTTCGCATTTACTTTTCTAATTATTTTCTTATTTTTGGGTATATAAAAATGCGATACCAGAAAATAGTATGTAGTACATATACTATATTTGTTTGTTGTTGTTATTTCGTTTTCTTTGATATTGTGTGTGAAAGTGAAATACGTTTAATATGTGTGACGTACATATATGAATGTCTGATTTGTTGTTGTTTTTATATTTTTATTTGTTTCTACATATGATGTGTGGATCATGCTTATTGTGCGACTTTTGTATGAACGTAAATATGCATGTACGTTGAATGGTATATGCGATATCGTTTACATTGTCGTAGCGATTTGTATTTTGCATTTAATTTATTGATTAGGTTTTTATTTGATTTGTGATGATGGAATTTTGATCTACGACATTAAAGATGCAATGGGTGAGGTTGTGAGTATTTAATATTTTGCGTTATTAATATTTTAATATTTTTTATTACTGATTTTAGTTGGTTTAATTTTTGTACAATTGTTGGGTTGCTTAAATCATAAAAATGTTACCGTTTTATAGTTTTAATTTTAGTGATGTACTCGCTTTTGGTTTTGTATAATTTCGTAATCATATTTGTTTTAAAGTTTTCTGTCCTTTGGTTTCTGGTGTTGATGTTTCAATGGCTTCCAAAATTAAATGATTTATTTGCTTACGGTGATTGCCTAGTTTAATGTTTGATAAATTCTTATTGTTTGGGACTATCCTTGGTTCATTGTTCTGAGTTAAATGGTTGTAATAGCTTAATATCATTAGTTTTTGGTACTCTGACCAATTAATGTTATTTATAGAATTATTTCTAATATCATTATTACTTGCATTATTATTTATATCAGAAATGCTATGTCATTTGCCATGACATTGGTAAATCACCATTGTATAGCCCTATGATCACTCGCGCATCTCGCATCGAAGGATGGTCAATAACCATCCTTCGATGCGTGATGCGAGAGTGATCATAGGGCTATACAATGGTGATTTGCCAATCTCATGGCAAATGACATAGCATTTCTGATATTTGAAATTTTTAGTCTACTATCATGAAGAACATCTAAGTATGACGCACTTAGAATGTTTGTTGGTTATGCCGAATATTTTAACTGCATTTTATAGAAGTTTGCATTCAGATCTAACCATTGTTTAAGCATAGTCTTGGTCTCTACTTTCTCTTATACGATCTGCATATTTTATCCCTTCTTTCCTTATTGAATTAAATAGGTTTCTATCGTTATGTTAGTGGTTATTATTCCTTTTCTCTATTAGTTCGTTTTTCTTTAAATTTAGTTTTTGTATCAAAAACTTGTATATTGGGCAGCCCATGTGTGAAGGTGGATTTACATTTGCGACGTGTGACGTGTGACCTCCACTGCCAAAGTGAACAATGTAGACGTGGTAACCGATAATATGTGGATTGTTTGTAACAAGTGAACAATGTAGACGTGGCAATATTATCATATGTGGATTGTATAATAATAAAGTGTTACATTATTATTAAGAAAATCGAAGGCATATTTTTATGTCATATTTTGCTAGGATCCTGGCTAGGGTTCAACGGATACTCGTATTAAAATTGATCATGTAAACTTAGAAATAAGGTGGCCAAATCCCTGAATGCGATGTAGAGCTAGCAAAATAAATAAAAATGTTCATCAAAATTAACGTTTAACGGTATTCACGTTTACACTATGCATTGCCGTATACCTCATAATTGAAACCATCGCAACTATGTTACGGAATCAGCAACATAACATATAAAACATTCACAAGCGAATTTCACCGCGACCTAAAACATATAAAATCATTCTGTAGTATATCATGGTCACAATCGTAAGCCGTTAAATCTTTTAGTAATTTTTTTGTTGAAAATTATCTTACAATCTATTTAGTTTGCTAAAAAAATGTACTAACGAAAGTTAATTATCGTTATTATGATCATTATCGAAACAAACAACTCACGGTTACGTCGAAAATATCAATGTTTCTTACCGTTGTTTTAACTAACTTAATACACCAACTAGTGTATTAACAACAAGGCCTGTGTCGTACGGTAGTACGTTGTGCTTATGTGCAAAATTGAATATTGATAACATACACAGACATCATTAAGCTAATATTTTTACGAATAACAACTTCATTCGTTGGTTTGTATTGCAGAGACTGTTTTCTCTATCAGTTTGTCTCGTCACAAATTTTCTATATAATTTTGATGTATTGGTTCTTATCGGATGATAATAATATCTCTCTTTTAAATTCAACTCATTTATTACTGTTTACGATCAGTAACAACATTTTGTAATTACTTATTGTGTTAGTTTGTGCAAATCTTTTGGGAGTGATACACCAGGTAACTGGTAGTAATTCGAGTGAATTTAAAATCGAAACTTTAATTTTATACAACTTTTTCGGTTGAAAATTTGTCATCATACTAAATTGATCTCGTTTGTGTAGTGTTGTTCGCCAGTGGACATAATATTGTGCGATTTGAAATAATTTATTTTTATTTTCTCCTGGTTTTAATTAATTTTAAGTTTAGTTTAGTATCTAGTTAGTTTCGTGAATAATATGGGGCTAGTGAAATATGCTCATTAAAAATATTAAACTGATAACAATTTGTTAAAACAGCACTGCCGTTGTAGCAGCGTAAAGATACTGTGCTTAGCAATTAAGTCATCTTTCAGCATTATAACACATTATGTGTTGTGGGAGATTTCAATGGTGAGTCATTTCGTTTTAAAACATTTTTTCATTATAATCATTATCGAAATAAATAACTCACAGTTACGTTGAAATTATAAATGCTTCTTACCGTTATTTTAACTAACACACCAACCAGTGTATGCATTAATAACATAGTCTGTGTCGTGCGGTATTGTTGTGCTTATGTGAAAAATTGAATATTGATAACATACACAGACATCATTAAGCTAATATTTTTACGAATAACAACTTCATTCGTTGGTTTGTATTGCAGAGACTGTTTTCTCTATCAGTTTGTCTCGTCACAAATTTTCTATATAATTTTGATGTATTGGTTCTTATCGGATGATAATAATATCTCTCTTTTAAATTCAACTCATTTATTACTGTTTACGATCAGTAACAACATTTTGTAATTACTTATTGTGTTAGTTTGTGCAAATCTTTTGGGAGTGATACACCAGGTAACTGGTAGTAATTCGAGTGAATTTAAAATCGAAACTTTAATTTTATACAACTTTTTCGGTTGAAAATTTGTCATCATACTAAATTGATCTCGTTTGTGTAGTGTTGTTCGCCAGTGGACATAATATTGTGCGATTTGAAATAATTTATTTTTATTTTCTCCTGGTTTTAATTAATTTTAAGTTTAGTTTAGTATCTAGTTAGTTTCGTGAATAATATGGGGCTAGTGAAATATGCTCATTAAAAATATTAAACTGATAACAATTTGTTAAAACAGCACTGCCGTTGTAGCAGCGTAAAGATACTGTGCTTAGCAATTAAGTCATCTTTCAGCATTATAACACATTATGTGTTGTGGGAGATTTCAATGGTGAGTCATTTCGTTTTAAAACATTTTTTCATTATAATCATTATCGAAATAAATAACTCACAGTTACGTTGAAATTATAAATGCTTCTTACCGTTATTTTAACTAACACACCAACCAGTGTATGCATTAATAACATAGTCTGTGTCGTGCGGTATTGTTGTGCTTATGTGAAAAATTGAATATTGATAACATACACAGACATCATTAAGCTAATATTTTTACGAATAACAACTTCATTCGTTGGTTTGTATTGCAGAGACTGTTTTCTCTATCAGTTTGTCTCGTCACAAATTTTCTATATAATTTTGATGTATTGGTTCTTATCGGATGATGATAATATCTCTCTTTTAAATTCAACTCATTTATTACTGTTTACGATCAGTAACAACATTTTGTAATTGCTTATTGTGTTAGTTTGTGCAAATCTTTTGGGAGTGATACACCAGGTAACTGGTAGTAATTCGAGTGAATGTAAAACGAAACTTTAATTTTATACAACTTTTTCGGTTGCCAATTTGTCATCATACTAAATTGATCTCGTTTGTGTAGTGTTGTTCGCCAGTGGACATAATATTGTGCGATTTGGAATAATTTATTTTTATTTTTTCCTGGTTTTAATTAATTTTAAGTTTAGTTTAGTATCTAGTTAGTTTCGTGAATAATATGGGGTTAGTGAAATATGCTCATTAAAAATATTAAACTGATAACAATTTGTTAAAACAGCACTGCCGTTGTAGCAGCGTAAAGATACTGTGCTTAGCAATTAAGTCATCTTTCAGCATTATAACACATCATGTGTTGTGGGAGATTTCAATGGTGAGTCATTTCGTTTTAAAACATTTTTTCATTATAATCATTATCGAAATAAACAACTCACAGTTACGTTGAAAATATAAACGCTTCTTACCGTTATTTTAACTAACACACCAACCAGTGTATGCATTAATAACATAGTCTGTGTCGTGCGGTAGTGCGTTGGGTTTGCGTGTAAAATTGAATATTGGTTGATTATTGATATGACGCTCTTTTAACATCTTTTAAGATGGCTCCTGTAACTTTTTTATTGTTAAAATCTTTTATAATATCGGATGTTAATTTGTTTATTAAAAGAGTTAGTAGGTTGGAAATACTATACTATACTTATTCTGCTTTGCTTGTAAGGGTCTTATATTTTTGTATCAGAAGGAAAAATTCTTAGGTTGATTATAGTTTATTAACTTTTTATTATTTAAACTTCACAATTTTAATTTTAGAAACACACGTTGACACTAAGATGGTTTAAAGTAAACTATATTTTTCGTTTTAAAAAATCGAATCTTATATGCTAATTTTATGATACTTCTACCAACAATTCAAATTTCGAGGATCCGACAATATATTGTTTGTTTAAGAATTATTTAGGACGCAAGTAATTAAATTTAATGTGTATGAAATTGGAAAGTATTTTACCAAAATTTCCAATCATCAAAAATTATAAGTAGATTACTGATATTTCGTGTGAACTCAAAAAAATATGTTTCACACATATGGGTTACTATAATGTCCAGACGATATTCATATTGATTTTTGTTGTTGTTTTTCTTTAATTAGTACGTACGATGTTCGCATTTACTTTTCTAATTATTTTCTTATTTTTGGGTATATAAAAATGCGATACCAGAAAATAGTATGTAGTACATATACTATATTTGTTTGTTGTTGTTATTTCGTTTTCTTTGATATTGTGTGTGAAAGTGAAATACGTTTAATATGTGTGACGTACATATATGAATGTCTGATTTGTTGTTGTTTTTATATTTTTATTTGTTTCTACATATGATGTGTGGATCATGCTTATTGTGCGACTTTTGTATGAACGTAAATATGCATGTACGTTGAATGGTATATGCGATATCGTTTACATTGTCGTAGCGATTTGTATTTTGCATTTAATTTATTGATTAGGTTTTTATTTGATTTGTGATGATGGAATTTTGATCTACGACATTAAAGATGCAATGGGTGAGGTTGTGAGTATTTAATATTTTGCGTTAATTTTTGTACAATTGTTGGGTTGCTTAAATCATAAAAATGTTACCGTTTTATAGTTTTAATTTTAGTGATGTACTCGCTTTTGGTTTTGTATAATTTCGTAATCATATTTGTTTTAAAGTTTTCTGTCCTTTGGTTTCTGGTGTTGATGTTTCAATGGCTTCCAAAATTAAATGATTTATTTGCTTACGGTGATTGCCTAGTTTAATGTTTGATAAATTCTTATTGTTTGGGACTATCCTTGGTTCATTGTTCTGAGTTAAATGGTTGTAATAGCTTAATATCATTTGTTTTTGGTACTCTGACCAATTAATGTTATTTATAGAATTATTTCTAATATCATTATTACTTGCATTATTATTTATATCAGAAATGCTATGTCATTTGCCATGACATTGGCAAATCACCATTGTATAGCCCTATGATCACTCGCGCATCTCGCATCGAAGGATGGTCAATAACCATCCTTCGATGCGTGATGCGAGAGTGATCATAGGGCTATACAATGGTGATTTGCCAATCTCATGGCAAATGACATAGCATTTCTGATATTTGAAATTTTTAGTCTACTATCATGAAGAACATCTAAGTATGACGCACTTAGAATGTTTGTTGGTTATGCCGAATATTTTAACTGCATTTTATAGAAGTTTGCATTCAGATCTAACCATTGTTTAAGCATAGTCTTGGTCTCTACTTTCTCTTATACGATCTGCATATTTTATCCCTTCTTTCCTTATTGAATTAAATAGGTTTCTATCGTTATGTTAGTGGTTATTATTCCTTTTCTCTATTAGTTCGTTTTTCTTTAAATTTAGTTTTTGTATCAAAAACTTGTATATTGGGCAGCCCATGTGTGAAGGTGGATTTACATTTGCGACGTGTGACGTGTGACCTCCACTGCCAAAGTGAACAATGTAGACGTGGTAACCGATAATATGTGGATTGTTTGTAACAAGTGAACAATGTAGACGTGGTAATATTATCATATGTGGATTGTATAATAATAAAGTGTTACATTATTATTAAGAAAATCGAAGGCATATTTTTATGTCATATTTTGCTAGGATCCTGGCTAGGGTTCAACGGATATTCGTATTAAAATTGATCATGTAAACTTAGAAATAAGGTGGCCAAATCCCTGAATGCGATGTAGAGCTAGCAAAATAAATAAAAATGTTCATCAAAATTAACGTTTAACGGTATTCACGTTTACACTATGCATTGCCGTATACCTCATAATTGAAACCATCGCAACTATGTTACGGAATCAGCAACATAACATATAAAACATTCACAAGCGAATTTCACCGCGACCTAAAACATATAAAATCATTCTGTAGTATATCATGGTCACAATCGTAAGCCGTTAAATCTTTTAGTAATTTTTTTGTTGAAAATTATCTTACAATCTATTTAGTTTGCTAAAAAAATGTACTAACGAAAGTTAATTATCGTTATTATGATCATTATCGAAACAAACAACTCACGGTTACGTCGAAAATATAAATGTTTCTTACCGTTGTTTTAACTAACTTAATACACCAACTAGTGTATTAACAACAAGGCCTGTGTCGTACGGTAGTACGTTGTGCTTATGTGCAAAATTGAATATTGATAACATACACAGACATCATTAAGCTAATATTTTTACGAATAACAACTTCATTCGTTGGTTTGTATTGCAGAGACTGTTTTCTCTATCAGTTTGTCTCGTCACAAATTTTCTATATAATTTTGATGTATTGGTTCTTATCGGATGATAATAATATCTCTCTTTTAAATTCAACTCATTTATTACTGTTTACGATCAGTAACAACATTTTGTAATTACTTATTGTGTTAGTTTGTGCAAATCTTTTGGGAGTGATACACCAGGTAACTGGTAGTAATTCGAGTGAATTTAAAATCGAAACTTTAATTTTATACAACTTTTTCGGTTGAAAATTTGTCATCATACTAAATTGATCTCGTTTGTGTAGTGTTGTTCGCCAGTGGACATAATATTGTGCGATTTGAAATAATTTATTTTTATTTTCTCCTGGTTTTAATTAATTTTAAGTTTAGTTTAGTATCTAGTTAGTTTCGTGAATAATATGGGGCTAGTGAAATATGCTCATTAAAAATATTAAACTGATAACAATTTGTTAAAACAGCACTGCCGTTGTAGCAGCGTAAAGATACTGTGCTTAGCAATTAAGTCATCTTTCAGCATTATAACACATTATGTGTTGTGGGAGATTTCAATGGTGAGTCATTTCGTTTTAAAACATTTTTTCATTATAATCATTATCGAAATAAATAACTCACAGTTACGTTGAAATTATAAATGCTTCTTACCGTTATTTTAACTAACACACCAACCAGTGTATGCATTAATAACATAGTCTGTGTCGTGCGGTATTGTTGTGCTTATGTGAAAAATTGAATATTGATAACATACACAGACATCATTAAGCTAATATTTTTACGAATAACAACTTCATTCGTTGGTTTGTATTGCAGAGACTGTTTTCTCTATCAGTTTGTCTCGTCACAAATTTTCTATATAATTTTGATGTATTGGTTCTTATCGGATGATAATAATATCTCTCTTTTAAATTCAACTCATTTATTACTGTTTACGATCAGTAACAACATTTTGTAATTACTTATTGTGTTAGTTTGTGCAAATCTTTTGGGAGTGATACACCAGGTAACTGGTAGTAATTCGAGTGAATTTAAAATCGAAACTTTAATTTTATACAACTTTTTCGGTTGAAAATTTGTCATCATACTAAATTGATCTCGTTTGTGTAGTGTTGTTCGCCAGTGGACATAATATTGTGCGATTTGAAATAATTTATTTTTATTTTCTCCTGGTTTTAATTAATTTTAAGTTTAGTTTAGTATCTAGTTAGTTTCGTGAATAATATGGGGCTAGTGAAATATGCTCATTAAAAATATTAAACTGATAACAATTTGTTAAAACAGCACTGCCGTTGTAGCAGCGTAAAGATATTGTGCTTAGCAATTAAGTCATCTTTCAGCATTATAACACATTATGTGTTGTGGGAGATTTCAATGGTGAGTCATTTCGTTTTAAAACATTTTTTCATTATAATCATTATCGAAATAAATAACTCACAGTTACGTTGAAATTATAAATGCTTCTTACCGTTATTTTAACTAACACACCAACCAGTGTATGCATTAATAACATAGTCTGTGTCGTGCGGTATTGTTGTGCTTATGTGAAAAATTGAATATTGATAACATACACAGACATCATTAAGCTAATATTTTTACGAATAACAACTTCATTCGTTGGTTTGTATTGCAGAGACTGTTTTCTCTATCAGTTTGTCTCGTCACAAATTTTCTATATAATTTTGATGTATTGGTTCTTATCGGATGATGATAATATCTCTCTTTTAAATTCAACTCATTTATTACTGTTTACGATCAGTAACAACATTTTGTAATTGCTTATTGTGTTAGTTTGTGCAAATCTTTTGGGAGTGATACACCAGGTAACTGGTAGTAATTCGAGTGAATGTAAAACGAAACTTTAATTTTATACAACTTTTTCGGTTGCCAATTTGTCATCATACTAAATTGATCTCGTTTGTGTAGTGTTGTTCGCCAGTGGACATAATATTGTGCGATTTGGAATAATTTATTTTTATTTTTTCCTGGTTTTAATTAATTTTAAGTTTAGTTTAGTATCTAGTTAATTTCGTGAATAATATGGGGTTAGTGAAATATGCTCATTAAAAATATTAAACTGATAACAATTTGTTAAAACAGCACTGCCGTTGTAGCAGCGTAAAGATACTGTGCTTAGCAATTAAGTCATCTTTCAGCATTATAACACATCATGTGTTGTGGGAGATTTCAATGGTGAGTCATTTCGTTTTAAAACATTTTTTCATTATAATCATTATCGAAATAAACAACTCACAGTTACGTTGAAAATATAAACGCTTCTTACCGTTATTTTAACTAACACACCAACCAGTGTATGCATTAATAACATAGTCTGTGTCGTGCGGTAGTGCGTTGGGTTTGCGTGTAAAATTGAATATTGGTTGATTATTGATATGACGCTCTTTTAACATCTTTTAAGATGGCTCCTGTAACTTTTTTATTGTTAAAATCTTTTATAATATCGGATGTTAATTTGTTTATTAAAAGAGTTAGTAGGTTGGAAATACTATACTATACTTATTCTGCTTTGCTTGTAAGGGTCTTATATTTTTGTATCAGAAGGAAAAATTCTTAGGTTGATTATAGTTTATTAACTTTTTATTATTTAAACTTCACAATTTTAATTTTAGAAACACACGTTGACACTAAGATGGTTTAAAGTAAACTATATTTTTCGTTTTAAAAAATCGAATCTTATATGCTAATTTTATGATACTTCTACCAACAATTCAAATTTCGAGGATCCGACAATATATTGTTTGTTTAAGAATTATTTAGGACGCAAGTAATTAAATTTAATGTGTATGAAATTGGAAAGTATTTTACCAAAATTTCCAATCATCAAAAATTATAAGTAGATTACTGATATTTCGTGTGAACTCAAAAAAATATGTTTCACACATATGGGTTACTATAATGTCCAGACGATATTCATATTGATTTTTGTTGTTGTTTTTCTTTAATTAGTACGTACGATGTTCGCATTTACTTTTCTAATTATTTTCTTATTTTTGGGTATATAAAAATGCGATACCAGAAAATAGTATGTAGTACATATACTATATTTGTTTGTTGTTGTTATTTCGTTTTCTTTGATATTGTGTGTGAAAGTGAAATACGTTTAATATGTGTGACGTACATATATGAATGTCTGATTTGTTGTTGTTTTTATATTTTTATTTGTTTCTACATATGATGTGTGGATCATGCTTATTGTGCGACTTTTGTATGAACGTAAATATGCATGTACGTTGAATGGTATATGCGATATCGTTTACATTGTCGTAGCGATTTGTATTTTGCATTTAATTTATTGATTAGGTTTTTATTTGATTTGTGATGATGGAATTTTGATCTACGACATTAAAGATGCAATGGGTGAGGTTGTGAGTATTTAATATTTTGCGTTAATTTTTGTACAATTGTTGGGTTGCTTAAATCATAAAAATGTTACCGTTTTATAGTTTTAATTTTAGTGATGTACTCGCTTTTGGTTTTGTATAATTTCGTAATCATATTTGTTTTAAAGTTTTCTGTCCTTTGGTTTCTGGTGTTGATGTTTCAATGGCTCCAAAATTAAATGATTTATTTGCTTACGGTGATTGCCTAGTTTAATGTTTGATAAATTCTTATTGTTTGGGACTATCCTTGGTTGGTTCATTGTTCTGAGTTAAATGGTTGTAATAGCTTAATATCATTTGTTTTTGGTACTCTGACCAATTAATGTTATTTATAGAATTATTTCTAATATCATTATTACTTGCATTATTATTTATATCAGAAATGCTATGTCATTTGCCATGACATTGGCAAATCACCATTGTATAGCCCTATGATCACTCGCGCATCTCGCATCGAAGGATGGTCAATAACCATCCTTCGATGCGTGATGCGAGAGTGATCATAGGGCTATACAATGGTGATTTGCCAATGTCATGGCAAATGACATAGCATTTCTGATATTTGAAATTTTTAGTCTACTATCATGAAGAACATCTAAGTATGACGCACTTAGAATGTTTGTTGGTTATGCCGAATATTTTAACTGCATTTTATAGAAGTTTGCATTCAGATCTAACCATTGTTTAAGCATAGTCTTGGTCTCTACTTTCTCTTATACGATCTGCATATTTTATCCCTTCTTTCCTTATTGAATTAAATAGGTTTCTATCGTTATGTTAGTGGTTATTATTCCTTTTCTCTATTAGTTCGTTTTTCGTTAAATGTAGTTTTTGTATCAAAAACTTGTATATTGGGCAGCCCATGTGTGAAGGTGGATTTACATTTGCGACGTGTGACGTGTGACCTCCACTGCCAAAGTGAACAATGTAGACGTGGTAACCGATAATATGTGGATTGTTTGTAACAAGGGAACAATGTAGACGTGGTAATATTATCATATGTGGATTGTATAATAATAAAGTGTTACATTATTATTAAGAAAATCGAAGGCATATTTTTATGTCATATTTTGCTAGGATCCTGGCTAGGGTTCAACGGATACTCGTATTAAAATTGATCATGTAAACTTAGAAATAAGGTGGCCAAATCCCTGAATGCGATGTAGAGCTAGCAAAATAAATAAAAATGTTCATCAAAATTAACGTTTAACGGTATTCACGTTTACACTATGCATTGCCGTATACCTCATAATTGAAACCATCGCAACTATGTTACGGAATCAGCAACATAACATATAAAACATTCACAAGCGAATTTCACCGCGACCTAAAACATATAAAATCATTCTGTAGTATATCATGGTCACAATCGTAAGCCGTTAAATCTTTTAGTAATTTTTTTGTTGAAAATTATCTTACAATCTGTTTAGTTTGCTAAAAAAATGTACTAACGAAAGTTAATTATCGTTATTATGATCATTATCGAAACAAACAACTCACGGTTACGTCGAAAATATAAATGTTTCTTACCGTTGTTTTAACTAACTTAATACACCAACTAGTGTATTAACAACAAGGCCTGTGTCGTACGGTAGTACGTTGTGCTTATGTGCAAAATTGAATATTGATACATACACAGACATCATTAAGCTAATATTTTTACGAATAACAACTTCATTCGTTGGTTTGTATTGCAGAGACTGTTTTCTCTATCAGTTTGTCTCGTCACAAATTTTCTATATAATTTTGATGTATTGGTTCTTATCGGATGATAATAATATCTCTCTTTTAAATTCAACTCATTTATTACTGTTTACGATCAGTAACAACATTTTGTAATTACTTATTGTGTTAGTTTGTGCAAATCTTTTGGGAGTGATACACCAGGTAACTGGTAGTAATTCGAGTGAATTTAAAATCGAAACTTTAATTTTATACAACTTTTTCGGTTGAAAATTTGTCATCATACTAAATTGATCTCGTTTGTGTAGTGTTGTTCGCCAGTGGACATACTATTGTGCGATTTGAAATAATTTATTTTTATTTTCTCCTGGTTTTAATTAGTTTTAAGTTTAGTTTAGTATCTAGTTAGTTTCGTGAATAATATGGGGCTGGTGAAATATGCTCATTAAAAATATTAAACTGATAACAATTTGTTAAAACAGCACTGCCGTTGTAGCAGCGTAAAGATACTGTGCTTAGCAATTAAGTCATCTTTCAGCATTATAACACATTATGTGTTGTGGGAGATTTCAATGGTGAGTCATTTCGTTTTAAAACATTTTTTCATTATAATCATTATCGAAATAAATAACTCACAGTTACGTTGAAATTATAAATGCTTCTTACCGTTATTTTAACTAACACACCAACCAGTGTATGCATTAATAACATAGTCTGTGTCGTGCGGTATTGTTGTGCTTATGTGCAAAATTGAATATTGATAACATACACAGACATCATTAAGCTAATATTTTTACGAATAACAACTTCATTCGTTGGTTTGTATTGCAGAGACTGTTTTCTCTATCAGTTTGTCTCGTCACAAATTTTCTATATAATTTTGATGTATTGGTTCTTATCGGATGATGATAATATCTCTCTTTTAAATTCAACTCATTTAGTACTGTTTACGATCAGTAACAACATTTTGTAATTGCTTATTGTGTTAGTTTGTGCAAATCTTTTGGGAGTGATACACCAGGTAACTGGTAGTAATTCGAGTGAATTTAAAATCGAAACTTTAATTTATACAACTTTTTCGGTTGAAAATTTGTCATCATACTAAATTGATCTCGTTTGTGTAGTGTTGTTCGCCAGTGGACATAATATTGTGCGATTTGAAATAATTTATTTTTATTTTCTCCTGGTTTTAATTAATTTTAAGTTTAGTTTAGTATCTAGTTAGTTTCGTGAATAATATGGGGCTAGTGAAATATGCTCATTAAAAATATTAAACTGATAACAATTTGTTAAAACAGCACTGCCGTTGTAGCAGCGTAAAGATACTGTGCTTAGCAATTAAGTCATCTTTCAGCATTATAACACATTATGTGTTGTGGGAGATTTCAATGGTGAGTCATTTCGTTTTAAAACATTTTTTCATTATAATCATTATCGAAATAAACAACTCACAGTTACGTTGAAAATATAAATGCTTCTTACCGTTATTTTAACTAACACACCAACCAGTGTATGCATTAATAACATAGTCTGTGTCGTGCGGTAGTGCGTTGGGTTTGTGTGTAAAATTGAATATTGGTTGATTATTGATATGACGCTCTTTTAACATCTATTAAGATGGCTCGTGTAACTTTTTTATTGTTAAAATCTTTTATAATATCGGATGTTAATTTGTTTATTAAAAGAGTTAGTAGGTTGGAAATACTTACCCAAATTATTCTGCTTTGCTTATAAGGGTCTTATATTTTTTTATCAGAAGGAAAAATTCTTAGGTTGATTATAGTTTATTAACTTTTTATTATTTAAACTTCACAATTTTAATTTTAGAAACACACGTTGACACTAAGATGGTTTAAAGTAAACTATATTTTTCGTTTTAAAAAATCGAATCTTATATGCTAATTTTATGATACTTCTACCAACAATTCAAATTTCGAGGATCCGACAATATATTGTTTGTTTAAGAATTATTTAGGACGCAAGTAATTAAATTTAATGTGTATGAAATTGGAAAGTATTTTACCAAAATTTCCAATCATCAAAAATTATAAGTAGATTACTGATATTTCGTGTGAACTCAAAAAAATATGTTTCACACATATGGGTTACTATAATGTCCAGACGATATTCATATTGATTTTTGTTGTTGTTTTTCTTTAATTAGTACGTACGATGTTCGCATTTACTTTTCTAATTATTTTCTTATTTTTGGGTATATAAAAATGCGATACCAGAAAATAGTATGTAGTACATATACTATATTTGTTTGTTGTTGTTATTTCGTTTTCTTTGATATTGTGTGTGAAAGTGAAATACGTTTAATATGTGTGACGTACATATATGAATGTCTGATTTGTTGTTGTTTTTATATTTTTATTTGTTTCTACATATGATGTGTGGATCATGCTTATTGTGCGACTTTTGTATGAACGTAAATATGCATGTACGTTGAATGGTATATGCGATATCGTTTACATTGTCGTAGCGATTTGTATTTTGCATTTAATTTATTGATTAGGTTTTTATTTGATTTGTGATGATGGAATTTTGATCTACGACATTAAAGATGCAATGGGTGAGGTTGTGAGTATTTAATATTTTGCGTTATTAATATTTTAATATTTTTTATTACTGATTTTAGTTGGTTTAATTTTTGTACAATTGTTGGGTTGCTTAAATCATAAAAATGTTACCGTTTTATAGTTTTAATTTTAGTGATGTACTCGCTTTTGGTTTTGTATAATTTCGTAATCATATTTGTTTTAAAGTTTTCTGTCCTTTGGTTTCTGGTGTTGATGTTTCAATGGCTTCCAAAATTAAATGATTTATTTGCTTACGGTGATTGCCTAGTTTAATGTTTGATAAATTCTTATTGTTTGGGACTATCCTTGGTTCATTGTTCTGAGTTAAATGGTTGTAATAGCTTAATATCATTTGTTTTTGGTACTCTGACCAATTAATGTTATTTATAGAATTATTTCTAATATCATTATTACTTGCATTATTATTTATATCAGAAATGCTATGTCATTTGCCATGACATTGGCAAATCACCATTGTATAGCCCTATGATCACTCGCGCATCTCGCATCGAAGGATGGTCAATAACCATCCTTCGATGCGTGATGCGAGAGTGATAATAGGGCTATACAATGGTGATTTGCCAATGTCATGGCAAATGACATAGCATTTCTGATATTTGAAATTTTTAGTCTACTATCATGAAGAACATCTAAGTATGACGCACTTAGAATGTTTGTTGGTTATGCCGAATATTTTAACTGCATTTTATAAAAGTTTGCATTCAGATCTAACCATTGTTTAAGCATAGTCTTGGTCTCTACTTTCTCTTATACGATCTGCATATTTTATCCCTTCTTTCCTTATTGAATTAAATAGGTTTCTATCGTTATGTTAGTGGTTATTATTCCTTTTCTCTATTAGTTCGTTTTTCGTTAAATGTAGTTTTTGTATCAAAAACTTGTATATTGGGCAGCCCATGTGTGAAGGTGGATTTACATTTGCGACGTGTGACGTGTGACCTCCACTGCCAAAGTGAACAATGTAGACGTGGTAACCGATAATATGTGGATTGTTTGTAACAAGTGAACAATGTAGACGTGGTAATATTATCATATGTGGATTGTATAATAATAAAGTGTTACATTATTATTAAGAAAATCGAAGGCATATTTTTATGTCATATTTTGCTAGGATCCTGGCTAGGGTTCAACGGATACTCGTATTAAAATTGATCATGTAAACTTAGAAATAAGGTGGCCAAATCCCTGAATGCGATGTAGAGCTAGCAAAATAAATAAAAATGTTCATCAAAATTAACGTTTAACGGTATTCACGATTACACTATGCATTGCCGTATACCTCATAATTGAAACCATCGCAACTATGTTACGGAATCAGCAACATAACATATAAAACATTCACAAGCGAATTTCACCGCGACCTAAAACATATAAAATCATTCTGTAGTATATCATGGTCACAATCGTAAGCCGTTAAATCTTTTAGTAATTTTTTTGTTGAAAATTATCTTACAATCTATTTAGTTTGCTAAAAAAATGTACTAACGAAAGTTAATTATCGTTATTATGATCATTATCGAAACAAACAACTCACGGTTACGTCGAAAATATAAATGTTTCTTACCGTTGTTTTAACTAACTTAATACACCAACTAGTGTATTAACAACAAGGCCTGTGTCGTACGGTAGTACGTTGTGCTTATGTGCAAAATTAAATATTGATAACATACACAGACATCATTAAGCTAATATTTTTACGAATAACAACTTCATTCGTTGGTTTGTATTGCAGAGACTGTTTTCTCTATCAGTTTGTCTCGTCACAAATTTTCTATATAATTTTGATGTATTGGTTCTTATCGGATGATGATAATATCTCTCTTTTAAATTCAACTCATTTATTACTGTTTACGATCAGTAACAACATTTTGTAATTGCTTATTGTGTTAGTTTGTGCAAATCTTTTGGGAGTGATACACCAGGTAACTGGTAGTAATTCGAGTGAATGTAAAACGAAACTTTAATTTTATACAACTTTTTCGGTTGAAATTTGTCATCATACTAAATTGATCTCGTTGGTGTAGTGTTGCTCGCCAGTGGACATAATATTGTGCGATTTGAAATAATTTATTTTAATTTTCTCCTGGTTTTAATTAATTTTAAGTTTAGTTTAGTATCTAGTTAGTTTCGTGAATAATATGGGGCTAGTGAAATATGCTCATTAAAAATATTAAATTGATAACAATTTGTTAAAACAGCACTGCCGTTGTAACAGCGTAAAGATACTGTGCTTAGCAATTAAGTCATCTTTCAGCATTATAACACATTATGTGTTGTGGGAGATTTCAATGGTGAGTCATTTCGTTTTAAAACATTTTTTCATTATAATCATTATCGAAATAAACAACTCACAGTTACGTTGAAAATATAAATGCTTCTTACCGTTATTTTAACTAACACACCAACCAGTGTATGCATTAATAACATAGTCTGTGTCGTGCGGTAGTGCGTTGGGTTTGTGTGTAAAATTGAATATTGGTTGATTATTGATATGACGCTCTTTTAACATCTATTAAGATGGCTCCTGTAACTTTTTTATTGTTAAAATCTTTTATAATATCGGATGTTAATTTGTTTATTGCGCGGATCGTCGAATGTCCTTGTCGAAAGAAAAATTGAATATCTGTAACAATTTAAGAATTCGATTTTCTGTTACGTGTGTCTTTATTCGATTGTATATGATTATTTCAAATATTTTACTAATATTTACTAATAAGTTTATTGGCATATAGTTTTCACATTCGTTTGGATTTTTTTTTCTGTTTCATAATTAGTATAATTTTAGCTATTTTCCAAGCACTAGGAATGTAAAGGTTTTTTATTATGTTGTTAACTATTGTACAATATTCTTGAATAATTTCCATTGGAATAAATTTAAGAGCGACGTTTGTAATTTTATCGATACCTGATGATGTTTTTTTATTAAGACATTTAAATATCTCTTCTAGTTCTTTATATTCTATATTTATGACATCTAAATTTTCCGCATTTGCCAGAAAATCGTCGCTGAATATCACTTTGTGGGTGTGTAAGTTTTCTCACCGCTCTGAATTTTTGAGTAGTAGCTTCAATTTCTTTTTTGAATGATGGAGTTAGTATTATTTTTGATTCACTTTCATTGAATTGAATGCTCCGATTATTTTTAGTTTGTTGTGTTCGTCGACACTATTATCCAAATTAATATTTCCTATTTCTGTATTTCTCATTGACTTCACACTAAATTTGTCCACCATCAGATCGGCAATTTCTATTTGCTCTTTTGGTCTAAATAACGTGTTAATTTTTTTAAATATATTTCTATTTCCGTCATTTATCTTAATATTTTCAATTTTTCTTTTTCAGTATTTATTCACTTGTAGTTTAATATTTTGCGTTATTAATATTTTAATATTTTTTATTACTGATTTTAGTTGGTTTAGTTTTTGTACAATTGTTGGGTTGCTTAAATCATAAAAATGTTGCCGTTTTATAGTTTTAATTTTAGTGATGTACTCGCTTTTGGTTTTGAATAATTTCATAATCATATTTGTTTTAAAGTTTTCTGTCCTTTGGTTTCTGGTGTTGATGTTTCTATGGCTTCCAAATTAAATGATTTATTTGCTTACGGTGATTGCCTATTTCAATGTTTGATAAATTCTTATTGTTTGGGACTATCCTTGGTTCATTGTTCTGAGTTAAATGGTTGTAATAGCTTAATATCATTTGCTTTTGGTACTTTGGCCAATTAATGTTATTTATAGAATTATTTCTAATATCATTATTATTTATATCAGAAATGCTATGTCATTTGCCATGCCATTGGCGAATCACCATTGTATAGCCTTATAGAGATCACTCTCGCATCACGCATCGAAGAGTGGTTATTGTATTTGAAATTTTTAGTCTACTATCGTGAAGAACTATATCTAAGTATGACGCACTTGGAATGTATGTTGGTTTTGCCGAATATTTTAACTGCATTTTATAGAAGTTTGCATTCAGATCTAACCATTGTTTAAGCATAGTCCCGGTCTCTACTTCGTCTTACGCGATCTGCATATGTTATCCCTTCTTTCCTTATTGATTTAAATAGGTTTCTATTGTTATGTTAGTGGTTATTATTGCTTCTCTCTATTAGATTGTTTTTCTTTAAATTTAGGTTTTGTATCAACGACTTGTATATTGGGCAGTCCTTGTTTGATTTTGGTTGCTCCTTGTTTTACAATTAATACAGAACGTATTTTCCGCACCCATTTCCGTTGCGTGATCACCAACATAATTTGTGCGATTTAAAGTTGCACATTGTCCTGGTGTGTGTTTATTACTGCATTTAACATATCTCTACTCAAATATGCAGTTCGCTGCTACGTGGCGATATCGTTGACAATTATGAAATAGAATTAATTTTTGGCGTATCATTGGATACCAGAATATTCGTTGATAAATTATATTTCGAATTTTAGCGAATTCTGTTAACTGATTATCTGGTGTTATATGAACAATAAATATAGGTACATTTTTTTCTGTCGTTTCGAACTAGGTGTGACTTATAAATAAATGCATCAAACCAACAGATTTACAAAGATTCTATCCGTTGAAGAAATCGTGTCGTGAGTTCCTTTCCTGCTTTGATATACGAGTACTACAATATTTGGTGATTTATGGATTCGATTTATTTTATTTTGATTTAATTTGTTTTAAGAGAACCAAGTTAATTTAGTTAATACTAATAATAACATTACATTTATTTTATTCAACTACAATTTAACTCATAGTAATGACGTTTTATATCAGGAAATTTACTGCAACTTAATTAATTATACATTTTTAATTATAATTATAAATTGTTTTTAAAGATGCTGATTGCTGAATATTTATATCCAAAAAAATCAAAAATTCTTGTGGTATAACCGCCTTACATTATAATTTCAACTAACTATTGACTACTTAGGTGTCTGTAACCGGGTCAATTCGGTCATATTTAACATGCCTATCATATCCTTCATCTTGTTAAATGTAATAAAGGTGTATGGCGGGCCCAGCGTCATCCAGGAGTCTCGCTAAATTGTCGGGTCATACATTTCAATCAATCAACTAATCAAGATGTTTTCTTATGTTTGTTTTGATTTTTTTATTGTTCTAAATAAATCCTGTTGTATATAATTATTATCACTGGCCTTATTTTGTTTTTACTAAATATTACTATTTTTAATTTGCATAATATTATTATCACTATTTCTTAAATTCGCTGGTATTAGTTAGTGTTGGTATAATTTTCGTCGCATGTCAAAGGTTTCTAATCTCTTACTGCATCTGGCCATATTTGTATTATTTATTTGTGTATATAACTGTTCCAACAGTTCTTCGAGTTCTTGAATTTTGCCTTTATTTTTCTATTTCCGATTAATAGGGCATTTTCACACTTTTTTCGTTTTGTAGTTGCTTGTTTACTTTCCATTTTAGCTACCGCTTTTGGTGGTTCCTCATTAGATTCATCCATTTCGCTGGAAACCAATTCTATTTCAGATTCGAATGAGCCCATATTTACATATATCATTTATTGACACGTTTTGGATACTAATTTTTTATACATTAACATATTTGTTTCTGACATGTTTTTGTGAGTAACTAAATATTTCCACTACTACTGTATTTATAATTTGTTTTATTTGTTTTTTCATCAAATTAATTTTTCACTGACTTTTTAATTTATTATTTGAGTAAAATTTTACTAAAATCAAATTTTATTTAATTATAGGTTGACGAGCAACACAAAACACGTCTACGGCGTCTCGTTGTCAAAATGCCTTATCCTGGAAACCAAACCATCTTTCAGCATTATTACACTTTATGTGTTGTGGGAGATTTCGATGGTGAGTTATTTCATTTTCTTCTCTCTTCAATCTTTTATATTATTTTGTATATATTAATGATTTCGCTGAGTTGAATTAATTTATTTAAGTTTTGTTATGGTTTGGGACTTGTTTTAGTTCTGGTGGAAATTATTATCACTTCTTTGATTTGTTTAGTAGTTCTTTGTTAGTACATTATTCTTTAACAAATCATTTTCTTTCCAAGTTTGTTATTATCATTAAATGAATTACGTTTATTCGCGTTGCAGGTACTCACATCCATTATTATCCGTAACACTTACTCACCGGTTCGAATAGAATCATTATTTTTGTAATAAATTTTAACAATTTCTAAACGGTGTATCTTTTCTTAGTGATTGGCCAACTAATACTACAATACAAATGTCAATTTTGAAGAGAATCTGAAAAAAATGGCCGCTCTTATGTTTCTAAAATATATAATACTAATTTGATCACCGGTTATATAAGCCCTCGAATAAACGCCAAGTTGCTAAACTGACCCTTAAAATTTTTACCATGTAAGATTTGTATAGCAAGAATAAACCTTAGAGGCGATTTGTTTTCAAAATTTATTTTCTTCGAAATACCTGATGAACAAAAGTTCCTCATATTTTCGGAGTTTTCAAAATAACTGGTGCAAATTTCAGGATATTAACAAATTCAAATAAATCTTATAATAAAATACTAAATCGCTTCATTTACTTAGAATATGCGGTGCTGTACCTCTATGCGTATTTTCACACTATTTAAATTTTAAATAACGTCAACATGACCATAAAATTGAATCAAATCATTTATGTTGAACCTTTCATAGAACGCGCATTAAACTTTCACAGAACTTGTTCTGTTTAAAATTACGAAAATCACGCTTACCTGTCGTAGTTGATGATGATTCGTTTTAGTTCCAGTTGGAAATGTACTCCAACGTTCTGATATAAATAATTTAATTTAATTTTTTGGTGATTTTGCGAGGAAATAGAACGTCTGCCAAATATAATATGCGTTATGTACAGTTGAGCTGAGTTCAATATATTGGGCGAATGGAAGTACTCTAATTTGTTTCTTTTTGAAATCTTATATAAGCACAAATTTTCTCTTAACTTTTGAAATGATTAGATTCCTGCGTTTTATAAATCTAAAATGTAAACATTTTATTTATTTATTTATTTTTACTTTACATTGCAATTTTGTGAACCACACACCCATTTTGAGCATATTATCTCCATTATAAAGGAGTGTGCAGTTCATTGTCCAATTTCGAAATTTGGTGTTCGACTCCTTTTATCCTTTTATAATATTTAAATTTGCTTGGTAATTCTGATTTTGGTTGGATTTAATTACAACCTATCCCATATTTCGGCACCAGAGTCCCACATTACTAAATAATTACAAGCTGTTTGATTATAAAAAATTTAAATATTTTTCATTAAACTACAAAATATATATTTTTTTTTTATTTTTTTTATTTTTTTTATTTTTTTTTTAATTATGATTATGCTAATCTTACGGAGTGTATCAAATTATTATTCCCGTTTGCACACTAGAATACACACTTATTCCCGTTTGTACACTTATTTTCCAACTTAAATAAAAAGTGAGAATATCGTTTTCTATAAGTGATAATTTTTATTTATTTTTATTTTGTATTATGGACTAGTTTCGAGAGTTCTTTCTACGTCAGCTATTTTCTCTATTTTAATTTCTGGTTCACAAATATTCCTTTATATTTTCGTAAATTTCATTGTACGACATCCTATCGTTTAATAATTGTGGATTGTTCCTGTGTTGATAAATCTTATACTATTCTATTCTATTCATTTATTCGCCTTTTTTCATTCCGTGTAGGATTTCTAACGTTTGTAGCAAATTTTATTCATTCTTATCTCTTACCTCAATTTGTGACTTAAATTATAATATTTGGCTAATGCTTTGGCTGATTCGCCTGATCACGAGATTTAATTTCAAATTTAAATAAAAAGTGAGAATATCTGTTTCTTTAAAAGAAAATCTTTTTTCGTTAAAAGAAATATCTTTTGCTTTTCCTTCATTCTCACTTTTTATTTGAATTTGAAATTAAAACTCGTGATAAAAGTGCGCAACAAAATAATGTAAAATAATAGAGCTAAGTTGTTTGACTGATGCGAACTGCGGTTTCATTTCACAGATTCTCGTTTTGATTGGTAAAGCTTCAAACAAGAGAAAAATTGCTTGTAAATATTAGATTCAACTCCTTTTGTCCATCAGTAAACTTAAATGTTTCGTTTTCGCCTTGATGATAAATAATTAGCTCACACCGCTCAGAAAATCAATGTGGAGAGGGTTTATTGCACATATGCATCGTAATTTAATAAGTATCTAATAATGACCGTATAACAATTTAAAACAATCAGAATTTTATTCCAGGAATTTCATTTTTCTGAATTTTGATAAATTTTCCGAGTAACAACCGAAAATTTTCTGTTTAAAATAATTGGTTGGTAATCAATTTTTCCCATTGTTATACGAGTATATATTACGGTTAATTCTGTTTGAAATTGTATTCTGATTCAAATTTAATAAACAAATTTAGAAAAACATATACGACGAAAACTTAACCATGGACGATACCTCCATTGCCAAAGTGAACAATGTAGACGTGGTAACCGATAATATGTGGATTATTTGTAACACTTTATTATTAAGAAAATCGAAAGCATATTTTTATGTCATATTTTACTAGGATCCTGGCTAGGGTTCAACGGATACTCGTATTAAATTTGATCATGTAAACTTAGAAATAAGGTGGCCAAATCCCTGAATGCGATGTAGAGCTAGCAAAATAAATAAAAATGTTCATCAAAATTAACGTCTTTAACGGTATTCACGTTTACACTATGCATTGCCGTATACCTCATAATTGAAACCATCGCAACTATGTTACGGAATCAGCAACATAACATATAAAACATTCACAAGCGAATTTCACCGCGACCTAAAACATATAAAATCATTCTGTAGTATATCATGGTCACAATTGTAAGCCGTTAAATCTTTAAGTAATTTTTTGTTGTAAATTATCTTACAATCTATTTAGTTTGCTAAAAAAATGTACTAACGAAAGTTAATTATCGTTATTATGATCATTATCGAAACAAACAACTCACGGTTACGTCGAAAATATAAATGTTTCTTACCGTTGTTTTAACTAACTTAATACACCAACTAGTGTATTAACAACACGGCCTGTGTCGTACGGTAGTACGTTGTGCTTATGTGCAAAATTGAATATTGATAACATACACAGACATCATTAAGCTAATATTTTTACGAATAACAACTTCATTCGTTGGTTTGTATTGCAGAGACTGTTTTCTCTATCAGTTTGTCTCGTCACAAATTTTCTATATAATTTTGATGTATTGGTTCTTATCGGATGATAATAATATCTCTCTTTTAAATTCAACTTATTTATTACTGTTTACGATCAGTAACAACATTTTGTAATTACTTATTGTGTTAGTTTGTGCAAATCTTTTGGGAGTGATACACCAGGTAACTGGTAGTAATTCGAGTGAATTTAAAATCGAAACTTTAATTTTATACAACTTTTTCGGTTGAAAATTTGTCATCATACTAAATTGATCTCGTTTGTGTAGTGTTGTTCGCCAGTGGACATAATATTGTGCGATTTGAAATAATTTATTTTATTTTCTCCTGGTTTTAATTAATTTTAAGTTTAGTTTAGTATCTAGTTAGTTTCGTGAATAATATGGGGCTAGTGAAATATACTCATTAAAAATATTAAACTGATAACAATTTGTTAAAACAGCACTGCCGTTGTAGCAGCGTAAAGATACTGTGCTTAGCAATTAAGTCATCTTTCAGCATTATAACACATTATGTGTTGTGGGAGATTTCAATGGTGAGTCATTTCGTTTTAAAACATTTTTTTTTATTATAATCATTATCGAAATAAACAACACGGTTACGTTGAAAATATAAATGCTTCTTACCGTTATTTTAGCTAACACACCAACCAGTGTATGCATTAATAACATAGTCTGTGTCGTGCGGTAGTGCGTTGGGTTTCTGTGTAAAATTGAATATTGGTTGATTATTGATATGACGCTCTTTTAACATCTATTAAGGTGGCTCCTGTAACTTTTTTATTGTTAAAATCTTTTATAATATCGGATGTTAATTTGTTTATTGCGCAGATCGTCGAATGTCCTTGTCGAAAGAAAAATTGATTATCTGTAAGAATATAAGAATTAAATTTTCTGTTACGTGACGATTGTGAAGTTTTTCCTAAAAAAAGTTATTCCTAAAACCCAACAACAATAATAAAAATATCTGCATGTATAAAATTCGTAAAATCGAATAAATTAGGTAACTTCATATAAACGAGTAAAATAAATATATGCAAAATCATAAATGGCTAGTCAATTAGTATAAAATTCTTGCAGATCATGAAATTAACACAATTTCCAAAAATTATGAATTAAAAATATTTGAACACCAATTCGGATTTATTAAATATATTTTCGGGTTTTTATAATTTTCCGATATTACTAAACGGCGGAACCACTAGCGGAAAATTAATTTTAGTTGGTTAAGGCCTGTGAGCACGGAAAATCATTCACATTTTCCAAAAAGTAGGGCCTCTAGTAGTTAGGATTAAGGATATTTGAACACATAACCGGGATTATGAAATAAATTCGGTTTTTCCGAGTTTTCCGATATTACTAAACGGCGGAACCACTAGCGGAAAATTAATTTGAGTTGGTCTAGGCCTGTGTGAACGGAAAGTCATTCACATTTTCCAAAAAGTAGGGCCCTCTGGTAGTTAGGATTAAGGATATTTGAACACATAACCGGGATTATGAAATAAATTCGGGTTTTCGAGTTTTCCGATATTACTAAACGGCGGAACCACTAGCAGAAAATAAATTTGAGTTGGTCTTGGCCTGTGTGATTGGAAAATCATTCACATTTTCCAAAAAGTAGGGCCTCTGGTAGTTAGGATTAAGGATATTTGAACACATAATTGGGTTTATGAAATAAATTCGGTTTTTCGAGTTTTCCGATATTACTGAACGGCGGAACCACTAGCGGAAAATAAATTTGAGTTGGTCTAGACCTGTGTGAACGGAAAATCATTCAAAATTTCCAAAAAGTAGGGCCTCTGGTAGTTAGGATTAAGGATATTTGAACACATAACCGGGATTATGAAATAAATTCGGTTTTTCCGAGTTTTCCGATATTACTAAACGGCGGAACCACTAGCGGAAAATAAATTTGAGTTGGTCTAGGCCTGTGTGAACGGAAAATCATTCACATTTTCCAAAAAGTAGGGCCTCTGGAAGTTAGGATTAAAGATATTTGAACACATAACCTGGATTATGAAATAAATTCGGTTTTTCCGAGTTTTCCGATATTACTAAACGGCGGAACCACTAGCAGAAAATAAATTTGAGTTAGTCTAGGCCTGTGTGAATGGAAAATCATTCACATTTTCCTAAAAGTAGGGCCTCTGGTAGTTAGGATTAAGGATATTTGAACACATAACCGGGATTATGAAATAAATTCGGTTTTTCCGAGTTTTCCGATATTACTAAACGGCGGAACCACTAGCAGAAAATAAATTTGAGGTGGTCTAGACCTGTGTGAACGGAAAATCATTCACATTTTCCAAAACGTAGGGGCTCTGGTAGTTAGGATTAAGGATATTTGAACACATAACCGGGATTATGAAATTAATTCGGTTTTTCGAGTTTTCCGATATTACTAAACGGCGGAACCACTAGCAGAAAATAAATTTGAGTTGGTCTAGGCCTGTTTGAATGGAAAATCATTCACATTTTCCAAAAAGTAGGGCCTCTGGTAGTTAGGATTAAATATATTTGAACACATAACCTGGATTATGAAATAAATTCGGTTTTTCCGAGTTTTCCGATATTACTAAACGGCGGAACCACTAGCAGAAAATAAATTTGAGTTGGTCTAGGCCTGTGTGAACGGAAAATCATTCAAATTTTCCAAAAAGTAGGGCCTCTGGTAGTTAGGATTAAGGATATTTGAACACATAACCGGGGTTATGAAATAAATTCGGTTTTTCGAGTTTTCCGATATTACTAAACGGCGGAACCGCTAGCAGAAAATAAATCTGAGTTGGTCTAGGCCTGTGTGATTGGAAAATCATTCACATTTTCCAAAAAGTAGGGCCTCTGGTAGTTAGGATTAAGGATATTTGAACACATAATTGGGGTTATGAAATAAATTCGGTTTTTCGAGTTTTCCGATATTACTGAACGGCGGAACCACTAGCGGAAAATAAATTTGAGTTGGTCTAGACCTGTGTGAACGGAAAATCATTCAAAATTTCCAAAAAGTAGGGCCTCTGGTAGTTAGGATTAAGGATATTTGAACACATAACCGGGATTATGAAATAAATTCGGTTTTTCCGAGTTTTCCGATATTACTAAACGGCGGAACCACTAGCGGAAAATAAATTTGAGTTGGTCTAGGCCTGTGTGAACGGAAAATCATTCACATTTTCCTAAAAGTAGGGCCTCTAGTAGTTAGGATTAAGGATATTTGAACACATAACCGGGATTATGAAATTAATTCGGGTTTTCCGAGTTTTCCGATATTACTAAACGGCGGAACCAATAGCAGAAAATAAATTTGAGTTGGTCTAGGCCTGTGTGAACGGAAAATCATTCACATTTTCCAAAAAGTAGGGCCTCTGGTAGTTAGGATTAAGGATATTTGAACACAAAACCGGAGTTATGAAATTAATTCGGGTTTTCCGAGTTTTCCGATATTACTAAACGGCGGAACCACTAGCGGAAAATAAATTTGAGTTGGTCTAGGTCTGTGTGAACAGAAAATTATTCACATTTTCCAAAAAGTAGGGCCTCTGGTAGTTAGGATTAAGAACATTTGAACACATAATCGGGATTATGAAATAAATTCGGTTTTTCCGAGTTTTCCGATATTACTAAACGGCGGAACCAATAGCAGAAAATACATTTGAGTTGGTCTAGGCCTGTGTGAACGGAAAATCATTCACATTTTCCAAAATGTAGGGCCTCTGGTAGTTAGGATTAAGGATATTTGAACACATAACCTGGATTATGAAATAAATTCGGGTTTTCCGAGTTTTCCGATATTACTAAACGGCGGAACCACTAGCAGAAAATAAATTTGAGTTGGTCGAGGCCTGTGTGAACGGAAAATCATTCCAATTTTCCAAAAAGTAGGGCCTCTGGTAGTTAGGATTAAGGATATTTGAACACATAACCGGGATTATGAAATAAATTCGGTTTTTCCGAGTTTTCCGATATTACTAAACGGCGGAACCACTAGCAGAAAATAAATTTGAGTTGGTCTAGGCCTGTGTGAACGGAAAATCATTCACATTTTCCAAAAAGTAGGGCCTCTGGTAGTTAGGTTTAAGGATATTTGAACACATAACCGAGATTATAAAATAAATTCGGGTTTTCCGAGTTTTCCGATATTACTAAACGGCGGAACCACTAGCAGAAAATAAATTTGAGTTGGTCTACTCCTGTGTGAACGGAAAATCATTCACATTTTCCAAAAAGTAGGGCCTCTGGTAGTTAGGATTAAGGATATTTGAACACATAACCGGGGAACCACTAGCGGAAAATAAATTTGAGTTGGTCTAGACCTGTGTGAACGGAAAATCATTCACATTTTCCAAAAAGTAGGGCCTCTGGTAGTTAGGATTAAGGATATTTGAACACATAACCTGGATTATGAAATAAATTCGGGTTTTCCGAGTTTTCCGATATTACTAAACGGCGGAACCACTGGCGGAAAACTAATTTGAGTTGGTCTAGGCCTGTGTCAAAGGAAAATCATTCACATTTTCCAAAAAGTAGGGCCTCTGGTAGTTAGGATTAAGGATATTTGAACACATAACCTGGATTATGAAATAAATTGTGTTTTCCGAGTTTTCCGATATTACTAAACGGCGGAACCACTAGCAGAAAATAAATTTGATTTGGTCTAGGCCTGTGTGAATGGAAAATCATTCAAATTTTCCAAAAAGTAGGGCCTCTGGTAGTTAGGATTAAGGATATTTGAACACATAACCGGGATTATGAAATAAATTCGGTTTTTCCGAGTTTTCGATATTACTAAACGGCGGAACCAATAGCAGAAAATACATTTGAGTTGGTCTAGGCCTGTGTGAACCGAAAATCATTCACATTTTCCAAAAAGTAGCACCTCTGGTAGTTAGGATAAAGGATATTTGAACACATAACCGGAGTTATGAAATAAATTCGGTTTTTCCGAGTTTTCCGATATTACTAAACGGCGGAACCACTAGCAGAAAATAAATTTGAGTTGGTCTAGGCCTGTGTGAAAGGAAAATCATTCACATTTTCCAAAAAGTAGGGTCTCTGGTAGTTAGGATTAAGGATATTTGAACACATAACCGGGGTTATGAAATAAATTCGGTTTTTCGAGTTTTCCGATATTACTAAACGGCGGAACCACTAGCGGAAAATAAATTTGAGTTGGTCTAGACCTGTGTGAACGTAAAATCATTCACATTTTCCAAAAAGTAGGGCCTCTGGTAGTTAGGATTAAGGATATTTGAACACATAACCGGGATTATGAAATAAATTCGGTTTTTCCGAGTTTTCCGATATTACTGAACGGCGGAACCACTAGCAGAAAATAAATTTGAGTTGGTCTAGGCCTGTGTGAACGGAAAATCATTCACATTTTCCAAAAAGTAGGGCCTCTGGTAGTTAGGATTAAGGATATTTGAACACATAACTGGGATTATGAAATAAATTCGGTTTTTCCGAGTTTTCCGATATTACTAAACGGCGGAACCAATAGCAGAAAATACATTTGAGTTGGTCTAGACCTGTGTGAACGGAAAATCATTCACATTTTCCAAAAAGTAGCACCTCTGGTAGTTAGGATTAAGGATATTTGAACACATAACCGGGGTTATGAAATAAATTCGGTTTTTCCGAGTTTTCCGATATTACTAAACGGCGGAACCACTAGCAGAAAATAAATTTGAGTTGGTCTAGGCCTGTGCGAACGGAAAATCATTCACATTTTCCAGAAAGTAGGGCCTCTGGTAGTTAGGATTAAGGATATTTGAACACATAACCGGAGTTATGAAATAAATTCGGTTTTTCCGAGTTTTTCGATATTACTAAACGGCGGAACCACTAGCAGAAAATAAATTTGAGTTGGTCTAGGCCTGTGTGATTGGAAAATCATTCACATTTTCCAAAAAGTAGGGCCTCTGGTAGTTAGGATTAAGGATATTTGAACACATAACCTGGATTATGAAATAAATTCGGTTTTTCCGAGTTTTCCGATATTACTAAATGGCGGAACCACTAGCAGAAAATTAATTTGACTTGGTCTAGGCCTGTGTGAAAGGAAAATCATTCACATTTTCCAAAAAGTAGGGCCTCTGGTAGTTAGGATTAAGGATATTTGAACACATAACCTGGATTATGAAATAAATTCGGTTTTTCCGAGTTTTCCGATATTACTAAACGGCGGAACCACTAGCAGAAAATAAATTTGAGTTGGTCTAGACCTGTGTGATTGGAAAATCATTCACATTTTCCAAAAATTAGGGCCTCTGGTAGTTAGGATTAAGGATATTTGAACACATAACCGGAGTTATGAAATAAATTCGGTTTTCCGAGTTTTCCGATATTACTAAACGGCGGAACCACTAGCAGAAAATAAATTTGAGTTGGTCTAGGCCTGTGTGATTGGAAAATCATTCACATTTTCCAAAAAGTAGGGCCTCTGGTAGTTAGGATTAAGGATATTTGAACACATAACCGGGATTATGAAATAAATTCGGTTTTTCCGAGTTTTCCGATATTACTAAACGGCGGAACAACTAGCAGAAAATAAATTTGAGTTGGTCTAGGCCTGTGTGAAAGGAAAATCATTCACATTTTCCAAAAAGTAGGGCCTCTGGTAGTTAGGATTAAGGATATTTGAACACATAACCTGGATTATGAAATAAATTCGGGTTTTTCGAGTTTTCCGATATTACTAAACGGCGGAACCACTAGCAGAAAATACATTTGAGTTGGTCTAGGCCTGTGTGAACGGAAAATCATTCACATTTTCCAAAAAGTAGGGCCTCTGGTAGTTAGGATTAAGGATATTTGAACACATAACCGGAGTTATGAAATAAATTCGGTTTTTCCGAGTTTTCCGATATTACTAAACGGCGGAACCACTAGCAGAAAATAAATTTGAGTTGGTCTATCCAAAAAGTAGGGCCTCTGGTAGTTAGGATTAAGGATATTTGAACACATAACCGGGATTATAAAATATATTCGGTTTTTCCGAGTTTTCCGATATTACTAAACGGCGGAACCACTAGCAGAAAATAAATTTGAGTTGGTCTACTCCTGTGTGAATGGAAAATCATTCACATTTTCCAAAAAGTAGGGCCTCTGGTAGTTAGGATTAAGGATATTTGAACACATAATTGGGGTTATGAAATAAATTAGGTTTTCCGAGTTTTCCGATATTACTGAACGGCGGAACCACTAGCGGAAAATAAATTTGAGTTGGTCTAGACCTGTGTGAACGGAAAATCATTCAAAATTTCCAAAAAGTAGGGCCTCTGGTAGTTAGGATTAAGGATATTTGAACACATAACCTGGATTATGAAATTAATTCGGTTTTTCCGAGTTTTCCGATATTACTAAACGGCGGAACCACTAGCGGAAAATAAATTTGAGTTGGTCTAGGCCTGTGTGAACGGAAAATCATTCACATTTTCCTAAAAGTAGGGCCTCTAGTAGTTAGGATTAAGGATATTTGAACACATAACCGGGATTATGAAATTAATTCGGGTTTTCCGAGTTTTCCGATATTACTAAACGGCGGAACCAATAGCAGAAAATAAATTTGAGTTGGTCTAGGCCTGTGTGAACGGAAAATCATTCACATTTTCCAAAAAGTAGGGCCTCTGGTAGTTAGGATTAAGGATATTTGAACACAAAACCGGAGTTATGAAATTAATTCGGGTTTTCCGAGTTTTCCGATATTACTAAACGGCGGGACCACTAGCGGAAAATAAATTTGAGTTGGTCTAGGTCTGTGTGAACAGAAAATTATTCACATTTTCCAAAAAGTAGGGCCTCTGGTAGTTAGGATTAAGGACATTTGAACACATAATCGGGATTATGAAATAAATTCGGTTTTTCCGAGTTTTCCGATATTACTAAACGGCGGAACCACTAGCAGAAAATAAATTTGAGTTGGTCTAGGCCTGTGTGAATGGAAAATCATTCACATTTTCCAAGAAGTAGGGCCTCTGGTAGTTAGGAATAATTATATTTGAACACATAACTGGGATTGTGAAATTAATTCGGGTTTTCCGAGTTTTCCGATATTACTAAACGGCGAAACCAATAGCAGAAAATAAATTTGAGTTGGTCTAGGCCTGTGTGAACGAAAAATCATTCACATTTTCCAAAAAGTAGGGCCTCTGGTAGTTAGGATTAAGGATATTTGAACACATAACCGGGATTATGAAATAAATTCGGTTTTTCCGAGTTTTCCGATATTACTAAACGGCCGAACCACTAGCAGAAATTAAATTTGAGTTAGCCTAGGCCTGTGTGAATGGAAAATCATTCACATTTTCCAAAAAGTAGGGCCTCTGGTAGTTAGGATTAATTATATTTGAACACATAACCGGGATTGTGAAATTAATTCGGTTTTTCCGAGTTTTCCGATATTACTAAACGGCGGAACCACTAGCAGAAAATAAATTTGAGTTGGTCTAGGCCTGTGTAAATGGAAAATCATTCAAATTTTCCAAAAAGTAGGGCCTCTGGTAGTTAGGATTAAGGATATTTGAACACATAACCGGGATTATGAAATAAATTCGGTTTTTCCGAGTTTTCCGATATTACTAAATGGCGGAACCAATAGCAGAAAATACATTTGAGTTGGTCTAGGCCTGTGTGAACGGAAAATCATTCACATTTTCCAAAAAGTAGCACCTCTGGTAGTTAGGATTAAGGATATTTGAACACATAACCGGGATTGTGAAATTAATTCGGGTTTTCCGAGTTTTCCGATATTACTAAACGGCGGAACCACTAGCAGAAAATAAATTTGAGTTGGTCTAGGCCTGTGTGAATGGAAAATCATTCAAATTTTCCAAAAAGTAGGGCCTCTGGTAGTTAGGATTAAGGATATTTGAACACATAACCTGGATTATAAAATAAATTCGGTTTTTCCGAGTTTTCCGATATTAGTAAACGGCCGAACCACTAGCAGAGAATACATTTGAGTTGGTCTACTCCTGTGTGAACGGAAAATCATTCACATTTTCCAAAAAGTAGGGCCTCTGGTAGTTAGGATTAAGGATATTTGAACACATAACCTGGGTTATGAAATAAATTCGGTTTTTCGAGTTTTCCGATATTACTAAACGGCGGAACCACTAGCGGAAAATAAATTTGAGTTGGTCTAGACCTGTGTAAAAGGAAAATAATTCACATTTTCCAACACGTAGGGCCTCTGGTAGTTAGGATTAAGGATATTTGAACACATAACCTGGATTATGAAATAAATTCGGTATTTCCGAGTTTTCCGATATTACTAAACGGCGGAACCACTAGCAGAAAATAAATTTGAGTTGGTCTAGGCCTGTGTGATTGGAAAATCATTCACATTTTCCAAAAAGTAGGGCCTCTGGTAGTTAGGATTAAGGATATTTGAACACATAATCGGGATTATGAAATAAATTCGGTTTTTCCGAGTTTTCCGATATTACTAAATGGCGGAACCAATAGCAGAAAATACATTTGAGTTGGTCTAGGCCTGTGTGAACGGGAAATCATTCACATTTTCCAAAAAGTAGCACCTCTGGTAGTTAGGATTAAGGATATTTGAACACATAACCGGGATTATGAAATAAATTCGGTTTTTCCGAGTTTTCCGATATTACCAAACGGCGGAACCACTAGCGGAAAACTAATTTGAGTTGGTCTAGGCCTGTGTGAAAGGAAAATCATTCACATTTTCCAAAAAGTAGGGCCTCTGGTAGTTAGGATTAAGGATATTTGAACACATAACCTAGATTATGAAATAAATTCGGTTTTCCGAGTTTTCCGATATTACTAAACGGCGGAACCACTAGCAGAAAATAAATTTGAGTTGGTCTAGGCCTGCGTGAATGGAAAATCATTCAAATTTTCCAAAAAGTAGGGCCTCTCGTAGTTAGGATTAAGGATATTTGAACACATAACCGGGATTATGAAATAAATTCGGTTTTTCCGAGTTTTCCGATATTACTAAACGGCGGAACCAATAGCAGAAAATACATTTGAGTTGGTCTAGGCCTGTGTGAACGGAAAATCATTCACATTTTCCAAAAAGTAGCACCTCTGGTAGTTAGGATAAAGGATATTTGAACACATAACCGGAGTTATGAAATAATTTCGGTTTTTCCGAGTTTTCCGATATTACTAAACGGCGGAACCACTAGCAGAAAATAAATTTGAGTTGGTCTAGGCCTGTGTGATTGGAAAATCATTCACATTTTCCAAAAAGTAGGGCTTCTGGTAGTTAGGATTAAGGATATTTGAACACATAACCGGGATTATAAAATAAATTCGGTTTTTCCGAGTTTTCCGATATTACTAAACGGCGGAACCACTAGCAGAGAATAAATTTGAGTTAGTCTAGGCCTGTGTGAATGGAAAATCATTCACATTTTCCAAAAAGTAGGGCTTCTGGTAGTTAGGATTAAGGATATTTGAACACATAACCGGGATTATAAAATAAATTCGGTTTTTCCGAGTTTTCCGATATTACTAAACGGCGGAACCACTAGCAGAAAATAAATTTGAGTTGGTCTAGGCCTGTGTGAATGGAAAATCATTCACATTTTCCTAAAAGTAGGGCCTCTGGTAGTTAGGATTAAGGATATTTGAACACATAACCGGGATTATGAAATAAATTCGGTTTTTCCGAGTTTTCCGATATTACTAAACGGCGGAACCAATAGCATAAAATAAATTTGAGTTGGTCTAGGCCTGTGTGAACGAAAAATCATTCACATTTTCCAAAAAGTAGGGCCTCTGGTAGTTAGGATTAAGGATATTTGAACACATAACCGGGAGTATGAAATAAATTCGGTTTTTCCGAGTTTTCCGATATTACTAAACGGCGGAACCACTAGCAGAAAATAAATTTGAGTTGGTCTAGGCCTGTGTGAATGGAAAATCATTCAAATTTTCCAAAAAGTAGGGCCTCTGGTAGTTAGGATTAAGGATATTTGAACACATAACCGGGATTATGAAATAAATTCGGTTTTTCCGAGTTTTCCGATATTACTAAACGGCGGAACCACTAGCGGAAAACTAATTTGAGTTGGTCTAGGCCTGTGTGAAAGGAAAATCATTCACATTTTCCAAAACGTAGGGCCTCTGGTAGTTAGGATTAAGGATATTTGAACACATAACCGGGATTATGAAATAAATTCGGTTTTTCCGAGTTTTCCGATATTACTAAACGGCGGAACCACTAGCAGAAAATAAATTTGAGTTGGTCTAGGCCTGTGTGATTGGAAAATCATTCACATTTTCCAAAAAGTAGGGCCTCTGGTAGTTAGGATTAAGGATATTTGAACACATAACCGGGATTATGAAATAAATTCGGTTTTTCCGAGTTTTCCGATATTAGTAAACGGCCGAACCACTAGCAGAGAATAAATTTGAGTTGGTCTACTCCTGTGTGAACGGAAAATCATTCACATTTTCCAAAAAGTAGGGCCTCTGATAGTTAGGATTAAGGATATTTGAACACATAATTGGGGTTATGAAATAAATTCGGTTTTTCGAGTTTTCCGATATTACTAAACAACGGAACCACTACCAGAAAATAAATTTGAGTTGGTCTAGACCTGTGTGAACGGAAAATCATTCACATTTTCCAACACGTAGGGCCTCTGGTAGTTAGGATTAAGGATATTTGAACACATAACCTGGATTATGAAATAAATTCGGTTTTTCCGAGTTTTCCGATATTACTAAACGGCGGAACCACTAGCAGAAAATAAATTTGAGTTGGTCTAGGCCTGTGTGATTGGAAAATCATTCACATTTTCCAAAAAGTAGGCCCTCTGGTAGTTAGGATTAAGGATATTTGAACACATAATCGGGATTATGAAATAAATTCGGTTTTTCCGAGTTTTCCGATATTACTAAATGGCGGAACCAATAGCAGAAAATACATTTGAGTTGGTCTAGGCCTGTGTGAACGGAAAATCATTCACATTTTCCAAAAAGTAGCACCTCTGGTAGTTAGGATTAAGGATATTTGAACACATAACCGGGATTATGAAATAAATTCGGTTTTTCCGAGTTTTCCGATATTACTAAACGGCGGAACCACTAGCGGAAAACTAATTTGAGTTGGTCTAGGCCTGTGTGAAAGGAAAATCATTCACGTTTTCCAAAAAGTAGGGCCTCTGGTAGTTATTATTAAGGATATTTGAACACATAACCTGGATTATGAAATAAATTCGGTTTTCCGAGTTTTCCGATATTACTAAACGGCGGAACCACTAGCAGAAAATAAATTTGAGTTGGTCTAGGCCTGTGTGAATGGAAAATCATTCAAATTTTCCAAAAAGTAGTGCCTCTGGTAGTTAGGATTAAGGATATTTGAACACATAACCGGGATTATGAAATAAATTCGGTTTTTCCGAGTTTTCCGATATTACTAAACGGCGGAACCAATAACAGAAAATACATTTGAGTTGGTCTAGGCCTGTGTGAATGGAAAATCATTCACATTTTCCAAAAAGTAGCACCTCTGGTAGTTAGAATAAAGGATATTTGAACACATAACCGGAGTTATGAAATAAATTCGGTTTTTCCGAGTTTTCCGATATTACTAAACGGCGGAACCACTAGCAGAAAATAAATTTGAGTTGGTCTAGGCCTGTGTGAACGGAAAATCATTCACATTTTCCAAAAAGTAGGGCTTCTGATAGTTAGGATTAAGGATATTTGAACACATATCCGGGATTATAAAATAAATTCGGTTTTTCCGAGTTTTCCGATATTACTAAACGGCGGAACCACTAGCAGAAAATAAATTTGAGTTGGTCTAGGCCTGTGTGAATGGAAAATCATTCAAATTTTCCAAAAAGTAGGGCCTCTGGTAGTTAGGATTAAGGATATTTGAACACATAACCGGGATTATGAAATAAATTCGGTTTTTCCGAGTTTTCCGATATTACTAAACGGCGGAACCAATAACAGAAAATACATTTGAGTTGGTCTAGGCCTGTGTGAATGGAAAATCATTCACATTTTCCAAAAAGTAGCACCTCTGGTAGTTAGGATTAAGGATATTTGAACACATAACCTGGATTATGAAATAAATTCGGTTTTTCCGAGTTTTCCGATATTACTAAACGGCGGAACCACTAGCGGAAAACTAATTTGAGTTGGTCTAGGCCTGTGTGAAAGGAAAATCATTCACATTTTCCAAAACGTAGGGCCTCTGGTAGTTAGGATTAAGGATATTTGAACACATAACCTGGATTATGAAATAAATTCGGTTTTTCCGAGTTTTCCGATATTACTAAACGGCGGAACCACTAGCAGAAAATAAATTTGAGTTGGTCTAGGCTTGTGTGAACGGAAAATCATTCACATTTTCCAAAAAGTAGCACCTCTGGTAGTTAGGATTAAGGATATTTGAACACATAACCTGGATTATGAAATAAATTCGATTTTTCCGAGTTTTCCGATATTAGTAAACGGCCGAACCACTAGCAGAGAATAAATTTGAGTTGGTCTACTCCTGTGTGAACGGAAAATCATTCACATTTTCCAAAAAGTAGGGCCTCTGGTAGTTAGGATTAAGGATATTTGAACACATAATTGGGGTTATGAAATAAATTCGGTTTTTCGAGTTTTCCGATATTACTAAACGGCGGAACCACTAGCGGAAAATAAATTTGAGTTGGTCTAGACCTGTGTGAACGGAAAATCATTCACATTTTCCAACACGTAGGGCCTCTGGTAGTTAGGATTAAGGATATTTGAACACATAACCTGGATTATGAAATAAATTCGGTTTTTCCGAGTTTTCCGATATTACTAAACGGCGGAACCACTAGCAGAAAATAAATTTGAGTTGGTCTAGGCCTGTGTGATTGGAAAATCATTCACATTTTCCAAAAAGTAGGCCCTCTGGTAGTTAGGATTAAGGATATTTGAACACATAACCTGGATTATGAAATAAATTCGGTTTTTCCGAGTTTTCCGATATTACTAAATGGCGGAACCAATAGCAGAAAATACATTTGAGTTGGTCTAGGCCTGTGTGAACGGAAAATCATTCACATTTTCCAAAAAGTAGCACCTCTGGTAGTTAGGATTAAGGATATTTGAACACATAACCGGGATTATGAAATAAATTCGGTTTTTCCGAGTTTTCCGATATTACTAAACGGCGGAACCACTAGCGGAAAACTAATTTGAGTTGGTCTAGGCCTGTGTGAAAGGAAAATCATTCACGTTTTCCAAAAAGTAGGGCCTCTGGTAGTTAGGATTAAGGATATTTGAACACATAACCTGGATTATGAAATAAATTCGGTTTTCCGAGTTTTCCGATATTACTAAACGGCGGAACCACTAGCAGAAAATAAATTTGAGTTGGTCTAGGCCTGTGTGAATGGAAAATCATTCAAATTTTCCAAAAAGTAGGGCCTCTGGTAGTTAGGATTAAGGATATTTGAACACATAACCGGGGTTATGAAATAAATTCGGTTTTTCCGAGTTTTCCGATATTACTAAACGGCGGAACCAATAACAGAAAATACATTTGAGTTGGTCTAGGCCTGTGTGAACGGAAAATCATTCACATTTTCCAAAAAGTAGCACCTCTGGTAGTTAGAATAAAGGATATTTGAACACTTAACCGGAGTTATGAAATAAATTCGGTTTTTCCGAGTTTTCCGATATTACTAAACGGCGGAACCACTAGCAGAAAATAAATTTGAGTTGGTCTAGGCCTGTGTGATTGGAAAATCATTCACATTTTCCAAAAAGTAGGGCTTCTGGTAGTTAGGATTAAGGATATTTGAACACATATCCGGGATTATAAAATAAATTCGGTTTTTCCGAGTTTTCCGATATTACTAAACGGCGGAACCACTAGCAGAAAATAAATTTGACTTGGTCTAGGCCTGTGTGAATGGAAAATCATTCAAATTTTCCAAAAAGTAGGGCCTCTGGTAGTTAGGATTAAGGATATTTAAACACATAACCGGGATTATGAAATAAATTCGGTGTTTCCGAGTTTTCCGATATTACTAAACGGCGGAACCACTAGCGGAAAACTAATTTGAGTTGGTCTAGGCCTGTGTGAAAGGAAAATCATTCACATTTTCCAAAACGTAGGGCCTCTGGTAGTTAGGATTAAGGATATTTGAACACATAACCTGGATTATGAAATAAATTCGGTTTTTCCGAGTTTTCCGATATTACTAAACGGCGGAACCACTAGCAGAACATAAATTTGAGTTGGTCTAGGCCTGTGTGATTGGAAAATCATTCACATTTTCCAAAAAGTAGGGCCTCTGGTAGTTAGGATTAAGGATATTTGAACACATAACCGGGGTTATGAAATAAATTCGGTTTTTCCCAGTTTTCCGATATTAGTAAACGGCCGAACCACTAGCAGAGAATAAATTTGAGTTGGTCTACTCCTGTGTGAACGGAAAATCATTCACATTTTCCAAAAAGTAGGGCCTCTGGTAGTTAGGATTAAGGATATTTGAACACATAATTGGGGTTATGAAATAAATTCGGTTTTTCGAGTTTTCCGATATTACTAAACGGCGGAACCACTAGCGGAAAATAAATTTGAGTTGGTCTAGACCTGTGTGAACGGAAAATCATTCACATTTTCCAACACGTAGGGCCTCTGGTAGTTAGGATTAAGGATATTTGAACACATAACCTGGATTATGAAATAAATTCGGTTTTTCCGAGTTTTCCGATATTACTAAACGGCGGAACCACTAGCAGAAAATAAATTTGAGTTGGTCTAGGCCTGTGTGATTGGAAAATCATTCACATTTTCCAAAAAGTAGGCCCTCTGGTAGTTAGGATTAAGGATATTTGAACACATAATCGGGATTATGAAATAAATTCGGTTTTTCCGAGTTTTCCGATATTACTAAATGGCGGAACCAATAGCAGAAAATACATTTGAGTTGGTCTAGGCCTGTGTGAACGGAAAATCATTCACATTTTCCAAAAAGTAGCACCTCTGGTAGTTAGGATTAAGGATATTTGAACACATAACCGGGATTATGAAATAAATTCGGTTTTTCCGAGTTTTCCGATTTACTAAACGGCGGAACCACTAGCGGAAAACTAATTTGAGTTGGTCTAGGCCTGTGTGAAAGGAAAATCATTCACGTTTTCCAAAAAGTAGGGCCTCTGGTAGTTAGGATTAAGGATATTTGAACACATAACCTGGATTATGAAATAAATTCGGTTTTCCGAGTTTTCCGATATTACTAAACGGCGGAACCACTAGCAGAAAATAAATTTGAGTTGGTCTAGGCCTGTGTGAACGGAAAATCATTAAAATTTTCCAAAAAGTAGGGCCTCTGGTAGTTAGGATTAAGGATATTTGAACACATAACCGGGATTATGAAATAAATTCGGGTTTTCCGAGTTTTCCGATATTACTAAACGGCGGAACCAATAACAGAAAATACATTTGAGTTGGTCTAGGCCTGTGTGAACGGAAAATCATTCACATTTTCCAAAAAGTAGCACCTCTGGTAGTTAGAATAAAGGATATTTGAACAGATAACCGGAGTTATGAAATAAATTCGGTTTTTCCGAGTTTTCCGATATTACTAAACGGCGGAACCACTAGCAGAAAATAAATTTGAGTTGGTCTAGGCCTGTGTGATTGGAAAATCATTCACATTTTCCAAAAAGTAGGGCTTCTGGTAGTTAGGATTAAGGATATTTGAACACATAACCTGGATTATGAAATAAATTCGGTTTTTCCGAGTTTTCCGATATTACTAAACGGCGGAACCACTAGCAGAAAATAAATTTGAGTTGGTCTAGGCCTGTGTGATTGGAAAATCATTCACATTTTCCAAAAAGTAGGGCCTCTGGTAGTTAGGATTAAGGATATTTGAACACATAACCGGGATTATGAAATAAATTCGGTTTTTCCGAGTTTTCCGATATTAGTAAACGGCCGAACCACTAGCAGAGAATAAATTTGAGTTGGTCTACTCCTGTGTGAACGGAAAATCATTCAAATTTTCCAAAAAGTAGGGCCTCTGGTAGTTAGGATTAAGGATATTTGAACACATAATTGGGGTTATGAAATAAATTCGGTTTTTCGAGTTTTCCGATATTACTAAACGGCGGAACCACTAGCAGAAAATAAATTTGAGTTGGTCTAGGCCTGTGTGAATGGAAAATCATTCAAATTTTCCAAAAAGTAGGGCCTCTGGTAGTTAGGATTAAGGATATTTGAACACATAACCGGGATTATAAAATAAATTCGGTTTTTCCGAGTTTTCCGATATTACTAAACGGCGGAACCACTAGCAGAAAATAAATTTGAGTTGGTCTAGGCCTGTGTGAATGGAAAATCATTCAAATTTTCCAAAAAGTAGGGCCTCTGGTAGTTAGGATTAACGATATTTGAACACATAATTGGGGTTATGAAATAAATTCGGTTTTTCGAGTTTTCCGATATTACTAAACGGCGGAACCACTAGCGGAAAATAAATTTGAGTTGGTCTAGACCTGTGTGAACGGAAAATCATTCACATTTTCCAACACGTAGGGCCTCTGGTAGTTAGGATTAAGGATATTTGAACACATAACCTGGATTATGAAATAAATTCGGTTTTTCCGAGTTTTCCGATATTACTAAACGGCGGAACCACTAGCAGAAAATAAATTTGAGTTGGTCTAGGCCTGTGTGATTGGAAAATCATTCACATTTTCCAAAAAGTAGGGCTTCTGGTAGTTAGGATTAAGGATATTTGAACACATAACCGGGATTATAAAATAAATTCGGTTTTTCCGAGTTTTCCGATATTACTAAACGGCGGAACCACTAGCAGAGAATAAATTTGAGTTGGTCTACTGCTGTGTGAAGGGAAAATCATTCACATTTTCCAAAAAGTAGGGTCTCTGGTAGTTAGGATTAAGGATATTTGAACACATAACCGGGGTTATGAAATAAATTCGGTTTTTCGAGTTTTCCGATATTACTGAACGGCGGAACCACTAGCGGAAAATAAATTTGAGTTGGTCTAGACCTGTGTGAACGGAAAATCATTCACATTTTCCAAAAAGTAGGGCCTCTGGTAGTTAGGATTAAGGATATTTGAACACATAACCGGGATTATGAAATAAATTCGGTTTTTCCGAGTTTTCCGATATTACTAAACGGCGGAACCACTAGCAGAAAATAAATTTGAGTTGGTCTAGGCCTGTGTGAACGGAAAATCATTCACATTTTCCAAAAAGTAGGATCTCTGGTAGTTAGGATTAAGGATATTTGAACACATAACCGGAGTTATGAAATAAATTCGGTTTTTCCGAGTTTTCCGATATTACTAAACGGCGGAACCAATAGCAGAAAATACATTTGAGTTGGTCTAGGCCTGTGTGAACGGAAAATCATTCACATTTTCCAAAAAGTAGCACCTCTGGTAGTTAGGATTAAGGATATTTGAACACATAACCGGGATTATGAAATTAATTCGGTTTTTCCGAGTTTTCCGATATTACTAAACGGCGGAACTATTAGCGGAAAATTAATTTGAGTTGGTCTAGGCCTGTGCGAACGGAAAATCATTCACATTTTCCAAAAAGTAGGGCCTCTGGTAGTTAGGATTAAGGATATTTGAACACATAACCGGGGTTATGAAATAAATTCGGTTTTTCCGAGTTTTCCGATATTACTAAACGGCGGAACCACTAGTAGAAAATAAATTTGAGTTGGTCTAGTCCTGTGTGATTGGAAAATCATTCACATTTTCCAAAAAGTAGGGCCTCTGGTAGTTAGGATTAAGGATATTTGAACACATAACCGGGATTATGAAATAAATTCGGTTTTTCCGAGTTTTCCGATATTACTAAACGGCGGAACCACTAGCAGAAAATAAATTTGAGTTGGTCTAGGCCTGTGTGAAAGGAAAATCATTCACATTTTCCAAAAAGTAGGGCCTCTGGTAGTTAGGATTAAGGATATTTGAACACATAACCGGGATTATGAAATAAATTCGGTTTTTCCGAGTTTTCCGATATTACTAAACGGCGGAACAACTAGCAGAAAATAAATTTGAGTTGGTCTAGGCCTGTGTGAACGGAAAATCATTCACATTTTCCAAAAAGTAGGGCCTCTGGTAGTTAGGATTAAGGATATTTGAACACATAACCTGGATTATGAAATAAATTCGGTTTTTCCGAGTTTTCCGATATTACTAAACGGCGGAACCACTAGCAGAAAATACATTTGAGTTGGTCTAGGCCTGTGTGAACGGAAAATCATTCACATTTTCCAAAAAGTAGCACCTCTGGTAGTTAGGATTAAGGATATTTGAACACATAACCGGAGTTATGAAATAAATTCGGTTTTTCCGAGTTTTCCGATATTACTAAACGGCGGAACCACTAGCAGAAAATAAATTTGAGTTGGTCTAGGCCTGTGTGATTGGAAAATCATTCACATTTTCCAAAAAGTAGGGCCTCTGGTAGTTAGGATTAAGGATATTTGAACACATAACCGGGATTATAAAATATATTCGGTTTTTCCGAGTTTTCCGATATTACTAAACGGCAGAACCACTAGCAGAAAATAAATTTGAGTTAGTCTACTCCTGTGTGAAGGGAAAATCATTCACATTTTCCAAAAAGTAGGGCCTCTGGTAGTTAGGATTAAGGAACCTGGGTTATGAAATAAATTCGGTTTTTCGAGTTTTCCGATATTACTAAACGGCGGAACCACTAGCGGAAAATAAATTTGAGTTGGTCTAGACCTGTGTGAACGGAAAATCATTCACATTTTCCAAAAAGTAAGACCTCTGGTAGTTAGGATTAAGGATATTTGAACACATAATCGGGATTATGAAATAAATTCGGTTTTTCCGAGTTTTCCGATATTACTAAACGGCGGAACCACTAGCAGAAAATAAATTTGAGTTAGTCTAGGCCTGTGTGAAAGGAAAATCATTCAAATTTTCCAAAAAGTAGGGCCTCTGGTAGTTAGGATTAAGGATATTTGAACACATAACCGGGATTATGAAATAAATTCGGTTTTTCCGAGTTTTCCGATATTACTAAACGGCGGAACGACTAGCGGAAAATTAATTTGAGTTGGTCTAGGCCTGTGTGAAAGGAAAATCATTCACATTTTCCAAAAAGTAGGGCCTCTGGTAGTTAGGATTAAGGATATTTGAACACATAACCGGGATTATGAAATAAATTCGGTTTTTCCGAGTTTTTCGATATTACTAAACGGCGGAACCACTAGCAGAAAATAAATTTGAGTTGGTCTAGGCCTGTGTGAAAGGAAAATCATTCACATTTTCCAAAAAGTAGGGCCTCTGGTAGTTAGGATTAAGGATATTTGAACACATAACCTGGTTTATGAAATAAATTCGGTTTTTCCCAGTTTTCCGATATTACTAAACGGCGGAACCACTAGCAGAAAATACATTTGAGTTGGTCTAGGCCTGTGTGATTGGAAAATCATTCACATTTTCCAAAAAGTAGGGCCTCTGGTAGTTAGGATTAAGGATATTTGAACACATAACCTGGATTATGAAATAAATTCGGTTTTTCCGAGTTTTCCGATATTACTAAACGGCGGAACCACTAGCAGAAAATAAATTTGAGTTAGTCTAGGCCTGTGTGAATGGAAAATCATTCACATTTTCCTAAAAGTAGGGCGTCTGGTAGTTAGGATTAATTATATTTGAACACATAACCGGGATTGTGAAATTAATTCGGGTTTTCCGAGTTTTCCGATATTACTAAACGGCGGAACCAATAGCAGAAAATAAATTTGAGTTGGTCTAGGCCTGTGTGAACGAAAAATCATTCACATTTTCCAAAAAGTAGGGCCCTCTGGTAGTTAGGATTAAGGATATTTGAACACATAACCTGGATTATGAAATAAATTCGGTTTTTCCGAGTTTTCCGATATTACTAAACGGCGGAACCACTAGCAGAAAATAAATTTGAGTTGGTCTAGGCCTGTGTGAATGGAAAATCATTCAAATTTTCCAAAAAGTAGGGCCTCTGGTAGTTAGGATTAAGGATATTTGAACACATAACCTGGATTATGAAATAAATTCGGTTTTTCCGAGTTTTCCGATATTACTAAACGGCGGAACCACTAGCAGAGAATAAATTTGAGTTGGTCTACTCCTGTGTGAACGGAAAATCATTCACATTTTCCAAAAAGTAGGGCCTCTGGTAGTTAGGATTAAGGATATTTGAACACATAACCGGGGTTATGAAATAAATTCGGTTTTTCGAGTTTTCCGATATTACTAAACGGCGGAACCACTAGCGGAAAATAAATTTGAGTTGGTCTAGACCTGTGTGAACGGAAAATCATTCACATTTTCCAAAACGTAGGGCCTCTGGTAGTTAGGATTAAGGATATTTGAACACATAACCTGGATTATGAAATAAATTCGGGTTTTCCGAGTTTTCCGATATTACTAAACGGCGGAACCACTAGCAGAAAATAAATTTGAGTTGGTCTAGGCCTGTGTGAATGGAAAATCATTCACATTTTCCTAAAAGTAGGGCCTCTGGTAGTTAGGATTAAGGATATTTGAACACATAACCGGTATTATGAAATTAATTCGGGTTTTCCGAGTTTTCCGATATTACTAAACGGCGGAACCAATAGCAGAAAATTAATTTGAGTTGGTCTAGGCCTGTGTGAACGAAAAATCATTCACATTTTCCAAAAAGTAGGGCCTCTGGTAGTTAGGATTAAGGATATTTGAACACATAACCTGGATTATGAAATAAATTCGGTTTTTCCGAGTTTTCCGATATTACTAAACGGCGGAACCACTAGCAGAAAATAAATTTGAGTTGGTCTAGACCTGTGTGAACGGAAAATCATTCAAATTTTCCAAAAAGTAGGGCCTCTGGTAGTTAGGATTAAGGATATTTGAACACATAACCGGGATTATGAAATAAATTCGGTTTTTCCGAGTTTTCCGATATTACTAAACGGCGGAACCACTAGCGGAAAACTAATTTGAGTTGGTCTAGGCCTGTGTGAACGGATAATCATTCACATTTTCCAAAACGTAGGGCCTCTGGTAGTTAGGATTAAGGATATTTGAACACATAACCTGGATTATGAAATAAATTCGGTTTTTCCGAGTTTTCCGATATTACTAAACGGCGGAACCACTAGCAGAAAATAAATTTGAGTTGGTCTAGGCCTGTGTGATTGGAAAATCATTCACATTTTCTAAAAAGTAGGGCCTTTGGTAGTTAGGATTAAGGATATTTGAACACATAACCGGGATTATAAAATAAATTCGGTTTTTCCGAGTTTTCCGATATTAGTAAACGGCCGAACCACTAGCAGAGAATAAATTTGGGTTGGTCTACTCCTGTGTGAACGGAAAATCATTCACATTTTCCAAAAAGTAGGGCCACTGGTAGTTAGGATTAAGGATATTTGAACACATAATTGGGGTTATGAAATAAATTCGGTTTTTCGAGTTTTCCGATATTACTAAACGGCGGAACCACTAGCGGAAAATAAATATGAGTTGGTCAAGACCTGTGTGAACGGAAAATCATTCGCATTTTCCAACACGTAGGGCCTCCGGTAGTTAGGATTAAAGATATTTGAACACATAACCTGGATTATGAAATAAATTCGGTTTTTCCGAGTTTTCCGATATTACTAAACGGCGGAACCACTAGCGGAAAATAAATTTGAGTTAGTCTAGGCCTGTGTGAATGGAAAATCATTCACATTTTCCTAAAAGTAGGGCCTCTGGTAGTTAGGATTAAGGATATTTGAACACATAACCGGTGTTATGAAATAAATTCGGTTTTTCGAGTTTTCCGATATTACTAAACGGCGGAACCACTAGCGGAAAATAAATTTGAGTTGGTCTAGACCTGTGTGAACGGAAAATCATTCACATTTTCCAAAAAGTAGGGCCTCTGGTAGTTAGGATTAAGAATATTTGAACACATATCCGGGGTTATGAAATAAATTCGGGTTTTCGAGTTTTCCGATATTACTAAACGGCGGAACCACTAGCGGAAAATAAATTTGAGTTGGTCTAGACCTGTGTGAACGGAAAATCATTCACATTTTCCAAAACGTAGGGCCTCTGGTAGTTAGGACTAAGGATATTTGAACACATAACCGGGGTTATGAAATAAATTCGGTTTTTCCGAGTTTTCCGATATTACTAAACGGCGGAACCAATAGCAGAAAATAAATTTGAGTTGGTCTAGGCCTGTGTGAACGGAAAATCATTCACATTTTGCAAAAAGTAGGGCTTCTTGGTAGTTAGGATTAAGGATATTTGAACACATAACCGGGATTATGAAATAAATTCGGTTTTTCCGAGTTTTTCGATATTACTAAACGGCGGAACCACTAGCAGAAAATTAATTTGAGTTGGTCTAGGCCTGTGTGATTGGAAAATCGTTCACATTTTCCAAAAAGTAGGGCCTCTGGTAGTTAGGATTAAGGATATTTGAACACATAACCGGGGTTATGAAATAAATTCGGTTTTTCCGAGTTTTCCGATATTACTAAACGGCGGAACCACTAGCAGAAAATAAATTTGAGTTGGTCTAGGCCTGTGTGATTGGAAAATCGTTCACATTTTCCAAAAAGTAGGGCCTCTGGTAGTTAGGATTAAGGATATTTGAACACATAACCGGGATTATGAAATTAATTCGGGTTTTCCGAGTTTTCCGATATTACTAAACGGCGGAACCAATAGCAGAAAATAAATTTGAGTTGGCCTGTGTGAACGAAAAATCATTCACATTTTCCAAAAAGTAGGGCCTCTGGTAGTTAGGATTAAGGATATTTGAACACATAACCGGGGTTATGAAATAAATTCGGTTTTTCCGAGTTTTTCGATATTACTAAACGGCGGAACCACTAGCAGAAAATTAATTTGAGTTGGTCTAGGCCTGTGTGAACGGAAAATCATTCACATTTTCCAAAAAGTAGGGCCTCTGGTAGTTAGGATTAATGATATTTGAACACATAACCGGTATTATGAAATAAATTCGGTTTTTCCGAGTTTTCCGATATTACTAAACGACGGAACCACTAGCAGAAAATACATTTGAGTTAGTCTAGGCCTGTGTGAACGGAAAATCATTCACATTTTCCAAAAAGTAGGGTTTCTGGTAGTTAGGATTAAGGATATTTGAACACAACCGGGATTATGAAATAAATTCGGTTTTTCCGAGTTTTCCGATATTACTGAACGGCGGAACCACTAGCAGAAAATAAATTTGAGTTGGTCTAGGCCTGTGTGAACGGAAAATCATTCACATTTTCCAAAAAGTAGGGCCTCTGGTAGTTAGGATTAAGGATATTTGAACACATAACTGGGGTTATGAAATAAATTCGGTTTTTCCGAGTTTTTCGATATTACTAAACGGCGGAACCACTAGCGGAAAATAAATTTGAGTTGGTCTAGGCCTGTGTGAACGGAAAATCATTCACATTTTCCAAAAAGTAGGGCCTCTGGTAGTTAGGATTAATGATATTTGAACACATAACCGGGATTATGAAATAAATTCGGTTTTTCCGAGTTTTCCGATATTACTAAACGACGGAACCACTAGCAGAAAATACATTTGAGTTAGTCTAGGCCTGTGTGAACGGAAAATCATTCACATTTTCCAAAAAGTAGGGTTTCTGGTAGTTAGGATTAAGGATATTTGAACACAACCGGGATTATGAAATAAATTCGGTTTTTCCGAGTTTTCCGATATTACTGAACGGCGGAACCACTAGCGGAAAATAAATTTGAGTTGGTCTAGGCCTGTGTGAACGGAAAATCATTCACATTTTCCAAAAAGTAGGGCCTCTGGTAGTTAGGATTAAGGATATTTGAACACATAACTGGGGTTATGAAATAAATTCGGTTTTTCCGAGTTTTCCGATATTACTAAACGGCGGAACCACTAGCGGAAAATAAATTTAAGTTGGTCTACTCCTGTGTGAACGGAAAATCATTCACATTTTCCAAAAAGTAGCACCTCTGGTAGTTAGGATTAAGGATATTTGAACACATAACCGGAGTTATGAAATAAATTCGGTTTTTCCGAGTTTTCCGATATTACTAAACGGCGGAACCACTAGCAGAAAATAAATTTGAGTTGGTCTAGGCCTGTGTGATTGGAAAATCATTCACATTTTCCAAAAAGTAGGGCCTCTGGTAGTTAGGATTAAGGATATTTGAACACATAACCGGGATTATAAAATATATTCGGTTTTTCCGAGTTTTCCGATATTACTAAACGGCAGAACCACTAGCAGAAAATAAATTTGAGTTAGTCTACTCCTGTGTGAAGGGAAAATCATTCACATTTTCCAAAAAGTAGGGCCTCTGGTAGTTAGGATTAAGGAACCTGGGTTATGAAATAAATTCGGTTTTTCGAGTTTTCCGATATTACTAAACGGCGGAACCACTAGCGGAAAATAAATTTGAGTTGGTCTAGACCTGTGTGAACGGAAAATCATTCACATTTTCCAAAAAGTAAGACCTCTGGTAGTTAGGATTAAGGATATTTGAACACATAATCGGGATTATGAAATAAATTCGGTTTTTCCGAGTTTTCCGATATTACTAAACGGCGGAACCACTAGCAGAAAATAAATTTGAGTTAGTCTAGGCCTGTGTGAAAGGAAAATCATTCAAATTTTCCAAAAAGTAGGGCCTCTGGTAGTTAGGATTAAGGATATTTGAACACATAACCGGGATTATGAAATAAATTCGGTTTTTCCGAGTTTTCCGATATTACTAAACGGCGGAACGACTAGCGGAAAATTAATTTGAGTTGGTCTAGGCCTGTGTGAAAGGAAAATCATTCACATTTTCCAAAAAGTAGGGCCTCTGGTAGTTAGGATTAAGGATATTTGAACACATAACCGGGATTATGAAATAAATTCGGTTTTTCCGAGTTTTTCGATATTACTAAACGGCGGAACCACTAGCAGAAAATAAATTTGAGTTGGTCTAGGCCTGTGTGAAAGGAAAATCATTCACATTTTCCAAAAAGTAGGGCCTCTGGTAGTTAGGATTAAGGATATTTGAACACATAACCTGGTTTATGAAATAAATTCGGTTTTTCCCAGTTTTCCGATATTACTAAACGGCGGAACCACTAGCAGAAAATACATTTGAGTTGGTCTAGGCCTGTGTGATTGGAAAATCATTCACATTTTCCAAAAAGTAGGGCCTCTGGTAGTTAGGATTAAGGATATTTGAACACATAACCTGGATTATGAAATAAATTCGGTTTTTCCGAGTTTTCCGATATTACTAAACGGCGGAACCACTAGCAGAAAATAAATTTGAGTTAGTCTAGGCCTGTGTGAATGGAAAATCATTCACATTTTCCTAAAAGTAGGGCGTCTGGTAGTTAGGATTAATTATATTTGAACACATAACCGGGATTGTGAAATTAATTCGGGTTTTCCGAGTTTTCCGATATTACTAAACGGCGGAACCAATAGCAGAAAATAAATTTGAGTTGGTCTAGGCCTGTGTGAACGAAAAATCATTCACATTTTCCAAAAAGTAGGGCCCTCTGGTAGTTAGGATTAAGGATATTTGAACACATAACCTGGATTATGAAATAAATTCGGTTTTTCCGAGTTTTCCGATATTACTAAACGGCGGAACCACTAGCAGAAAATAAATTTGAGTTGGTCTAGGCCTGTGTGAATGGAAAATCATTCAAATTTTCCAAAAAGTAGGGCCTCTGGTAGTTAGGATTAAGGATATTTGAACACATAACCTGGATTATGAAATAAATTCGGTTTTTCCGAGTTTTCCGATATTACTAAACGGCGGAACCACTAGCAGAGAATAAATTTGAGTTGGTCTACTCCTGTGTGAACGGAAAATCATTCACATTTTCCAAAAAGTAGGGCCTCTGGTAGTTAGGATTAAGGATATTTGAACACATAACCGGGGTTATGAAATAAATTCGGTTTTTCGAGTTTTCCGATATTACTAAACGGCGGAACCACTAGCGGAAAATAAATTTGAGTTGGTCTAGACCTGTGTGAACGGAAAATCATTCACATTTTCCAAAACGTAGGGCCTCTGGTAGTTAGGATTAAGGATATTTGAACACATAACCTGGATTATGAAATAAATTCGGGTTTTCCGAGTTTTCCGATATTACTAAACGGCGGAACCACTAGCAGAAAATAAATTTGAGTTGGTCTAGGCCTGTGTGAATGGAAAATCATTCACATTTTCCTAAAAGTAGGGCCTCTGGTAGTTAGGATTAAGGATATTTGAACACATAACCGGTATTATGAAATTAATTCGGGTTTTCCGAGTTTTCCGATATTACTAAACGGCGGAACCAATAGCAGAAAATTAATTTGAGTTGGTCTAGGCCTGTGTGAACGAAAAATCATTCACATTTTCCAAAAAGTAGGGCCTCTGGTAGTTAGGATTAAGGATATTTGAACACATAACCTGGATTATGAAATAAATTCGGTTTTTCCGAGTTTTCCGATATTACTAAACGGCGGAACCACTAGCAGAAAATAAATTTGAGTTGGTCTAGACCTGTGTGAACGGAAAATCATTCAAATTTTCCAAAAAGTAGGGCCTCTGGTAGTTAGGATTAAGGATATTTGAACACATAACCGGGATTATGAAATAAATTCGGTTTTTCCGAGTTTTCCGATATTACTAAACGGCGGAACCACTAGCGGAAAACTAATTTGAGTTGGTCTAGGCCTGTGTGAACGGATAATCATTCACATTTTCCAAAACGTAGGGCCTCTGGTAGTTAGGATTAAGGATATTTGAACACATAACCTGGATTATGAAATAAATTCGGTTTTTCCGAGTTTTCCGATATTACTAAACGGCGGAACCACTAGCAGAAAATAAATTTGAGTTGGTCTAGGCCTGTGTGATTGGAAAATCATTCACATTTTCTAAAAAGTAGGGCCTTTGGTAGTTAGGATTAAGGATATTTGAACACATAACCGGGATTATAAAATAAATTCGGTTTTTCCGAGTTTTCCGATATTAGTAAACGGCCGAACCACTAGCAGAGAATAAATTTGGGTTGGTCTACTCCTGTGTGAACGGAAAATCATTCACATTTTCCAAAAAGTAGGGCCACTGGTAGTTAGGATTAAGGATATTTGAACACATAATTGGGGTTATGAAATAAATTCGGTTTTTCGAGTTTTCCGATATTACTAAACGGCGGAACCACTAGCGGAAAATAAATATGAGTTGGTCAAGACCTGTGTGAACGGAAAATCATTCGCATTTTCCAACACGTAGGGCCTCCGGTAGTTAGGATTAAAGATATTTGAACACATAACCTGGATTATGAAATAAATTCGGTTTTTCCGAGTTTTCCGATATTACTAAACGGCGGAACCACTAGCGGAAAATAAATTTGAGTTAGTCTAGGCCTGTGTGAATGGAAAATCATTCACATTTTCCTAAAAGTAGGGCCTCTGGTAGTTAGGATTAAGGATATTTGAACACATAACCGGGGTTATGAAATAAATTCGGTTTTTCGAGTTTTCCGATATTACTAAACGGCGGAACCACTAGCGGAAAATAAATTTGAGTTGGTCTAGACCTGTGTGAACGGAAAATCATTCACATTTTCCAAAAAGTAGGGCCTCTGGTAGTTAGGATTAAGAATATTTGAACACATATCCGGGGTTATGAAATAAATTCGGGTTTTCGAGTTTTCCGATATTACTAAACGGCGGAACCACTAGCGGAAAATAAATTTGAGTTGGTCTAGACCTGTGTGAACGGAAAATCATTCACATTTTCCAAAACGTAGGGCCTCTGGTAGTTAGGACTAAGGATATTTGAACACATAACCGGGGTTATGAAATAAATTCGGTTTTTCCGAGTTTTCCGATATTACTAAACGGCGGAACCAATAGCAGAAAATAAATTTGAGTTGGTCTAGGCCTGTGTGAACGGAAAATCATTCACATTTTGCAAAAAGTAGGGCTTCTTGGTAGTTAGGATTAAGGATATTTGAACACATAACCGGGATTATGAAATAAATTCGGTTTTTCCGAGTTTTTCGATATTACTAAACGGCGGAACCACTAGCAGAAAATTAATTTGAGTTGGTCTAGGCCTGTGTGAACGGAAAATCATTCACATTTTCCAAAAAGTAGGGCCTCTGGTAGTTAGGATTAAGGATATTTGAACACATAACCGCGATTATGAAATAAATTCGGTTTTTCCGAGTTTTCCGATATTACTAAACGGCGGAACCAATAGCAGAAAATAAATTTGAGTTGGTCTAGGCCTGTGTGAACGGAAAATCATTCACATTTTCCAGAAAGTAGGGTCTCTGGTAGTTAGGATTAAGGATATTTGAACACATAACCGGGATTATGAAATAAATTCGGTTTTTCCGAGTTTTCCGATATTACTAAACGGCGGAACCACTAGCAGAAAATAAATTTGAGTTGGTCTAGGCCTGTGTGAACGGAAAATCATTCACATTTTCCAAAAAGTAGGGCTTTTGGTAGTTAGGATTAAGGATATTTGATCACTAATCAGGGTTATGAAATAAATTCGGTTTTTCCGAGTTTTCCGATATTACTAAACGGCGGAACCACTAGCAGAAAATAAATTTGAGTTGGTCTACTCCTGTGTGAAAGGAAAATCATTTACATTTTCCAAAAAGTAGGGCCTCTGGTAGTTAGGATTAAGGATATTTGAACACATAACCGGGGTTATGCAATAAATTCGGTTTTTCCGAGTTTTCCGATATTACTAAACGGCGGAACCGCTAGCGGAAAATAAATTTGAGTTGGTCTAGGCCTGTGTGAACGGAAAATCATTCACATTTTCCAAAAAGTATGGCTTCTGGTAGTTAGGATTAAGGATATTTGAACACGTAACCGGGGTTATGAAATAAATTCGGTTTTCCGAAATTTTCGATATTACTAAACGGCGGAACCACTAGCGGAAAATAAATTTGAGTTGGTCTAGGCCTGTGTGAACGGATAATCATTCACATTTTCCAAAAAGTAGGGCCTCTGGTAGTTAGGATTAAGGATATTTGAACACATAACCGGGGTTATGAAATAAATTCGGTTTTTCCGAGTTTTCCGATATTACTAAACGGCGGAACCACTAGCGGAAAACTAATTTGAGTTGGTCTAGGCCTGTGTGAAAGGAAAATCATTCACATTTTCCAAAAAGTATGGCTTCTGGTAGTTAGGATTAAGGATATTTGAACACGTAACCGGGGTTATGAAATAAATTCGGTTTTCCGAAATTTTCGATATTACTAAACGGCGGAACCACTAGCGGAAAATAAATTTGAGTTGGTCTAGGCCTGTGTGAACGGATAATCATTCACATTTTCCAAAAAGTAGGGCCTCTGGTAGTTAGGATTAAGGATATTTGAACACATAACCGGGGTTATGAAATAAATTCGGTTTTTCCGAGTTTTCCGATATTACTAAACGGCGGAACCACTAGCGGAAAACTAATTTGAGTTGGTCTAAGCCTGTGTGAACGGAAAATCATTCACTAGGATTAAGGATATTTGAACACATAACCGGAGTTATGAAACTAATTCGGTTTTTCCGAGTTTTCCGATATTACTAAACGGCGGAACCACTAGCAGAAAATAAATTTGAGTTGGTCTAGGCCTGTGTGATTGGAAAATCGTTCACATTTTCCAAAAAGTAGGGCCTCTGGTAGTTAGGATTAAGGATATTTGAACACATAACCGGGGTTATGAAATAAATTCGGTTTTTCCGAGTTTTCCGATATTACTAAACGGCGGAACCACTAGCAGAAAATAAATTTGAGTTGGTCTAGGCCTGTGTGATTGGAAAATCGTTCACATTTTCCAAAAAGTAGGGCCTCTGGTAGTTAGGATTAAGGATATTTGAACACATAACCGGGATTATGAAATTAATTCGGGTTTTCCGAGTTTTCCGATATTACTAAACGGCGGAACCAATAGCAGAAAATAAATTTGAGTTGGCCTGTGTGAACGAAAAATCATTCACATTTTCCAAAAAGTAGGGCCTCTGGTAGTTAGGATTAAGGATATTTGAACACATAACCGGGGTTATGAAATAAATTCGGTTTTTCCGAGTTTTTCGATATTACTAAACGGCGGAACCACTAGCAGAAAATTAATTTGAGTTGGTCTAGGCCTGTGTGAACGGAAAATCATTCACATTTTCCAAAAAGTAGGGCCTCTGGTAGTTAGGATTAATGATATTTGAACACATAACCGGTATTATGAAATAAATTCGGTTTTTCCGAGTTTTCCGATATTACTAAACGACGGAACCACTAGCAGAAAATACATTTGAGTTAGTCTAGGCCTGTGTGAACGGAAAATCATTCACATTTTCCAAAAAGTAGGGTTTCTGGTAGTTAGGATTAAGGATATTTGAACACAACCGGGATTATGAAATAAATTCGGTTTTTCCGAGTTTTCCGATATTACTGAACGGCGGAACCACTAGCGGAAAATAAATTTGAGTTGGTCTAGGCCTGTGTGAACGGAAAATCATTCACATTTTCCAAAAAGTAGGGCCTCTGGTAGTTAGGATTAAGGATATTTGAACACATAACTGGGGTTATGAAATAAATTCGGTTTTTCCGAGTTTTTCGATATTACTAAACGGCGGAACCACTAGCGGAAAATAAATTTGAGTTGGTCTAGGCCTGTGTGAACGGAAAATCATTCACATTTTCCAAAAAGTAGGGCCTCTGGTAGTTAGGATTAATGATATTTGAACACATAACCGGGATTATGAAATAAATTCGGTTTTTCCGAGTTTTCCGATATTACTAAACGACGGAACCACTAGCAGAAAATACATTTGAGTTAGTCTAGGCCTGTGTGAACGGAAAATCATTCACATTTTCCAAAAAGTAGGGTTTCTGGTAGTTAGGATTAAGGATATTTGAACACAACCGGGATTATGAAATAAATTCGGTTTTTCCGAGTTTTCCGATATTACTGAACGGCGGAACCACTAGCGGAAAATAAATTTGAGTTGGTCTAGGCCTGTGTGAACGGAAAATCATTCACATTTTCCAAAAAGTAGGGCCTCTGGTAGTTAGGATTAAGGATATTTGAACACATAACTGGGGTTATGAAATAAATTCGGTTTTTCCGAGTTTTCCGATATTACTAAACGGCGGAACCACTAGCGGAAAATAAATTTAAGTTGGTCTACTCCTGTGTGAACGGAAAATCATTCACATTTTCCAGAAAGTAGGGTCTCTGGTAGTTAGGATTAAGGATATTTGAACACATAACCGGGATTATGAAATAAATTCGGGTTTTCCGAGTTTTCCGATATTACTAAACGGCGGAACCACTAGCAGAAAATAAATTTGAGTTGGTCTAGGCCTGTGTGAATGGAAAATCATTCACATTTTCCAAAAAGTAGGGCCTCTAGTAGTTAGGATTAATGATATTTGAACACATAACCGGGATTATGAAATAAATTCGGTTTTTCCGAGTTTTCCAATATTAATAAACGGCGGAACCAATAGCAGAAAATACATTTGAGTTGGTTGGTCTAGGCCTGTGTGAACGGAAAATCATTCACGTTTTCCAAAAAGTAGCACCTCTGGTAGTTAGGATTAAGGATATTTGAACACATAACCGGGGTTATGAAATAAATTCGGTTTTTCCGAGTTTTCCGATATTACTAAACGGCGGAACCATTAGCGGAAAATAAATTTGAGTTGGTCTAGGCCTGTGTGAACGGAAAATCATTCACTAGGATTAAGGATATTTGAACACATAACCGGAGTTATGAAATAAATTCGGTTTTTCCGAGTTTTCCGATATTACTAAACGGCGGAACCACTAGCAGAAAATAAATTTGAGTTGGTCTAGGCCTGTGTGATTGGAAAATCGTTCACATTTTCCAAAAAGTAGGGCCTCTGGTAGTTAGGATTAAGGATATTTGAACACATAACCGGGGTTATGAAATAAATTCGGTTTTTCCGAGTTTTCCGATATTACTAAACGGCCGAACCACTAGCAGAGAATAAATTTGAGTTGGTCTACTCCTGTGTGATCGGAAAATCATTCACATTTTCCAAAAGTAGGGCCTCTGGTAGTTAGGATTAAGGATATTTGAACACATAACCGGGGTTATGAAATAAATTCGGTTTTTCCGAGTTTTCCGATATTACTAAACGGCGGAACCACTAGCAGAAAATAAATTTGAGTTAGTCTAGGCCTGTGTGAATGGAAAATCATTCACATTTTCCTAAAAGTAGGGCCTCTGGTAGTTAGGATTAAGGATATTTGAACACATAACCGGGATTATGAAATTAATTCGGGTTTTCCGAGTTTTCCGATATTACTAAACGGCGGAACCAATAGCAGAAAATAAATTTGAGTTGGCCTGTGTGAACGAAAAATCATTCACATTTTCCAAAAAGTAGGGCCTCTGGTAGTTAGGATTAAGGATATTTGAACACATAACCGGGGTTATGAAATAAATTCGGTTTTTCCGAGTTTTTCGATATTACTAAACGGCGGAACCACTAGCAGAAAATTAATTTGAGTTGGTCTAGGCCTGTGTGAACGGAAAATCATTCACATTTTCCAAAAAGTAGGGCCTCTGGTAGTTAGGATTAATGATATTTGAACACATAACCGGGATTATGAAATAAATTCGGTTTTTCCGAGTTTTCCGATATTACTAAACGACGGAACCACTAGCAGAAAATACATTTGAGTTAGTCTAGGCCTGTGTGAACGGAAAATCATTCACATTTTCCAAAAAGTAGGGTTTCTGGTAGTTAGGATTAAGGATATTTGAACACAACCGGGATTATGAAATAAATTCGGTTTTTCCGAGTTTTCCGATATTACTGAACGGCGGAACCACTAGCGGAAAATAAATTTGAGTTGGTCTAGGCCTGTGTGAACGGAAAATCATTCACATTTTCCAAAAAGTAGGGCCTCTGGTAGTTAGGATTAAGGATATTTGAACACATAACTGGGGTTATGAAATAAATTCGGTTTTTCCGAGTTTTCCGATATTACTAAACGGCGGAACCACTAGCGGAAAATAAATTTAAGTTGGTCTACTCCTGTGTGAACGGAAAATCATTCACATTTTCCAGAAAGTAGGGTCTCTGGTAGTTAGGATTAAGGATATTTGAACACATAACCGGGATTATGAAATAAATTCGGGTTTTCCGAGTTTTCCGATATTACTAAACGGCGGAACCACTAGCAGAAAATAAATTTGAGTTGGTCTAGGCCTGTGTGAACGGATAATCATTCACATTTTCCAAAAAGTAGGGCCTCTGGTAGTTAGGATTAAGGATATTTGAACACATAACCGGGGTTATGAAATAAATTCGGTTTTTCCGAGTTTTCCGATATTACTAAACGGCGGAACCACTAGCGGAAAACTAATTTGAGTTGGTCTAAGCCTGTGTGAACGGAAAATCATTCACTAGGATTAAGGATATTTGAACACATAACCGGAGTTATGAAACTAATTCGGTTTTTCCGAGTTTTCCGATATTACTAAACGGCGGAACCACTAGCAGAAAATAAATTTGAGTTGGTCTAGGCCTGTGTGATTGGAAAATCGTTCACATTTTCCAAAAAGTAGGGCCTCTGGTAGTTAGGATTAAGGATATTTGAACACATAACCGGGGTTATGAAATAAATTCGGTTTTTCCGAGTTTTCCGATATTACTAAACGGCGGAACCACTAGCAGAAAATAAATTTGAGTTGGTCTAGGCCTGTGTGATTGGAAAATCGTTCACATTTTCCAAAAAGTAGGGCCTCTGGTAGTTAGGATTAAGGATATTTGAACACATAACCGGGATTATGAAATTAATTCGGGTTTTCCGAGTTTTCCGATATTACTAAACGGCGGAACCAATAGCAGAAAATAAATTTGAGTTGGCCTGTGTGAACGAAAAATCATTCACATTTTCCAAAAAGTAGGGCCTCTGGTAGTTAGGATTAAGGATATTTGAACACATAACCGGGGTTATGAAATAAATTCGGTTTTTCCGAGTTTTTCGATATTACTAAACGGCGGAACCACTAGCAGAAAATTAATTTGAGTTGGTCTAGGCCTGTGTGAACGGAAAATCATTCACATTTTCCAAAAAGTAGGGCCTCTGGTAGTTAGGATTAATGATATTTGAACACATAACCGGTATTATGAAATAAATTCGGTTTTTCCGAGTTTTCCGATATTACTAAACGACGGAACCACTAGCAGAAAATACATTTGAGTTAGTCTAGGCCTGTGTGAACGGAAAATCATTCACATTTTCCAAAAAGTAGGGTTTCTGGTAGTTAGGATTAAGGATATTTGAACACAACCGGGATTATGAAATAAATTCGGTTTTTCCGAGTTTTCCGATATTACTGAACGGCGGAACCACTAGCGGAAAATAAATTTGAGTTGGTCTAGGCCTGTGTGAACGGAAAATCATTCACATTTTCCAAAAAGTAGGGCCTCTGGTAGTTAGGATTAAGGATATTTGAACACATAACTGGGGTTATGAAATAAATTCGGTTTTTCCGAGTTTTTCGATATTACTAAACGGCGGAACCACTAGCGGAAAATAAATTTGAGTTGGTCTAGGCCTGTGTGAACGGAAAATCATTCACATTTTCCAAAAAGTAGGGCCTCTGGTAGTTAGGATTAATGATATTTGAACACATAACCGGGATTATGAAATAAATTCGGTTTTTCCGAGTTTTCCGATATTACTAAACGACGGAACCACTAGCAGAAAATACATTTGAGTTAGTCTAGGCCTGTGTGAACGGAAAATCATTCACATTTTCCAAAAAGTAGGGTTTCTGGTAGTTAGGATTAAGGATATTTGAACACAACCGGGATTATGAAATAAATTCGGTTTTTCCGAGTTTTCCGATATTACTGAACGGCGGAACCACTAGCGGAAAATAAATTTGAGTTGGTCTAGGCCTGTGTGAACGGAAAATCATTCACATTTTCCAAAAAGTAGGGCCTCTGGTAGTTAGGATTAAGGATATTTGAACACATAACTGGGGTTATGAAATAAATTCGGTTTTTCCGAGTTTTCCGATATTACTAAACGGCGGAACCACTAGCGGAAAATAAATTTAAGTTGGTCTACTCCTGTGTGAACGGAAAATCATTCACATTTTCCAGAAAGTAGGGTCTCTGGTAGTTAGGATTAAGGATATTTGAACACATAACCGGGATTATGAAATAAATTCGGGTTTTCCGAGTTTTCCGATATTACTAAACGGCGGAACCACTAGCAGAAAATAAATTTGAGTTGGTCTAGGCCTGTGTGAATGGAAAATCATTCACATTTTCCAAAAAGTAGGGCCTCTAGTAGTTAGGATTAATGATATTTGAACACATAACCGGGATTATGAAATAAATTCGGTTTTTCCGAGTTTTCCAATATTAATAAACGGCGGAACCAATAGCAGAAAATACATTTGAGTTGGTTGGTCTAGGCCTGTGTGAACGGAAAATCATTCACGTTTTCCAAAAAGTAGCACCTCTGGTAGTTAGGATTAAGGATATTTGAACACATAACCGGGGTTATGAAATAAATTCGGTTTTTCCGAGTTTTCCGATATTACTAAACGGCGGAACCATTAGCGGAAAATAAATTTGAGTTGGTCTAGGCCTGTGTGAACGGAAAATCATTCACTAGGATTAAGGATATTTGAACACATAACCGGAGTTATGAAATAAATTCGGTTTTTCCGAGTTTTCCGATATTACTAAACGGCGGAACCACTAGCAGAAAATAAATTTGAGTTGGTCTAGGCCTGTGTGAACGGAAAATCATTCACTAGGATTAAGGATATTTGAACACATAACCGGAGTTATGAAATAAATTCGGTTTTTCCGAGTTTTCCGATATTACTAAACGGCGGAACCACTAGCAGAAAATAAATTTGAGTTGGTCTAGGCCTGTGTGAATGGAAAATCATTCACATTTTCCTAAAAGTAGGGCCTCTGGTAGTTAGGATTAAGGATATTTGAACACATAACCGGTATTATGAAATTAATTCGGGTTTTCCGAGTTTTCCGATATTACTAAACGGCGGAACCAATAGCAGAAAATTAATTTGAGTTGGTCTAGGCCTGTGTGAACGAAAAATCATTCACATTTTCCAAAAAGTAGGGCCTCTGGTAGTTAGGATTAAGGATATTTGAACACATAACCTGGATTATGAAATAAATTCGGTTTTTCCGAGTTTTCCGATATTACTAAACGGCGGAACCACTAGCAGAAAATAAATTTGAGTTGGTCTAGACCTGTGTGAACGGAAAATCATTCAAATTTTCCAAAAAGTAGGGCCTCTGGTAGTTAGGATTAAGGATATTTGAACACATAACCGGGATTATGAAATAAATTCGGTTTTTCCGAGTTTTCCGATATTACTAAACGGCGGAACCACTAGCGGAAAACTAATTTGAGTTGGTCTAGGCCTGTGTGAACGGATAATCATTCACATTTTCCAAAACGTAGGGCCTCTGGTAGTTAGGATTAAGGATATTTGAACACATAACCTGGATTATGAAATAAATTCGGTTTTTCCGAGTTTTCCGATATTACTAAACGGCGGAACCACTAGCAGAAAATAAATTTGAGTTGGTCTAGGCCTGTGTGATTGGAAAATCATTCACATTTTCTAAAAAGTAGGGCCTTTGGTAGTTAGGATTAAGGATATTTGAACACATAACCGGGATTATAAAATAAATTCGGTTTTTCCGAGTTTTCCGATATTAGTAAACGGCCGAACCACTAGCAGAGAATAAATTTGGGTTGGTCTACTCCTGTGTGAACGGAAAATCATTCACATTTTCCAAAAAGTAGGGCCACTGGTAGTTAGGATTAAGGATATTTGAACACATAATTGGGGTTATGAAATAAATTCGGTTTTTCGAGTTTTCCGATATTACTAAACGGCGGAACCACTAGCGGAAAATAAATATGAGTTGGTCAAGACCTGTGTGAACGGAAAATCATTCGCATTTTCCAACACGTAGGGCCTCCGGTAGTTAGGATTAAAGATATTTGAACACATAACCTGGATTATGAAATAAATTCGGTTTTTCCGAGTTTTCCGATATTACTAAACGGCGGAACCACTAGCGGAAAATAAATTTGAGTTAGTCTAGGCCTGTGTGAATGGAAAATCATTCACATTTTCCTAAAAGTAGGGCCTCTGGTAGTTAGGATTAAGGATATTTGAACACATAACCGGGGTTATGAAATAAATTCGGTTTTTCGAGTTTTCCGATATTACTAAACGGCGGAACCACTAGCGGAAAATAAATTTGAGTTGGTCTAGACCTGTGTGAACGGAAAATCATTCACATTTTCCAAAAAGTAGGGCCTCTGGTAGTTAGGATTAAGAATATTTGAACACATATCCGGGGTTATGAAATAAATTCGGGTTTTCGAGTTTTCCGATATTACTAAACGGCGGAACCACTAGCGGAAAATAAATTTGAGTTGGTCTAGACCTGTGTGAACGGAAAATCATTCACATTTTCCAAAACGTAGGGCCTCTGGTAGTTAGGACTAAGGATATTTGAACACATAACCGGGGTTATGAAATAAATTCGGTTTTTCCGAGTTTTCCGATATTACTAAACGGCGGAACCAATAGCAGAAAATAAATTTGAGTTGGTCTAGGCCTGTGTGAACGGAAAATCATTCACATTTTGCAAAAAGTAGGGCTTCTTGGTAGTTAGGATTAAGGATATTTGAACACATAACCGGGATTATGAAATAAATTCGGTTTTTCCGAGTTTTTCGATATTACTAAACGGCGGAACCACTAGCAGAAAATTAATTTGAGTTGGTCTAGGCCTGTGTGAACGGAAAATCATTCACATTTTCCAAAAAGTAGGGCCTCTGGTAGTTAGGATTAAGGATATTTGAACACATAACCGCGATTATGAAATAAATTCGGTTTTTCCGAGTTTTCCGATATTACTAAACGGCGGAACCAATAGCAGAAAATAAATTTGAGTTGGTCTAGGCCTGTGTGAACGGAAAATCATTCACATTTTCCAGAAAGTAGGGTCTCTGGTAGTTAGGATTAAGGATATTTGAACACATAACCGGGATTATGAAATAAATTCGGTTTTTCCGAGTTTTCCGATATTACTAAACGGCGGAACCACTAGCAGAAAATAAATTTGAGTTGGTCTAGGCCTGTGTGAACGGAAAATCATTCACATTTTCCAAAAAGTAGGGCTTTTGGTAGTTAGGATTAAGGATATTTGATCACTAATCAGGGTTATGAAATAAATTCGGTTTTTCCGAGTTTTCCGATATTACTAAACGGCGGAACCACTAGCAGAAAATAAATTTGAGTTGGTCTACTCCTGTGTGAAAGGAAAATCATTTACATTTTCCAAAAAGTAGGGCCTCTGGTAGTTAGGATTAAGGATATTTGAACACATAACCGGGGTTATGAAATAAATTCGGTTTTTCCGAGTTTTCCGATATTACTAAACGGCGGAACCGCTAGCGGAAAATAAATTTGAGTTGGTCTAGGCCTGTGTGAACGGAAAATCATTCACATTTTCCAAAAAGTATGGCTTCTGGTAGTTAGGATTAAGGATATTTGAACACGTAACCGGGGTTATGAAATAAATTCGGTTTTCCGAAATTTTCGATATTACTAAACGGCGGAACCACTAGCGGAAAATAAATTTGAGTTGGTCTAGGCCTGTGTGAACGGATAATCATTCACATTTTCCAAAAAGTAGGGCCTCTGGTAGTTAGGATTAAGGATATTTGAACACATAACCGGGGTTATGAAATAAATTCGGTTTTTCCGAGTTTTCCGATATTACTAAACGGCGGAACCACTAGCGGAAAACTAATTTGAGTTGGTCTAGGCCTGTGTGAAAGGAAAATCATTCACATTTTCCAAAAAGTATGGCTTCTGGTAGTTAGGATTAAGGATATTTGAACACGTAACCGGGGTTATGAAATAAATTCGGTTTTCCGAAATTTTCGATATTACTAAACGGCGGAACCACTAGCGGAAAATAAATTTGAGTTGGTCTAGGCCTGTGTGAACGGATAATCATTCACATTTTCCAAAAAGTAGGGCCTCTGGTAGTTAGGATTAAGGATATTTGAACACATAACCGGGGTTATGAAATAAATTCGGTTTTTCCGAGTTTTCCGATATTACTAAACGGCGGAACCACTAGCGGAAAACTAATTTGAGTTGGTCTAAGCCTGTGTGAACGGAAAATCATTCACTAGGATTAAGGATATTTGAACACATAACCGGAGTTATGAAACTAATTCGGTTTTTCCGAGTTTTCCGATATTACTAAACGGCGGAACCACTAGCAGAAAATAAATTTGAGTTGGTCTAGGCCTGTGTGATTGGAAAATCGTTCACATTTTCCAAAAAGTAGGGCCTCTGGTAGTTAGGATTAAGGATATTTGAACACATAACCGGGGTTATGAAATAAATTCGGTTTTTCCGAGTTTTCCGATATTACTAAACGGCGGAACCACTAGCAGAAAATAAATTTGAGTTGGTCTAGGCCTGTGTGATTGGAAAATCGTTCACATTTTCCAAAAAGTAGGGCCTCTGGTAGTTAGGATTAAGGATATTTGAACACATAACCGGGATTATGAAATTAATTCGGGTTTTCCGAGTTTTCCGATATTACTAAACGGCGGAACCAATAGCAGAAAATAAATTTGAGTTGGCCTGTGTGAACGAAAAATCATTCACATTTTCCAAAAAGTAGGGCCTCTGGTAGTTAGGATTAAGGATATTTGAACACATAACCGGGGTTATGAAATAAATTCGGTTTTTCCGAGTTTTTCGATATTACTAAACGGCGGAACCACTAGCAGAAAATTAATTTGAGTTGGTCTAGGCCTGTGTGAACGGAAAATCATTCACATTTTCCAAAAAGTAGGGCCTCTGGTAGTTAGGATTAATGATATTTGAACACATAACCGGTATTATGAAATAAATTCGGTTTTTCCGAGTTTTCCGATATTACTAAACGACGGAACCACTAGCAGAAAATACATTTGAGTTAGTCTAGGCCTGTGTGAACGGAAAATCATTCACATTTTCCAAAAAGTAGGGTTTCTGGTAGTTAGGATTAAGGATATTTGAACACAACCGGGATTATGAAATAAATTCGGTTTTTCCGAGTTTTCCGATATTACTGAACGGCGGAACCACTAGCGGAAAATAAATTTGAGTTGGTCTAGGCCTGTGTGAACGGAAAATCATTCACATTTTCCAAAAAGTAGGGCCTCTGGTAGTTAGGATTAAGGATATTTGAACACATAACTGGGGTTATGAAATAAATTCGGTTTTTCCGAGTTTTTCGATATTACTAAACGGCGGAACCACTAGCGGAAAATAAATTTGAGTTGGTCTAGGCCTGTGTGAACGGAAAATCATTCACATTTTCCAAAAAGTAGGGCCTCTGGTAGTTAGGATTAATGATATTTGAACACATAACCGGGATTATGAAATAAATTCGGTTTTTCCGAGTTTTCCGATATTACTAAACGACGGAACCACTAGCAGAAAATACATTTGAGTTAGTCTAGGCCTGTGTGAACGGAAAATCATTCACATTTTCCAAAAAGTAGGGTTTCTGGTAGTTAGGATTAAGGATATTTGAACACAACCGGGATTATGAAATAAATTCGGTTTTTCCGAGTTTTCCGATATTACTGAACGGCGGAACCACTAGCGGAAAATAAATTTGAGTTGGTCTAGGCCTGTGTGAACGGAAAATCATTCACATTTTCCAAAAAGTAGGGCCTCTGGTAGTTAGGATTAAGGATATTTGAACACATAACTGGGGTTATGAAATAAATTCGGTTTTTCCGAGTTTTCCGATATTACTAAACGGCGGAACCACTAGCGGAAAATAAATTTAAGTTGGTCTACTCCTGTGTGAACGGAAAATCATTCACATTTTCCAGAAAGTAGGGTCTCTGGTAGTTAGGATTAAGGATATTTGAACACATAACCGGGATTATGAAATAAATTCGGGTTTTCCGAGTTTTCCGATATTACTAAACGGCGGAACCACTAGCAGAAAATAAATTTGAGTTGGTCTAGGCCTGTGTGAATGGAAAATCATTCACATTTTCCAAAAAGTAGGGCCTCTAGTAGTTAGGATTAATGATATTTGAACACATAACCGGGATTATGAAATAAATTCGGTTTTTCCGAGTTTTCCAATATTAATAAACGGCGGAACCAATAGCAGAAAATACATTTGAGTTGGTTGGTCTAGGCCTGTGTGAACGGAAAATCATTCACGTTTTCCAAAAAGTAGCACCTCTGGTAGTTAGGATTAAGGATATTTGAACACATAACCGGGGTTATGAAATAAATTCGGTTTTTCCGAGTTTTCCGATATTACTAAACGGCGGAACCATTAGCGGAAAATAAATTTGAGTTGGTCTAGGCCTGTGTGAACGGAAAATCATTCACTAGGATTAAGGATATTTGAACACATAACCGGAGTTATGAAATAAATTCGGTTTTTCCGAGTTTTCCGATATTACTAAACGGCGGAACCACTAGCAGAAAATAAATTTGAGTTGGTCTAGGCCTGTGTGATTGGAAAATCGTTCACATTTTCCAAAAAGTAGGGCCTCTGGTAGTTAGGATTAAGGATATTTGAACACATAACCGGGGTTATGAAATAAATTCGGTTTTTCCGAGTTTTCCGATATTACTAAACGGCCGAACCACTAGCAGAGAATAAATTTGAGTTGGTCTACTCCTGTGTGATCGGAAAATCATTCACATTTTCCAAAAGTAGGGCCTCTGGTAGTTAGGATTAAGGATATTTGAACACATAACCGGGGTTATGAAATAAATTCGGTTTTTCCGAGTTTTCCGATATTACTAAACGGCGGAACCACTAGCAGAAAATAAATTTGAGTTAGTCTAGGCCTGTGTGAATGGAAAATCATTCACATTTTCCTAAAAGTAGGGCCTCTGGTAGTTAGGATTAAGGATATTTGAACACATAACCGGGATTATGAAATTAATTCGGGTTTTCCGAGTTTTCCGATATTACTAAACGGCGGAACCAATAGCAGAAAATAAATTTGAGTTGGCCTGTGTGAACGAAAAATCATTCACATTTTCCAAAAAGTAGGGCCTCTGGTAGTTAGGATTAAGGATATTTGAACACATAACCGGGGTTATGAAATAAATTCGGTTTTTCCGAGTTTTTCGATATTACTAAACGGCGGAACCACTAGCAGAAAATTAATTTGAGTTGGTCTAGGCCTGTGTGAACGGAAAATCATTCACATTTTCCAAAAAGTAGGGCCTCTGGTAGTTAGGATTAATGATATTTGAACACATAACCGGGATTATGAAATAAATTCGGTTTTTCCGAGTTTTCCGATATTACTAAACGACGGAACCACTAGCAGAAAATACATTTGAGTTAGTCTAGGCCTGTGTGAACGGAAAATCATTCACATTTTCCAAAAAGTAGGGTTTCTGGTAGTTAGGATTAAGGATATTTGAACACAACCGGGATTATGAAATAAATTCGGTTTTTCCGAGTTTTCCGATATTACTGAACGGCGGAACCACTAGCGGAAAATAAATTTGAGTTGGTCTAGGCCTGTGTGAACGGAAAATCATTCACATTTTCCAAAAAGTAGGGCCTCTGGTAGTTAGGATTAAGGATATTTGAACACATAACTGGGGTTATGAAATAAATTCGGTTTTTCCGAGTTTTCCGATATTACTAAACGGCGGAACCACTAGCGGAAAATAAATTTAAGTTGGTCTACTCCTGTGTGAACGGAAAATCATTCACATTTTCCAGAAAGTAGGGTCTCTGGTAGTTAGGATTAAGGATATTTGAACACATAACCGGGATTATGAAATAAATTCGGGTTTTCCGAGTTTTCCGATATTACTAAACGGCGGAACCACTAGCAGAAAATAAATTTGAGTTGGTCTAGGCCTGTGTGAATGGAAAATCATTCACATTTTCCAAAAAGTAGGGCCTCTAGTAGTTAGGATTAATGATATTTGAACACATAACCGGGATTATGAAATAAATTCGGTTTTTCCGAGTTTTCCAATATTAATAAACGGCGGAACCAATAGCAGAAAATACATTTGAGTTGGTTGGTCTAGGCCTGTGTGAACGGAAAATCATTCACGTTTTCCAAAAAGTAGCACCTCTGGTAGTTAGGATTAAGGATATTTGAACACATAACCGGGGTTATGAAATAAATTCGGTTTTTCCGAGTTTTCCGATATTACTAAACGGCGGAACCATTAGCGGAAAATAAATTTGAGTTGGTCTAGGCCTGTGTGAACGGAAAATCATTCACTAGGATTAAGGATATTTGAACACATAACCGGAGTTATGAAATAAATTCGGTTTTTCCGAGTTTTCCGATATTACTAAACGGCGGAACCACTAGCAGAAAATAAATTTGAGTTGGTCTAGGCCTGTGTGATTGGAAAATCGTTCACATTTTCCAAAAAGTAGGGCCTCTGGTAGTTAGGATTAAGGATATTTGAACACATAACCGGGGTTATGAAATAAATTCGGTTTTTCCGAGTTTTCCGATATTACTAAACGGCCGAACCACTAGCAGAGAATAAATTTGAGTTGGTCTACTCCTGTGTGATCGGAAAATCATTCACATTTTCCAAAAGTAGGGCCTCTGGTAGTTAGGATTAAGGATATTTGAACACATAACCGGGGTTATGAAATAAATTCGGTTTTTCCGAGTTTTCCGATATTACTAAACGGCGGAACCACTAGCAGAAAATAAATTTGAGTTAGTCTAGGCCTGTGTGAATGGAAAATCATTCACATTTTCCTAAAAGTAGGGCCTCTGGTAGTTAGGATTAAGGATATTTGAACACATAACCGGGATTATGAAATTAATTCGGGTTTTCCGAGTTTTCCGATATTACTAAACGGCGGAACCAATAGCAGAAAATAAATTTGAGTTGGCCTGTGTGAACGAAAAATCATTCACATTTTCCAAAAAGTAGGGCCTCTGGTAGTTAGGATTAAGGATATTTGAACACATAACCGGGGTTATGAAATAAATTCGGTTTTTCCGAGTTTTTCGATATTACTAAACGGCGGAACCACTAGCAGAAAATTAATTTGAGTTGGTCTAGGCCTGTGCGAACGGAAAATCATTCACATTTTCCAAAAAGTAGGGCCTCTGGTAGTTAGGATTAATGATATTTGAACACATAACCGGGATTATGAAATAAATTCGGTTTTTCCGAGTTTTCCGATATTACTAAACGACGGAACCACTAGCAGAAAATACATTTGAGTTAGTCTAGGCCTGTGTGAACGGAAAATCATTCACATTTTCCAAAAAGTAGGGTTTCTGGTAGTTAGGATTAAGGATATTTGAACACAACCGGGATTATGAAATAAATTCGGTTTTTCCGAGTTTTCCGATATTACTGAACGGCGGAACCACTAGCGGAAAATAAATTTGAGTTGGTCTAGGCCTGTGTGAACGGAAAATCATTCACATTTTCCAAAAAGTAGGGCCTCTGGTAGTTAGGATTAAGGATATTTGAACACATAACTGGGGTTATGAAATAAATTCGGTTTTTCCGAGTTTTCCGATATTACTAAACGGCGGAACCACTAGCGGAAAATAAATTTAAGTTGGTCTACTCCTGTGTGAACGGAAAATCATTCACATTTTCCAGAAAGTAGGGTCTCTGGTAGTTAGGATTAAGGATATTTGAACACATAACCGGGATTATGAAATAAATTCGGGTTTTCCGAGTTTTCCGATATTACTAAACGGCGGAACCACTAGCAGAAAATAAATTTGAGTTGGTCTAGGCCTGTGTGAATGGAAAATCATTCACATTTTCCAAAAAGTAGGGCCTCTAGTAGTTAGGATTAATGATATTTGAACACATAACCGGGATTATGAAATAAATTCGGTTTTTCCGAGTTTTCCAATATTAATAAACGGCGGAACCAATAGCAGAAAATACATTTGAGTTGGTTGGTCTAGGCCTGTGTGAACGGAAAATCATTCACGTTTTCCAAAAAGTAGCACCTCTGGTAGTTAGGATTAAGGATATTTGAACACATAACCGGGGTTATGAAATAAATTCGGTTTTTCCGAGTTTTCCGATATTACTAAACGGCGGAACCATTAGCGGAAAATAAATTTGAGTTGGTCTAGGCCTGTGTGAACGGAAAATCATTCACTAGGATTAAGGATATTTGAACACATAACCGGAGTTATGAAATAAATTCGGTTTTTCCGAGTTTTCCGATATTACTAAACGGCGGAACCACTAGCAGAAAATAAATTTGAGTTGGTCTAGGCCTGTGTGATTGGAAAATCGTTCACATTTTCCAAAAAGTAGGGCCTCTGGTAGTTAGGATTAAGGATATTTGAACACATAACCGGGGTTATGAAATAAATTCGGTTTTTCCGAGTTTTCCGATATTACTAAACGGCCGAACCACTAGCAGAGAATAAATTTGAGTTGGTCTACTCCTGTGTGATCGGAAAATCATTCACATTTTCCAAAAGTAGGGCCTCTGGTAGTTAGGATTAAGGATATTTGAACACATAACCGGGGTTATGAAATAAATTCGGTTTTTCCGAGTTTTCCGATATTACTAAACGGCGGAACCACTAGCAGAAAATAAATTTGAGTTAGTCTAGGCCTGTGTGAATGGAAAATCATTCACATTTTCCTAAAAGTAGGGCCTCTGGTAGTTAGGATTAAGGATATTTGAACACATAACCGGGATTATGAAATTAATTCGGGTTTTCCGAGTTTTCCGATATTACTAAACGGCGGAACCAATAGCAGAAAATAAATTTGAGTTGGCCTGTGTGAACGAAAAATCATTCACATTTTCCAAAAAGTAGGGCCTCTGGTAGTTAGGATTAAGGATATTTGAACACATAACCGGGGTTATGAAATAAATTCGGTTTTTCCGAGTTTTTCGATATTACTAAACGGCGGAACCACTAGCAGAAAATTAATTTGAGTTGGTCTAGGCCTGTGTGAACGGAAAATCATTCACATTTTCCAAAAAGTAGGGCCTCTGGTAGTTAGGATTAATGATATTTGAACACATAACCGGGATTATGAAATAAATTCGGTTTTTCCGAGTTTTCCGATATTACTAAACGACGGAACCACTAGCAGAAAATACATTTGAGTTAGTCTAGGCCTGTGTGAACGGAAAATCATTCACATTTTCCAAAAAGTAGGGTTTCTGGTAGTTAGGATTAAGGATATTTGAACACAACCGGGATTATGAAATAAATTCGGTTTTTCCGAGTTTTCCGATATTACTGAACGGCGGAACCACTAGCGGAAAATAAATTTGAGTTGGTCTAGGCCTGTGTGAACGGAAAATCATTCACATTTTCCAAAAAGTAGGGCCTCTGGTAGTTAGGATTAAGGATATTTGAACACATAACTGGGGTTATGAAATAAATTCGGTTTTTCCGAGTTTTCCGATATTACTAAACGGCGGAACCACTAGCGGAAAATAAATTTAAGTTGGTCTACTCCTGTGTGAACGGAAAATCATTCACATTTTCCAGAAAGTAGGGTCTCTGGTAGTTAGGATTAAGGATATTTGAACACATAACCGGGATTATGAAATAAATTCGGGTTTTCCGAGTTTTCCGATATTACTAAACGGCGGAACCACTAGCAGAAAATAAATTTGAGTTGGTCTAGGCCTGTGTGAATGGAAAATCATTCACATTTTCCAAAAAGTAGGGCCTCTAGTAGTTAGGATTAATGATATTTGAACACATAACCGGGATTATGAAATAAATTCGGTTTTTCCGAGTTTTCCGATATTACTAAACGGCGGAACCACTAGCGGAAAACTAATTTGAGTTGGTCTAGGCCTGTGTGAAAGGAAAATCATTTACATTTTCCAAAAAGTAGGGCCTCTGGTAGTTAGGATTAAGGATATTTGAACACATAACCTGGATTATGAAATAAATTCGGTTTTTCCGAGTTTTCCGATATTACTAAACGGCGGAACCACTAGCAGAAAATAAATTTGAGTTAGTCTGGGCCTGTGTGAATGGAAAATCATTCACATTTTCCAAAAAGCAGGGCCTCTGGTAGTTAGGATTAAGGATATTTGAACACATAACCGGGATTATGAAATAAATTCGGTTTTTCCGAGTTTTTCGATATTACTAAACGGCGGAACCACTAGCAGAAAATACATCTGAGTTGGTCTAAGCCTGTGTGAACGGAAAATCATTCACATTTTCCAAAAAGTAGGGCCTCTGGTAGTTAGGATTAAGGATATTTGAACACATAACCGGGATTATGAAATAAATTCGGTTTTTCCGAGTTTTCCGATATTACTAAACGGCGGAACCAATAGCAGAAAATAAATTTGAGTTGGTGTAGGCCTGTGTGAACGGAAAATCATTCACATTTTCCAGAAAGTAGGGTCTCTGGTAGTTAGGATTAAGGATATTTGAACACATAACCGGGGTTATGAAATAAATTCGGTTTTCCGAGTTTTCCGATATTACTAAACGGCGGAACCACTAGCGGAAAATAAATTTGAGTTGGTCTAGGCCTGTGTGAACGGAAAATCATTCACATTTTCCAAAAAGTATGGCTTCTGGTAGTTAGGATTAAGGATATTTGAACACATAACCGGGGTTATGAAATAAATTCGGTTTTTCCGAGTTTTTCGATATTACTAAACGGCGGAACCACTAGCAGAAAATTAATTTGAGTTGGTCTAGGCCTGTGTGAACGGAAAATCATTCACATTTTTCAAAAAGTAGGGCCTCTGGTAGTTAGGATTAATGATATTTGAACACATAACCTGGATTATGAAATAAATTCGGTTTTTCCGAGTTTTCCGATATTACTAAACGGCGGAACCACTACCAGAAAATAAATTTGAGTTGGTCTAGGCCTGTGTGATTGGAAAATCATTCACATTTTCCAAAAAGTAGGGCCTTTGGTAGTTAGGATTAAGGATATTTGAACACATAACCGGGGTTATGAAATAAATTCGGTTTTTCCGAGTTTTCCGATATTAGTAAACGGCGGAACCACTAGCAGAGAATAAATTTGAGTTGGTCAAGACCTGTGTGAACGGAAAATCATTCACATTTTCCAACACGTAGGGCCTCTGGTAGTTAGGATTAAGGATATTTGAACACATAACCTGGATTATGAAATAAATTCGGTTTTTCCGAGTTTTCCGATATTACTAAACGGCGGAACCACTAGCGGAAAATTAATTTGAGTTGGTCTAGGCCTGTGTGAACGGAAAATCATTCACTAGGATTAAGGATATTTGAACACATAACCGGAGTTATGAAATAAATTCGGTTTTTCCGAGTTTTCCGATATTACTAAACGGCGGAACCACTAGCAGAAAATAAATTTGAGTTGGTCTAGGCCTGTGTGATTGGAAAATCGTTCACATTTTCCAAAAAGTAGGGCCTCTGGTAGTTAGGATTAAGGATATTTGAACACATAACCGGGATTATGAAATAAATTCGGTTTTTCCGAGTTTTCCGATATTACTAAACGGCCGAACCACTAGCAGAGAATAAATTTGAGTTGGTCTAGACCTGTGTGAACGGAAAATCATTCACATTTTCCAAAAAGTAGGGCCTCTGGTAGTTAGGATTAAGGATATTTGAACACATAACCGGGGTTATGAAATAAATTCGGTTTTTCGAGTTTTCCGATATTACTAAACGGCGGAACCACTAGCGGAAAATAAATTTGAGTTGGTCTAGACCTGTCGAACGGAAAATCATTCACATTTTCCAAAAAGTAGGGCCTCTGGTAGTTAGGATTAACGATATTTGAACACATATCCGGGGTTATGAAATAAATTCGGTTTTTCGAGTTTTCCGATATTACTAAACGGCGGAACCACTAGCGGAAAATAAATTTGAGTTGGTCTAGACCTGTGTGAACGGAAAATCATTCACATTTTCCAAAAAGTAGGGCCTCTGGTAGTTAGGATTAAGGATATTTGAACACATATCCGAGGTTATGAAATAAATTCGGTTTTTCGAGTTTTCCGATATTACTAAACGGCGGAACCACTAGCGGAAAATAAATTTGAGTTGGTCTAGACCTGTGTGAACGGAAAATCATTCACATTTTCCTAAAAGTAGGGCCTCTGGTAGTTAGGATTAAGGATATTTGAACACATAACCGGGGTTATGAAATAAATTCGGTTTTTCGAGTTTTCCGATATTACTAAACGGCGGAACCACTAGCGGAAAATAAATTTGAGTTGGTCTAGACCTGTGTGAACGGAAAATCATTCACATTTTCCAAAAAGTAGGGCCTCTGGTAGTTAGGATTAAGGATATTTGAACACATATCCGGGGTTATGAAATAAATTCGGTTTTTCGAGTTTTCCGATATTACTAAACGGCGGAACCACTAGCGGAAAATAAATTTGAGTTGGTCTAGACCTGTGTGAACGGAAAATCATTCACATTTTCCAAAAAGTAGGGCCTCTGGTAGTTAGGATTAAGGATATTTGAACACATAACCGGGATTATGAAATAAATTCGGTTTTTCCGAGTTTTCCGATATTACTAAACGGCGGAACCAATAGCAGAAAATAAATTTGAGTTGGTGTAGGCCTGTGTGAACAGAAAATCATTCACATTTTCCAGAAAGTAGGGTCTCTGGTAGTTAGGATTAAGTATATTTGAACACATAACCGGGGTTATGAAATAAATTCGGTTTTCCGAGTTTTCCGATATTACTAAACGGCGGAACCACTAGCGGAAAATAAATTTGAGTTGGTCTAGGCCTGTGTGAACGGAAAATCATTCACATTTTCCAAAAAGTATGGCTTCTGGTAGTTAGGATTAAGGATATTTGAACACATAACCTGGATTATGAAATAAATTCGGTTTTTCCGAGTTTTCCGATATTACTAAACGGCGGAACCAATAGCAGAAAATAAATTTGAGTTGGTCTAGGCCTGTGTGAACGAAAAATCATTCACATTTTGCAAAAAGTAGGGCTTCTTGGTAGTTAGGATTAAGGATATTTGAACACATAACCGGGATTATGAAATAAATTCGGTTTTTCCGAGTTTTTCGATATTACTAAACGGCGGAACCACTAGCGGAAAATAAATTTGAGTTGGTCAAGACCTGTGTGAACGGAAAATCATTCACATTTTCCAACACGTAGGGCCTCCGGTAGTTAGGATTAAGGATATTTGAACACATAACCTGGATTATGAAATAAATTCGGTTTTTCCGAGTTTTCCGATATTACTAAACGGCGGAACCACTAGCGGAAAATAAATTTGAGTTAGTCTAGGCCTGTGTGAATGGAAAATCATTCACATTTTCCTAAAAGTAGGGCCTCTGGTAGTTAGGATTAAGGATATTTGAACACATAACCGGGGTTATGAAATAAATTCGGTTTTTCGAGTTTTCCGATATTACTAAACGGCGGAACCACTAGCGGAAAATAAATTTGAGTTGGTCTAGACCTGTGTGAACGGAAAATCATTCACATTTTCCAAAAAGTAGGGCCTCTGGTAGTTAGGATTAAGGATATTTGAACACATATCCGGGGTTATGAAATAAATTCGGGTTTTCGAGTTTTCCGATATTACTAAACGGCGGAACCACTAGCGGAAAATAAATTTGAGTTGGTCTAGACCTGTGTGAACGGAAAATCATTCACATTTTCCAAAACGTATGGCCTCTGGTAGTTAGGATTAAGGATATTTGAACACATAACCGGGGTTATGAAATAAATTCGGTTTTTCCGAGTTTTCCGATATTACTAAACGGCGGAACCAATAGCAGAAAATAAATTTGAGTTGGTCTAGGCCTGTGTGAACGAAAAATCATTCACATTTTGCAAAAAGTAGGGCTTCTTGGTAGTTAGGATTAAGGATATTTGAACACATAACCGGGATTATGAAATAAATTCGGTTTTTCCGAGTTTTTCGATATTACTAAACGGCGGAACCACTAGCAGAAAATTAATTTGAGTTGGTCTAGGCCTATGTGAACGGAAAATCATTCACATTTTCCAAAAAGTAGGGCCTCTGGTAGTTAGGATTAAGGATATTTGAACACATAACCGGGATTATGAAATAAATTCGGTTTTTCCGAGTTTTCCGATATTACTAAACGGCGGAACCAATAGCAGAAAATAAATTTGAGTTGGTCTAGGCCTGTGTGAACGGAAAATCATTCACATTTTCCAGAAAGTAGGGTCTCTGGTAGTTAGGATTAAGGATATTTGAACACATAACCGGGATTATGAAATAAATTCGGTTTTTCCGAGTTTTCCGATATTACTAAACGGCGGAACCACTAGCAGAAAATAAATTTGAGTTAGTCTAGGCCTGTGTGAACGGAAAATCATTCACATTTTCCAAAAAGTAGGGCTTTTGGTAGTTAGGATTAAGGATATTTGAACACTAATCAGGGTTATGAAATAAATTCGGTTTTTCCGAGTTTTCCGATATTACTAAACGGCGGAACCACTAGCAGAAAATAAATTTGAGTTGGTCTACTCCTGTGTGAAAGGAAAATCATTTACATTTTCCAAAAAGTAGGGCCTCTGGTAGTTAGGATTAAGGATATTTGAACACATAACCGGGGTTATGAAATAAATTCGGTTTTCCGATATTACTAAACGGCGGAACCGCTAGCGGAAAATAAATTTGAGTTGGTCTAGGCCTGTGTGAACGGAAAATCATTCACATTTTCCAAAAAGTATGGCTTCTGGTAGTTAGGATTAAGGATATTTGAACACGTAACCGGGGTTATGAAATAAATTCGGTTTTCCGAAATTTTCGATATTACTAAACGGCGGAACCACTAGCGGAAAATAAATTTGAGTTGGTCTAGGCCTGTATGAACGGATAATCATTCACATTTTCCAAAAAGTAGGGCCTCTGGTAGTTAAGATTAAGGATATTTGAACACATAACCGGGGTTATGAAATAAATTCGGTTTTTCCGAGTTTTCCGATATTACTAAACGGCGGAACCACTAGCGGAAAACTAATTTGAGTTGGTCTAGGCCTGTGTGAAAGGAAAATCATTCACATTTTCCAAAAAGTATGGCTTCTGGTAGTTAGGATTAAGGATATTTGAACACGTAACCGGGGTTATGAAATAAATTCGGTTTTCCGAAATTTTCGATATTACTAAACGGCGGAACCACTAGCGGAAAATAAATTTGAGTTGGTCTAGGCCTGTGTGAACGGATAATCATTCACATTTTCCAAAAAGTAGGGCCTCTGGTAGTTAGGATTAAGGATATTTGAACACATAACCGGGGTTATGAAATAAATTCGGTTTTTCCGAGTTTTCCGATATTACTAAACGGCGGAACCACTAGCGGAAAACTAATTTGAGTTGGTCTAGGCCTGTGTGAAAGGAAAATCATTCACATTTTCCAAAAAGTAGGGCCTCTGGTAGTTAGGATTAAGGATATTTGAACACATAACCGGGATTATGAAATAAATTCGGTTTTTCCGAGTTTTCCAATATTAATAAACGGCGGAACCAATAGCAGAAAATACATTTGAGTTGGTTGGTCTACGCCTGTGTGAACGGAAAATCATTCACGTTTTCCAAAAAGTAGCACCTCTGGTAGTTAGGATTAAGGATATTTGAACACATAACCGGGGTTATGAAATAAATTCGGTTTTTCCGAGTTTTCCGATATTACTAAACGGCGGAACCATTAGCGGAAAATAAATTTGAGTTGGTCTAGGCCTGTGTGAACGGAAAATCATTCACTAGGATTAAGGATATTTGAACACATAACCGGAGTTATGAAATAAATTCGGTTTTTCCGAGTTTTCCGATATTACTAAACGGCGGAACCACTAGCAGAAAATAAATTTGAGTTGGTCTAGGCCTGTGTGATTGGAAAATCGTTCACATTTTCCAAAAAGTAGGGCCTCTGATAGTTAGGATTAAGGATATTTGAACACATAACCGGGATTATGAAATAAATTCGGTTTTTCCGAGTTTTCCGATATTACTAAACGGCCGAACCAATAGCAGAGAATAAATTTGAGTTGGTCTACTCCTGTGTGATCGGAAAATCATTCACATTTTCTAAAAGTAGGGCCTCTGGTAGTTAGGATTAAGGATATTTGAACACATAACCGGGGTTATGAAATAAATTCGGTTTTTCCGAGTTTTCCGATATTACTAAACGGCGGAACCACTAGCAGAAAATAAATTTGAGTTAGTCTAGGCCTGTGTGAATGGAAAATCATTCACATTTTCCTAAAAGTAGGGCCTCTGGTAGTTAGGATTAAGGATATTTGAACACATAACCGGGATTATGAAATTAATTCGGGTTTTCCGAGTTTTCCGATATTACTAAACGGCGGAACCAATAGCAGAAAATAAATTTGAGTTGGCCTGTGTGAACGAAAAATCATTCACATTTTCCAAAAAGTAGGGCCTCTCGTAGTTAGGATTAAGGATATTTGAACACATAACCGGGGTTATGAAATAAATTCGGTTTTTCCGAGTTTTTCGATATTACTAAACGGCGGAACCACTAGCAGAAAATTAATTTGAGTTGGTCTAGGCCTGTGTGAACGGAAAATCATTCACATTTTCCAAAAAGTAGGGCCTCTGGTAGTTAGGATTAATGATATTTGAACACATAACCGGGATTATGAAATAAATTCGGTTTTTCCGAGTTTTCCGATATTACTAAACGGCGGAACCACTAGCAGAAAATAAATTTGAGTTGGTCTAGGCCTGTGTGAACGGAAAATCATTCACATTTTCCAAAAAGTAGGGTTTCTGGTAGTTAGGATTAAGGATATTTGAACACATAACTGGGGTTATGAAATAAATTCGGTTTTTCCGAGTTTTTCGATATTACTAAACGGCGGAACCACTAGCGGAAAATAAATTTGAGTTGGTCTAGGCCTGTGTGAACGGAAAATCATTCACATTTTCCAAAAAGTAGGGCCTCTGGTAGTTAGGATTAATGATATTTGAACACATAACCGGGATTATGAAATAAATTCGGTTTTTCCGAGTTTTCCGATATTACTAAACGACGGAACCACTAGCAGAAAATACATTTGAGTTAGTCTAGGCCTGTGTGAACGGAAAATCATTCACATTTTCCAAAAAGTAGGGTTTCTGGTAGTTAGGATTAAGGATATTTGAACACAACCGGGATTATGAAATAAATTCGGTTTTTCCGAGTTTTCCGATATTACTGAACGGCGGAACCACTAGCGGAAAATAAATTTGAGTTGGTCTAGGCCTGTGTGAACGGAAAATCATTCACATTTTCCAAAAAGTAGGGCCTCTGGTAGTTAGGATTAAGGATATTTGAACACATAACTGGGGTTATGAAATAAATTCGGTTTTTCCGAGTTTTCCGATATTACTAAACGGCGGAACCACTAGCGGAAAATAAATTTAAGTTGGTCTACTCCTGTGTGAACGGAAAATCATTCACATTTTCCAGAAAGTAGGGTCTCTGGTAGTTAGGATTAAGGATATTTGAACACATAACCGGGATTATGAAATAAATTCGGGTTTTCCGAGTTTTCCGATATTACTAAACGGCGGAACCACTAGCAGAAAATAAATTTGAGTTGGTCTAGGCCTGTGTGAACGGATAATCATTCACATTTTCCAAAAAGTAGGGCCTCTGGTAGTTAGGATTAAGGATATTTGAACACATAACCGGGGTTATGAAATAAATTCGGTTTTTCCGAGTTTTCCGATATTACTAAACGGCGGAACCACTAGCGGAAAACTAATTTGAGTTGGTCTAAGCCTGTGTGAACGGAAAATCATTCACTAGGATTAAGGATATTTGAACACATAACCGGAGTTATGAAACTAATTCGGTTTTTCCGAGTTTTCCGATATTACTAAACGGCGGAACCACTAGCAGAAAATAAATTTGAGTTGGTCTAGGCCTGTGTGATTGGAAAATCGTTCACATTTTCCAAAAAGTAGGGCCTCTGGTAGTTAGGATTAAGGATATTTGAACACATAACCGGGGTTATGAAATAAATTCGGTTTTTCCGAGTTTTCCGATATTACTAAACGGCGGAACCACTAGCAGAAAATAAATTTGAGTTGGTCTAGGCCTGTGTGATTGGAAAATCGTTCACATTTTCCAAAAAGTAGGGCCTCTGGTAGTTAGGATTAAGGATATTTGAACACATAACCGGGATTATGAAATTAATTCGGGTTTTCCGAGTTTTCCGATATTACTAAACGGCGGAACCAATAGCAGAAAATAAATTTGAGTTGGCCTGTGTGAACGAAAAATCATTCACATTTTCCAAAAAGTAGGGCCTCTGGTAGTTAGGATTAAGGATATTTGAACACATAACCGGGGTTATGAAATAAATTCGGTTTTTCCGAGTTTTTCGATATTACTAAACGGCGGAACCACTAGCAGAAAATTAATTTGAGTTGGTCTAGGCCTGTGTGAACGGAAAATCATTCACATTTTCCAAAACGTAGGGCCTCTGGTAGTTAGGATTAAGGATATTTGAACACATAACCTGGATTATGAAATAAATTCGGTTTTTCCGAGTTTTCCGATATTACTAAACGGCGGAACCACTAGCAGAAAATAAATTTGAGTTGGTCTAGGCTTGTGTGAACGGAAAATCATTCACATTTTCCAAAAAGTAGCACCTCTGGTAGTTAGGATTAAGGATATTTGAACACATAACCGGGATTATGAAATAAATTCGATTTTTCCGAGTTTTCCGATATTAGTAAACGGCCGAACCACTAGCAGAGAATAAATTTGAGTTGGTCTACTCCTGTGTGAACGGAAAATCATTCACATTTTCCAAAAAGTAGGGCCTCTGGTAGTTAGGATTAAGGATATTTGAACACATAATTGGGGTTATGAAATAAATTCGGTTTTTCGAGTTTTCCGATATTACTAAACGGCGGAACCACTAGCGGAAAATAAATTTGAGTTGGTCTAGACCTGTGTGAACGGAAAATCATTCACATTTTCCAACACGTAGGGCCTCTGGTAGTTAGGATTAAGGATATTTGAACACATAACCTGGATTATGAAATAAATTCGGTTTTTCCGAGTTTTCCGATATTACTAAACGGCGGAACCACTAGCAGAAAATAAATTTGAGTTGGTCTAGGCCTGTGTGATTGGAAAATCATTCACATTTTCCAAAAAGTAGGCCCTCTGGTAGTTAGGATTAAGGATATTTGAACACATAACCTGGATTATGAAATAAATTCGGTTTTTCCGAGTTTTCCGATATTACTAAATGGCGGAACCAATAGCAGAAAATACATTTGAGTTGGTCTAGGCCTGTGTGAACGGAAAATCATTCACATTTTCCAAAAAGTAGCACCTCTGGTAGTTAGGATTAAGGATATTTGAACACATAACCGGGATTATGAAATAAATTCGGTTTTTCCGAGTTTTCCGATATTACTAAACGGCGGAACCACTAGCGGAAAACTAATTTGAGTTGGTCTAGGCCTGTGTGAAAGGAAAATCATTCACGTTTTCCAAAAAGTAGGGCCTCTGGTAGTTAGGATTAAGGATATTTGAACACATAACCTGGATTATGAAATAAATTCGGTTTTCCGAGTTTTCCGATATTACTAAACGGCGGAACCACTAGCAGAAAATAAATTTGAGTTGGTCTAGGCCTGTGTGAATGGAAAATCATTCAAATTTTCCAAAAAGTAGGGCCTCTGGTAGTTAGGATTAAGGATATTTGAACACATAACCGGGGTTATGAAATAAATTCGGTTTTTCCGAGTTTTCCGATATTACTAAACGGCGGAACCAATAACAGAAAATACATTTGAGTTGGTCTAGGCCTGTGTGAACGGAAAATCATTCACATTTTCCAAAAAGTAGCACCTCTGGTAGTTAGAATAAAGGATATTTGAACACTTAACCGGAGTTATGAAATAAATTCGGTTTTTCCGAGTTTTCCGATATTACTAAACGGCGGAACCACTAGCAGAAAATAAATTTGAGTTGGTCTAGGCCTGTGTGATTGGAAAATCATTCACATTTTCCAAAAAGTAGGGCTTCTGGTAGTTAGGATTAAGGATATTTGAACACATATCCGGGATTATAAAATAAATTCGGTTTTTCCGAGTTTTCCGATATTACTAAACGGCGGAACCACTAGCAGAAAATAAATTTGACTTGGTCTAGGCCTGTGTGAATGGAAAATCATTCAAATTTTCCAAAAAGTAGGGCCTCTGGTAGTTAGGATTAAGGATATTTAAACACATAACCGGGATTATGAAATAAATTCGGTGTTTCCGAGTTTTCCGATATTACTAAACGGCGGAACCACTAGCGGAAAACTAATTTGAGTTGGTCTAGGCCTGTGTGAAAGGAAAATCATTCACATTTTCCAAAACGTAGGGCCTCTGGTAGTTAGGATTAAGGATATTTGAACACATAACCTGGATTATGAAATAAATTCGGTTTTTCCGAGTTTTCCGATATTACTAAACGGCGGAACCACTAGCAGAACATAAATTTGAGTTGGTCTAGGCCTGTGTGATTGGAAAATCATTCACATTTTCCAAAAAGTAGGGCCTCTGGTAGTTAGGATTAAGGATATTTGAACACATAACCGGGGTTATGAAATAAATTCGGTTTTTCCCAGTTTTCCGATATTAGTAAACGGCCGAACCACTAGCAGAGAATAAATTTGAGTTGGTCTACTCCTGTGTGAACGGAAAATCATTCACATTTTCCAAAAAGTAGGGCCTCTGGTAGTTAGGATTAAGGATATTTGAACACATAATTGGGGTTATGAAATAAATTCGGTTTTTCGAGTTTTCCGATATTACTAAACGGCGGAACCACTAGCGGAAAATAAATTTGAGTTGGTCTAGACCTGTGTGAACGGAAAATCATTCACATTTTCCAACACGTAGGGCCTCTGGTAGTTAGGATTAAGGATATTTGAACACATAACCTGGATTATGAAATAAATTCGGTTTTTCCGAGTTTTCCGATATTACTAAACGGCGGAACCACTAGCAGAAAATAAATTTGAGTTGGTCTAGGCCTGTGTGATTGGAAAATCATTCACATTTTCCAAAAAGTAGGCCCTCTGGTAGTTAGGATTAAGGATATTTGAACACATAATCGGGATTATGAAATAAATTCGGTTTTTCCGAGTTTTCCGATATTACTAAATGGCGGAACCAATAGCAGAAAATACATTTGAGTTGGTCTAGGCCTGTGTGAACGGAAAATCATTCACATTTTCCAAAAAGTAGCACCTCTGGTAGTTAGGATTAAGGATATTTGAACACATAACCGGGATTATGAAATAAATTCGGTTTTTCCGAGTTTTCCGATTTACTAAACGGCGGAACCACTAGCGGAAAACTAATTTGAGTTGGTCTAGGCCTGTGTGAAAGGAAAATCATTCACGTTTTCCAAAAAGTAGGGCCTCTGGTAGTTAGGATTAAGGATATTTGAACACATAACCTGGATTATGAAATAAATTCGGTTTTCCGAGTTTTCCGATATTACTAAACGGCGGAACCACTAGCAGAAAATAAATTTGAGTTGGTCTAGGCCTGTGTGAACGGAAAATCATTAAAATTTTCCAAAAAGTAGGGCCTCTGGTAGTTAGGATTAAGGATATTTGAACACATAACCGGGATTATGAAATAAATTCGGGTTTTCCGAGTTTTCCGATATTACTAAACGGCGGAACCAATAACAGAAAATACATTTGAGTTGGTCTAGGCCTGTGTGAACGGAAAATCATTCACATTTTCCAAAAAGTAGCACCTCTGGTAGTTAGAATAAAGGATATTTGAACAGATAACCGGAGTTATGAAATAAATTCGGTTTTTCCGAGTTTTCCGATATTACTAAACGGCGGAACCACTAGCAGAAAATAAATTTGAGTTGGTCTAGGCCTGTGTGATTGGAAAATCATTCACATTTTCCAAAAAGTAGGGCTTCTGGTAGTTAGGATTAAGGATATTTGAACACATAACCTGGATTATGAAATAAATTCGGTTTTTCCGAGTTTTCCGATATTACTAAACGGCGGAACCACTAGCAGAAAATAAATTTGAGTTGGTCTAGGCCTGTGTGATTGGAAAATCATTCACATTTTCCAAAAAGTAGGGCCTCTGGTAGTTAGGATTAAGGATATTTGAACACATAACCGGGATTATGAAATAAATTCGGTTTTTCCGAGTTTTCCGATATTAGTAAACGGCCGAACCACTAGCAGAGAATAAATTTGAGTTGGTCTACTCCTGTGTGAACGGAAAATCATTCAAATTTTCCAAAAAGTAGGGCCTCTGGTAGTTAGGATTAAGGATATTTGAACACATAATTGGGGTTATGAAATAAATTCGGTTTTTCGAGTTTTCCGATATTACTAAACGGCGGAACCACTAGCAGAAAATAAATTTGAGTTGGTCTAGGCCTGTGTGAATGGAAAATCATTCAAATTTTCCAAAAAGTAGGGCCTCTGGTAGTTAGGATTAAGGATATTTGAACACATAACCGGGATTATAAAATAAATTCGGTTTTTCCGAGTTTTCCGATATTACTAAACGGCGGAACCACTAGCAGAAAATAAATTTGAGTTGGTCTAGGCCTGTGTGAATGGAAAATCATTCAAATTTTCCAAAAAGTAGGGCCTCTGGTAGTTAGGATTAACGATATTTGAACACATAATTGGGGTTATGAAATAAATTCGGTTTTTCGAGTTTTCCGATATTACTAAACGGCGGAACCACTAGCGGAAAATAAATTTGAGTTGGTCTAGACCTGTGTGAACGGAAAATCATTCACATTTTCCAACACGTAGGGCCTCTGGTAGTTAGGATTAAGGATATTTGAACACATAACCTGGATTATGAAATAAATTCGGTTTTTCCGAGTTTTCCGATATTACTAAACGGCGGAACCACTAGCAGAAAATAAATTTGAGTTGGTCTAGGCCTGTGTGATTGGAAAATCATTCACATTTTCCAAAAAGTAGGGCTTCTGGTAGTTAGGATTAAGGATATTTGAACACATAACCGGGATTATAAAATAAATTCGGTTTTTCCGAGTTTTCCGATATTACTAAACGGCGGAACCACTAGCAGAGAATAAATTTGAGTTGGTCTACTGCTGTGTGAAGGGAAAATCATTCACATTTTCCAAAAAGTAGGGTCTCTGGTAGTTAGGATTAAGGATATTTGAACACATAACCGGGGTTATGAAATAAATTCGGTTTTTCGAGTTTTCCGATATTACTGAACGGCGGAACCACTAGCGGAAAATAAATTTGAGTTGGTCTAGACCTGTGTGAACGGAAAATCATTCACATTTTCCAAAAAGTAGGGCCTCTGGTAGTTAGGATTAAGGATATTTGAACACATAACCGGGATTATGAAATAAATTCGGTTTTTCCGAGTTTTCCGATATTACTAAACGGCGGAACCACTAGCAGAAAATAAATTTGAGTTGGTCTAGGCCTGTGTGAACGGAAAATCATTCACATTTTCCAAAAAGTAGGATCTCTGGTAGTTAGGATTAAGGATATTTGAACACATAACCGGAGTTATGAAATAAATTCGGTTTTTCCGAGTTTTCCGATATTACTAAACGGCGGAACCAATAGCAGAAAATACATTTGAGTTGGTCTAGGCCTGTGTGAACGGAAAATCATTCACATTTTCCAAAAAGTAGCACCTCTGGTAGTTAGGATTAAGGATATTTGAACACATAACCGGGATTATGAAATTAATTCGGTTTTTCCGAGTTTTCCGATATTACTAAACGGCGGAACTATTAGCGGAAAATTAATTTGAGTTGGTCTAGGCCTGTGCGAACGGAAAATCATTCACATTTTCCAAAAAGTAGGGCCTCTGGTAGTTAGGATTAAGGATATTTGAACACATAACCGGGGTTATGAAATAAATTCGGTTTTTCCGAGTTTTCCGATATTACTAAACGGCGGAACCACTAGTAGAAAATAAATTTGAGTTGGTCTAGTCCTGTGTGATTGGAAAATCATTCACATTTTCCAAAAAGTAGGGCCTCTGGTAGTTAGGATTAAGGATATTTGAACACATAACCGGGATTATGAAATAAATTCGGTTTTTCCGAGTTTTCCGATATTACTAAACGGCGGAACCACTAGCAGAAAATAAATTTGAGTTGGTCTAGGCCTGTGTGAAAGGAAAATCATTCACATTTTCCAAAAAGTAGGGCCTCTGGTAGTTAGGATTAAGGATATTTGAACACATAACCGGGATTATGAAATAAATTCGGTTTTTCCGAGTTTTCCGATATTACTAAACGGCGGAACAACTAGCAGAAAATAAATTTGAGTTGGTCTAGGCCTGTGTGAACGGAAAATCATTCACATTTTCCAAAAAGTAGGGCCTCTGGTAGTTAGGATTAAGGATATTTGAACACATAACCTGGATTATGAAATAAATTCGGTTTTTCCGAGTTTTCCGATATTACTAAACGGCGGAACCACTAGCAGAAAATACATTTGAGTTGGTCTAGGCCTGTGTGAACGGAAAATCATTCACATTTTCCAAAAAGTAGCACCTCTGGTAGTTAGGATTAAGGATATTTGAACACATAACCGGAGTTATGAAATAAATTCGGTTTTTCCGAGTTTTCCGATATTACTAAACGGCGGAACCACTAGCAGAAAATAAATTTGAGTTGGTCTAGGCCTGTGTGATTGGAAAATCATTCACATTTTCCAAAAAGTAGGGCCTCTGGTAGTTAGGATTAAGGATATTTGAACACATAACCGGGATTATAAAATATATTCGGTTTTTCCGAGTTTTCCGATATTACTAAACGGCAGAACCACTAGCAGAAAATAAATTTGAGTTAGTCTACTCCTGTGTGAAGGGAAAATCATTCACATTTTCCAAAAAGTAGGGCCTCTGGTAGTTAGGATTAAGGAACCTGGGTTATGAAATAAATTCGGTTTTTCGAGTTTTCCGATATTACTAAACGGCGGAACCACTAGCGGAAAATAAATTTGAGTTGGTCTAGACCTGTGTGAACGGAAAATCATTCACATTTTCCAAAAAGTAAGACCTCTGGTAGTTAGGATTAAGGATATTTGAACACATAATCGGGATTATGAAATAAATTCGGTTTTTCCGAGTTTTCCGATATTACTAAACGGCGGAACCACTAGCAGAAAATAAATTTGAGTTAGTCTAGGCCTGTGTGAAAGGAAAATCATTCAAATTTTCCAAAAAGTAGGGCCTCTGGTAGTTAGGATTAAGGATATTTGAACACATAACCGGGATTATGAAATAAATTCGGTTTTTCCGAGTTTTCCGATATTACTAAACGGCGGAACGACTAGCGGAAAATTAATTTGAGTTGGTCTAGGCCTGTGTGAAAGGAAAATCATTCACATTTTCCAAAAAGTAGGGCCTCTGGTAGTTAGGATTAAGGATATTTGAACACATAACCGGGATTATGAAATAAATTCGGTTTTTCCGAGTTTTTCGATATTACTAAACGGCGGAACCACTAGCAGAAAATAAATTTGAGTTGGTCTAGGCCTGTGTGAAAGGAAAATCATTCACATTTTCCAAAAAGTAGGGCCTCTGGTAGTTAGGATTAAGGATATTTGAACACATAACCTGGTTTATGAAATAAATTCGGTTTTTCCCAGTTTTCCGATATTACTAAACGGCGGAACCACTAGCAGAAAATACATTTGAGTTGGTCTAGGCCTGTGTGATTGGAAAATCATTCACATTTTCCAAAAAGTAGGGCCTCTGGTAGTTAGGATTAAGGATATTTGAACACATAACCTGGATTATGAAATAAATTCGGTTTTTCCGAGTTTTCCGATATTACTAAACGGCGGAACCACTAGCAGAAAATAAATTTGAGTTAGTCTAGGCCTGTGTGAATGGAAAATCATTCACATTTTCCTAAAAGTAGGGCGTCTGGTAGTTAGGATTAATTATATTTGAACACATAACCGGGATTGTGAAATTAATTCGGGTTTTCCGAGTTTTCCGATATTACTAAACGGCGGAACCAATAGCAGAAAATAAATTTGAGTTGGTCTAGGCCTGTGTGAACGAAAAATCATTCACATTTTCCAAAAAGTAGGGCCCTCTGGTAGTTAGGATTAAGGATATTTGAACACATAACCTGGATTATGAAATAAATTCGGTTTTTCCGAGTTTTCCGATATTACTAAACGGCGGAACCACTAGCAGAAAATAAATTTGAGTTGGTCTAGGCCTGTGTGAATGGAAAATCATTCAAATTTTCCAAAAAGTAGGGCCTCTGGTAGTTAGGATTAAGGATATTTGAACACATAACCTGGATTATGAAATAAATTCGGTTTTTCCGAGTTTTCCGATATTACTAAACGGCGGAACCACTAGCAGAGAATAAATTTGAGTTGGTCTACTCCTGTGTGAACGGAAAATCATTCACATTTTCCAAAAAGTAGGGCCTCTGGTAGTTAGGATTAAGGATATTTGAACACATAACCGGGGTTATGAAATAAATTCGGTTTTTCGAGTTTTCCGATATTACTAAACGGCGGAACCACTAGCGGAAAATAAATTTGAGTTGGTCTAGACCTGTGTGAACGGAAAATCATTCACATTTTCCAAAACGTAGGGCCTCTGGTAGTTAGGATTAAGGATATTTGAACACATAACCTGGATTATGAAATAAATTCGGGTTTTCCGAGTTTTCCGATATTACTAAACGGCGGAACCACTAGCAGAAAATAAATTTGAGTTGGTCTAGGCCTGTGTGAATGGAAAATCATTCACATTTTCCTAAAAGTAGGGCCTCTGGTAGTTAGGATTAAGGATATTTGAACACATAACCGGTATTATGAAATTAATTCGGGTTTTCCGAGTTTTCCGATATTACTAAACGGCGGAACCAATAGCAGAAAATTAATTTGAGTTGGTCTAGGCCTGTGTGAACGAAAAATCATTCACATTTTCCAAAAAGTAGGGCCTCTGGTAGTTAGGATTAAGGATATTTGAACACATAACCTGGATTATGAAATAAATTCGGTTTTTCCGAGTTTTCCGATATTACTAAACGGCGGAACCACTAGCAGAAAATAAATTTGAGTTGGTCTAGACCTGTGTGAACGGAAAATCATTCAAATTTTCCAAAAAGTAGGGCCTCTGGTAGTTAGGATTAAGGATATTTGAACACATAACCGGGATTATGAAATAAATTCGGTTTTTCCGAGTTTTCCGATATTACTAAACGGCGGAACCACTAGCAGAAAACTAATTTGAGTTGGTCTAGGCCTGTGTGAACGGATAATCATTCACATTTTCCAAAACGTAGGGCCTCTGGTAGTTAGGATTAAGGATATTTGAACACATAACCTGGATTATGAAATAAATTCGGTTTTTCCGAGTTTTCCGATATTACTAAACGGCGGAACCACTAGCAGAAAATAAATTTGAGTTGGTCTAGGCCTGTGTGATTGGAAAATCATTCACATTTTCTAAAAAGTAGGGCCTTTGGTAGTTAGGATTAAGGATATTTGAACACATAACCGGGATTATAAAATAAATTCGGTTTTTCCGAGTTTTCCGATATTAGTAAACGGCCGAACCACTAGCAGAGAATAAATTTGGGTTGGTCTACTCCTGTGTGAACGGAAAATCATTCACATTTTCCAAAAAGTAGGGCCACTGGTAGTTAGGATTAAGGATATTTGAACACATAATTGGGGTTATGAAATAAATTCGGTTTTTCGAGTTTTCCGATATTACTAAACGGCGGAACCACTAGCGGAAAATAAATATGAGTTGGTCAAGACCTGTGTGAACGGAAAATCATTCGCATTTTCCAACACGTAGGGCCTCCGGTAGTTAGGATTAAAGATATTTGAACACATAACCTGGATTATGAAATAAATTCGGTTTTTCCGAGTTTTCCGATATTACTAAACGGCGGAACCACTAGCGGAAAATAAATTTGAGTTAGTCTAGGCCTGTGTGAATGGAAAATCATTCACATTTTCCTAAAAGTAGGGCCTCTGGTAGTTAGGATTAAGGATATTTGAACACATAACCGGGGTTATGAAATAAATTCGGTTTTTCGAGTTTTCCGATATTACTAAACGGCGGAACCACTAGCGGAAAATAAATTTGAGTTGGTCTAGACCTGTGTGAACGGAAAATCATTCACATTTTCCAAAAAGTAGGGCCTCTGGTAGTTAGGATTAAGAATATTTGAACACATATCCGGGGTTATGAAATAAATTCGGGTTTTCGAGTTTTCCGATATTACTAAACGGCGGAACCACTAGCGGAAAATAAATTTGAGTTGGTCTAGACCTGTGTGAACGGAAAATCATTCACATTTTCCAAAACGTAGGGCCTCTGGTAGTTAGGACTAAGGATATTTGAACACATAACCGGGGTTATGAAATAAATTCGGTTTTTCCGAGTTTTCCGATATTACTAAACGGCGGAACCAATAGCAGAAAATAAATTTGAGTTGGTCTAGGCCTGTGTGAACGGAAAATCATTCACATTTTGCAAAAAGTAGGGCTTCTTGGTAGTTAGGATTAAGGATATTTGAACACATAACCGGGATTATGAAATAAATTCGGTTTTTCCGAGTTTTTCGATATTACTAAACGGCGGAACCACTAGCAGAAAATTAATTTGAGTTGGTCTAGGCCTGTGTGAACGGAAAATCATTCACATTTTCCAAAAAGTAGGGCCTCTGGTAGTTAGGATTAAGGATATTTGAACACATAACCGCGATTATGAAATAAATTCGGTTTTTCCGAGTTTTCCGATATTACTAAACGGCGGAACCAATAGCAGAAAATAAATTTGAGTTGGTCTAGGCCTGTGTGAACGGAAAATCATTCACATTTTCCAGAAAGTAGGGTCTCTGGTAGTTAGGATTAAGGATATTTGAACACATAACCGGGATTATGAAATAAATTCGGTTTTTCCGAGTTTTCCGATATTACTAAACGGCGGAACCACTAGCAGAAAATAAATTTGAGTTGGTCTAGGCCTGTGTGAACGGAAAATCATTCACATTTTCCAAAAAGTAGGGCTTTTGGTAGTTAGGATTAAGGATATTTGATCACTAATCAGGGTTATGAAATAAATTCGGTTTTTCCGAGTTTTCCGATATTACTAAACGGCGGAACCACTAGCAGAAAATAAATTTGAGTTGGTCTACTCCTGTGTGAAAGGAAAATCATTTACATTTTCCAAAAAGTAGGGCCTCTGGTAGTTAGGATTAAGGATATTTGAACACATAACCGGGGTTATGAAATAAATTCGGTTTTTCCGAGTTTTCCGATATTACTAAACGGCGGAACCGCTAGCGGAAAATAAATTTGAGTTGGTCTAGGCCTGTGTGAACGGAAAATCATTCACATTTTCCAAAAAGTATGGCTTCTGGTAGTTAGGATTAAGGATATTTGAACACGTAACCGGGGTTATGAAATAAATTCGGTTTTCCGAAATTTTCGATATTACTAAACGGCGGAACCACTAGCGGAAAATAAATTTGAGTTGGTCTAGGCCTGTGTGAACGGATAATCATTCACATTTTCCAAAAAGTAGGGCCTCTGGTAGTTAGGATTAAGGATATTTGAACACATAACCGGGGTTATGAAATAAATTCGGTTTTTCCGAGTTTTCCGATATTACTAAACGGCGGAACCACTAGCGGAAAACTAATTTGAGTTGGTCTAGGCCTGTGTGAAAGGAAAATCATTCACATTTTCCAAAAAGTATGGCTTCTGGTAGTTAGGATTAAGGATATTTGAACACGTAACCGGGGTTATGAAATAAATTCGGTTTTCCGAAATTTTCGATATTACTAAACGGCGGAACCACTAGCGGAAAATAAATTTGAGTTGGTCTAGGCCTGTGTGAACGGATAATCATTCACATTTTCCAAAAAGTAGGGCCTCTGGTAGTTAGGATTAAGGATATTTGAACACATAACCGGGGTTATGAAATAAATTCGGTTTTTCCGAGTTTTCCGATATTACTAAACGGCGGAACCACTAGCGGAAAACTAATTTGAGTTGGTCTAAGCCTGTGTGAACGGAAAATCATTCACTAGGATTAAGGATATTTGAACACATAACCGGAGTTATGAAACTAATTCGGTTTTTCCGAGTTTTCCGATATTACTAAACGGCGGAACCACTAGCAGAAAATAAATTTGAGTTGGTCTAGGCCTGTGTGATTGGAAAATCGTTCACATTTTCCAAAAAGTAGGGCCTCTGGTAGTTAGGATTAAGGATATTTGAACACATAACCGGGGTTATGAAATAAATTCGGTTTTTCCGAGTTTTCCGATATTACTAAACGGCGGAACCACTAGCAGAAAATAAATTTGAGTTGGTCTAGGCCTGTGTGATTGGAAAATCGTTCACATTTTCCAAAAAGTAGGGCCTCTGGTAGTTAGGATTAAGGATATTTGAACACATAACCGGGATTATGAAATTAATTCGGGTTTTCCGAGTTTTCCGATATTACTAAACGGCGGAACCAATAGCAGAAAATAAATTTGAGTTGGCCTGTGTGAACGAAAAATCATTCACATTTTCCAAAAAGTAGGGCCTCTGGTAGTTAGGATTAAGGATATTTGAACACATAACCGGGGTTATGAAATAAATTCGGTTTTTCCGAGTTTTTCGATATTACTAAACGGCGGAACCACTAGCAGAAAATTAATTTGAGTTGGTCTAGGCCTGTGTGAACGGAAAATCATTCACATTTTCCAAAAAGTAGGGCCTCTGGTAGTTAGGATTAATGATATTTGAACACATAACCGGTATTATGAAATAAATTCGGTTTTTCCGAGTTTTCCGATATTACTAAACGACGGAACCACTAGCAGAAAATACATTTGAGTTAGTCTAGGCCTGTGTGAACGGAAAATCATTCACATTTTCCAAAAAGTAGGGTTTCTGGTAGTTAGGATTAAGGATATTTGAACACAACCGGGATTATGAAATAAATTCGGTTTTTCCGAGTTTTCCGATATTACTGAACGGCGGAACCACTAGCGGAAAATAAATTTGAGTTGGTCTAGGCCTGTGTGAACGGAAAATCATTCACATTTTCCAAAAAGTAGGGCCTCTGGTAGTTAGGATTAAGGATATTTGAACACATAACTGGGGTTATGAAATAAATTCGGTTTTTCCGAGTTTTTCGATATTACTAAACGGCGGAACCACTAGCGGAAAATAAATTTGAGTTGGTCTAGGCCTGTGTGAACGGAAAATCATTCACATTTTCCAAAAAGTAGGGCCTCTGGTAGTTAGGATTAATGATATTTGAACACATAACCGGGATTATGAAATAAATTCGGTTTTTCCGAGTTTTCCGATATTACTAAACGACGGAACCACTAGCAGAAAATACATTTGAGTTAGTCTAGGCCTGTGTGAACGGAAAATCATTCACATTTTCCAAAAAGTAGGGTTTCTGGTAGTTAGGATTAAGGATATTTGAACACAACCGGGATTATGAAATAAATTCGGTTTTTCCGAGTTTTCCGATATTACTGAACGGCGGAACCACTAGCGGAAAATAAATTTGAGTTGGTCTAGGCCTGTGTGAACGGAAAATCATTCACATTTTCCAAAAAGTAGGGCCTCTGGTAGTTAGGATTAAGGATATTTGAACACATAACTGGGGTTATGAAATAAATTCGGTTTTTCCGAGTTTTCCGATATTACTAAACGGCGGAACCACTAGCGGAAAATAAATTTAAGTTGGTCTACTCCTGTGTGAACGGAAAATCATTCACATTTTCCAAAAAGTAGCACCTCTGGTAGTTAGGATTAAGGATATTTGAACACATAACCGGAGTTATGAAATAAATTCGGTTTTTCCGAGTTTTCCGATATTACTAAACGGCGGAACCACTAGCAGAAAATAAATTTGAGTTGGTCTAGGCCTGTGTGATTGGAAAATCATTCACATTTTCCAAAAAGTAGGGCCTCTGGTAGTTAGGATTAAGGATATTTGAACACATAACCGGGATTATAAAATATATTCGGTTTTTCCGAGTTTTCCGATATTACTAAACGGCAGAACCACTAGCAGAAAATAAATTTGAGTTAGTCTACTCCTGTGTGAAGGGAAAATCATTCACATTTTCCAAAAAGTAGGGCCTCTGGTAGTTAGGATTAAGGAACCTGGGTTATGAAATAAATTCGGTTTTTCGAGTTTTCCGATATTACTAAACGGCGGAACCACTAGCGGAAAATAAATTTGAGTTGGTCTAGACCTGTGTGAACGGAAAATCATTCACATTTTCCAAAAAGTAAGACCTCTGGTAGTTAGGATTAAGGATATTTGAACACATAATCGGGATTATGAAATAAATTCGGTTTTTCCGAGTTTTCCGATATTACTAAACGGCGGAACCACTAGCAGAAAATAAATTTGAGTTAGTCTAGGCCTGTGTGAAAGGAAAATCATTCAAATTTTCCAAAAAGTAGGGCCTCTGGTAGTTAGGATTAAGGATATTTGAACACATAACCGGGATTATGAAATAAATTCGGTTTTTCCGAGTTTTCCGATATTACTAAACGGCGGAACGACTAGCGGAAAATTAATTTGAGTTGGTCTAGGCCTGTGTGAAAGGAAAATCATTCACATTTTCCAAAAAGTAGGGCCTCTGGTAGTTAGGATTAAGGATATTTGAACACATAACCGGGATTATGAAATAAATTCGGTTTTTCCGAGTTTTTCGATATTACTAAACGGCGGAACCACTAGCAGAAAATAAATTTGAGTTGGTCTAGGCCTGTGTGAAAGGAAAATCATTCACATTTTCCAAAAAGTAGGGCCTCTGGTAGTTAGGATTAAGGATATTTGAACACATAACCTGGTTTATGAAATAAATTCGGTTTTTCCCAGTTTTCCGATATTACTAAACGGCGGAACCACTAGCAGAAAATACATTTGAGTTGGTCTAGGCCTGTGTGATTGGAAAATCATTCACATTTTCCAAAAAGTAGGGCCTCTGGTAGTTAGGATTAAGGATATTTGAACACATAACCTGGATTATGAAATAAATTCGGTTTTTCCGAGTTTTCCGATATTACTAAACGGCGGAACCACTAGCAGAAAATAAATTTGAGTTAGTCTAGGCCTGTGTGAATGGAAAATCATTCACATTTTCCTAAAAGTAGGGCGTCTGGTAGTTAGGATTAATTATATTTGAACACATAACCGGGATTGTGAAATTAATTCGGGTTTTCCGAGTTTTCCGATATTACTAAACGGCGGAACCAATAGCAGAAAATAAATTTGAGTTGGTCTAGGCCTGTGTGAACGAAAAATCATTCACATTTTCCAAAAAGTAGGGCCCTCTGGTAGTTAGGATTAAGGATATTTGAACACATAACCTGGATTATGAAATAAATTCGGTTTTTCCGAGTTTTCCGATATTACTAAACGGCGGAACCACTAGCAGAAAATAAATTTGAGTTGGTCTAGGCCTGTGTGAATGGAAAATCATTCAAATTTTCCAAAAAGTAGGGCCTCTGGTAGTTAGGATTAAGGATATTTGAACACATAACCTGGATTATGAAATAAATTCGGTTTTTCCGAGTTTTCCGATATTACTAAACGGCGGAACCACTAGCAGAGAATAAATTTGAGTTGGTCTACTCCTGTGTGAACGGAAAATCATTCACATTTTCCAAAAAGTAGGGCCTCTGGTAGTTAGGATTAAGGATATTTGAACACATAACCGGGGTTATGAAATAAATTCGGTTTTTCGAGTTTTCCGATATTACTAAACGGCGGAACCACTAGCGGAAAATAAATTTGAGTTGGTCTAGACCTGTGTGAACGGAAAATCATTTACATTTTCCAAAACGTAGGGCCTCTGGTAGTTAGGATTAAGGATATTTGAACACATAACCTGGATTATGAAATAAATTCGGGTTTTCCGAGTTTTCCGATATTACTAAACGGCGGAACCACTAGCAGAAAATAAATTTGAGTTGGTCTAGGCCTGTGTGAATGGAAAATCATTCACATTTTCCTAAAAGTAGGGCCTCTGGTAGTTAGGATTAAGGATATTTGAACACGTAACCGGTATTATGAAATTAATTCGGGTTTTCCGAGTTTTCCGATATTACTAAACGGCGGAACCAATAGCAGAAAATTAATTTGAGTTGGTCTAGGCCTGTGTGAACGAAAAATCATTCACATTTTCCAAAAAGTAGGGCCTCTGGTAGTTAGGATTAAGGATATTTGAACACATAACCTGGATTATGAAATAAATTCGGTTTTTCCGAGTTTTCCGATATTACTAAACGGCGGAACCACTAGCAGAAAATAAATTTGAGTTGGTCTAGACCTGTGTGAACGGAAAATCATTCAAATTTTCCAAAAAGTAGGGCCTCTGGTAGTTAGGATTAAGGATATTTGAACACATAACCGGGATTATGAAATAAATTCGGTTTTTCCGAGTTTTCCGATATTACTAAACGGCGGAACCACTAGCGGAAAACTAATTTGAGTTGGTCTAGGCCTGTGTGAACGGATAATCATTCACATTTTCCAAAACGTAGGGCCTCTGGTAGTTAGGATTAAGGATATTTGAACACATAACCTGGATTATGAAATAAATTCGGTTTTTCCGAGTTTTCCGATATTACTAAACGGCGGAACCACTAGCAGAAAATAAATTTGAGTTGGTCTAGGCCTGTGTGATTGGAAAATCATTCACATTTTCTAAAAAGTAGGGCCTTTGGTAGTTAGGATTAAGGATATTTGAACACATAACCGGGATTATAAAATAAATTCGGTTTTTCCGAGTTTTCCGATATTAGTAAACGGCCGAACCACTAGCAGAGAATAAATTTGGGTTGGTCTACTCCTGTGTGAACGGAAAATCATTCACATTTTCCAAAAAGTAGGGCCACTGGTAGTTAGGATTAAGGATATTTGAACACATAATTGGGGTTATGAAATAAATTCGGTTTTTCGAGTTTTCCGATATTACTAAACGGCGGAACCACTAGCGGAAAATAAATATGAGTTGGTCAAGACCTGTGTGAACGGAAAATCATTCGCATTTTCCAACACGTAGGGCCTCCGGTAGTTAGGATTAAAGATATTTGAACACATAACCTGGATTATGAAATAAATTCGGTTTTTCCGAGTTTTCCGATATTACTAAACGGCGGAACCACTAGCGGAAAATAAATTTGAGTTAGTCTAGGCCTGTGTGAATGGAAAATCATTCACATTTTCCTAAAAGTAGGGCCTCTGGTAGTTAGGATTAAGGATATTTGAACACATAACCGGGGTTATGAAATAAATTCGGTTTTTCGAGTTTTCCGATATTACTAAACGGCGGAACCACTAGCGGAAAATAAATTTGAGTTGGTCTAGACCTGTGTGAACGGAAAATCATTCACATTTTCCAAAAAGTAGGGCCTCTGGTAGTTAGGATTAAGAATATTTGAACACATATCCGGGGTTATGAAATAAATTCGGGTTTTCGAGTTTTCCGATATTACTAAACGGCGGAACCACTAGCGGAAAATAAATTTGAGTTGGTCTAGACCTGTGTGAACGGAAAATCATTCACATTTTCCAAAACGTAGGGCCTCTGGTAGTTAGGACTAAGGATATTTGAACACATAACCGGGGTTATGAAATAAATTCGGTTTTTCCGAGTTTTCCGATATTACTAAACGGCGGAACCAATAGCAGAAAATAAATTTGAGTTGGTCTAGGCCTGTGTGAACGGAAAATCATTCACATTTTGCAAAAAGTAGGGCTTCTTGGTAGTTAGGATTAAGGATATTTGAACACATAACCGGGATTATGAAATAAATTCGGTTTTTCCGAGTTTTTCGATATTACTAAACGGCGGAACCACTAGCAGAAAATTAATTTGAGTTGGTCTAGGCCTGTGTGAACGGAAAATCATTCACATTTTCCAAAAAGTAGGGCCTCTGGTAGTTAGGATTAAGGATATTTGAACACATAACCGCGATTATGAAATAAATTCGGTTTTTCCGAGTTTTCCGATATTACTAAACGGCGGAACCAATAGCAGAAAATAAATTTGAGTTGGTCTAGGCCTGTGTGAACGGAAAATCATTCACATTTTCCAGAAAGTAGGGTCTCTGGTAGTTAGGATTAAGGATATTTGAACACATAACCGGGATTATGAAATAAATTCGGTTTTTCCGAGTTTTCCGATATTACTAAACGGCGGAACCACTAGCAGAAAATAAATTTGAGTTGGTCTAGGCCTGTGTGAACGGAAAATCATTCACATTTTCCAAAAAGTAGGGCTTTTGGTAGTTAGGATTAAGGATATTTGATCACTAATCAGGGTTATGAAATAAATTCGGTTTTTCCGAGTTTTCCGATATTACTAAACGGCGGAACCACTAGCAGAAAATAAATTTGAGTTGGTCTACTCCTGTGTGAAAGGAAAATCATTTACATTTTCCAAAAAGTAGGGCCTCTGGTAGTTAGGATTAAGGATATTTGAACACATAACCGGGGTTATGAAATAAATTCGGTTTTTCCGAGTTTTCCGATATTACTAAACGGCGGAACCGCTAGCGGAAAATAAATTTGAGTTGGTCTAGGCCTGTGTGAACGGAAAATCATTCACATTTTCCAAAAAGTATGGCTTCTGGTAGTTAGGATTAAGGATATTTGAACACGTAACCGGGGTTATGAAATAAATTCGGTTTTCCGAAATTTTCGATATTACTAAACGGCGGAACCACTAGCGGAAAATAAATTTGAGTTGGTCTAGGCCTGTGTGAACGGATAATCATTCACATTTTCCAAAAAGTAGGGCCTCTGGTAGTTAGGATTAAGGATATTTGAACACATAACCGGGGTTATGAAATAAATTCGGTTTTTCCGAGTTTTCCGATATTACTAAACGGCGGAACCACTAGCGGAAAACTAATTTGAGTTGGTCTAGGCCTGTGTGAAAGGAAAATCATTCACATTTTCCAAAAAGTATGGCTTCTGGTAGTTAGGATTAAGGATATTTGAACACGTAACCGGGGTTATGAAATAAATTCGGTTTTCCGAAATTTTCGATATTACTAAACGGCGGAACCACTAGCGGAAAATAAATTTGAGTTGGTCTAGGCCTGTGTGAACGGATAATCATTCACATTTTCCAAAAAGTAGGGCCTCTGGTAGTTAGGATTAAGGATATTTGAACACATAACCGGGGTTATGAAATAAATTCGGTTTTTCCGAGTTTTCCGATATTACTAAACGGCGGAACCACTAGCGGAAAACTAATTTGAGTTGGTCTAAGCCTGTGTGAACGGAAAATCATTCACTAGGATTAAGGATATTTGAACACATAACCGGAGTTATGAAACTAATTCGGTTTTTCCGAGTTTTCCGATATTACTAAACGGCGGAACCACTAGCAGAAAATAAATTTGAGTTGGTCTAGGCCTGTGTGATTGGAAAATCGTTCACATTTTCCAAAAAGTAGGGCCTCTGGTAGTTAGGATTAAGGATATTTGAACACATAACCGGGGTTATGAAATAAATTCGGTTTTTCCGAGTTTTCCGATATTACTAAACGGCGGAACCACTAGCAGAAAATAAATTTGAGTTGGTCTAGGCCTGTGTGATTGGAAAATCGTTCACATTTTCCAAAAAGTAGGGCCTCTGGTAGTTAGGATTAAGGATATTTGAACACATAACCGGGATTATGAAATTAATTCGGGTTTTCCGAGTTTTCCGATATTACTAAACGGCGGAACCAATAGCAGAAAATAAATTTGAGTTGGCCTGTGTGAACGAAAAATCATTCACATTTTCCAAAAAGTAGGGCCTCTGGTAGTTAGGATTAAGGATATTTGAACACATAACCGGGGTTATGAAATAAATTCGGTTTTTCCGAGTTTTTCGATATTACTAAACGGCGGAACCACTAGCAGAAAATTAATTTGAGTTGGTCTAGGCCTGTGTGAACGGAAAATCATTCACATTTTCCAAAAAGTAGGGCCTCTGGTAGTTAGGATTAATGATATTTGAACACATAACCGGTATTATGAAATAAATTCGGTTTTTCCGAGTTTTCCGATATTACTAAACGACGGAACCACTAGCAGAAAATACATTTGAGTTAGTCTAGGCCTGTGTGAACGGAAAATCATTCACATTTTCCAAAAAGTAGGGTTTCTGGTAGTTAGGATTAAGGATATTTGAACACAACCGGGATTATGAAATAAATTCGGTTTTTCCGAGTTTTCCGATATTACTGAACGGCGGAACCACTAGCGGAAAATAAATTTGAGTTGGTCTAGGCCTGTGTGAACGGAAAATCATTCACATTTTCCAAAAAGTAGGGCCTCTGGTAGTTAGGATTAAGGATATTTGAACACATAACTGGGGTTATGAAATAAATTCGGTTTTTCCGAGTTTTTCGATATTACTAAACGGCGGAACCACTAGCGGAAAATAAATTTGAGTTGGTCTAGGCCTGTGTGAACGGAAAATCATTCACATTTTCCAAAAAGTAGGGCCTCTGGTAGTTAGGATTAATGATATTTGAACACATAACCGGGATTATGAAATAAATTCGGTTTTTCCGAGTTTTCCGATATTACTAAACGACGGAACCACTAGCAGAAAATACATTTGAGTTAGTCTAGGCCTGTGTGAACGGAAAATCATTCACATTTTCCAAAAAGTAGGGTTTCTGGTAGTTAGGATTAAGGATATTTGAACACAACCGGGATTATGAAATAAATTCGGTTTTTCCGAGTTTTCCGATATTACTGAACGGCGGAACCACTAGCGGAAAATAAATTTGAGTTGGTCTAGGCCTGTGTGAACGGAAAATCATTCACATTTTCCAAAAAGTAGGGCCTCTGGTAGTTAGGATTAAGGATATTTGAACACATAACTGGGGTTATGAAATAAATTCGGTTTTTCCGAGTTTTCCGATATTACTAAACGGCGGAACCACTAGCGGAAAATAAATTTAAGTTGGTCTACTCCTGTGTGAACGGAAAATCATTCACATTTTCCAGAAAGTAGGGTCTCTGGTAGTTAGGATTAAGGATATTTGAACACATAACCGGGATTATGAAATAAATTCGGGTTTTCCGAGTTTTCCGATATTACTAAACGGCGGAACCACTAGCAGAAAATAAATTTGAGTTGGTCTAGGCCTGTGTGAATGGAAAATCATTCACATTTTCCAAAAAGTAGGGCCTCTAGTAGTTAGGATTAATGATATTTGAACACATAACCGGGATTATGAAATAAATTCGGTTTTTCCGAGTTTTCCAATATTAATAAACGGCGGAACCAATAGCAGAAAATACATTTGAGTTGGTTGGTCTAGGCCTGTGTGAACGGAAAATCATTCACGTTTTCCAAAAAGTAGCACCTCTGGTAGTTAGGATTAAGGATATTTGAACACATAACCGGGGTTATGAAATAAATTCGGTTTTTCCGAGTTTTCCGATATTACTAAACGGCGGAACCATTAGCGGAAAATAAATTTGAGTTGGTCTAGGCCTGTGTGAACGGAAAATCATTCACTAGGATTAAGGATATTTGAACACATAACCGGAGTTATGAAATAAATTCGGTTTTTCCGAGTTTTCCGATATTACTAAACGGCGGAACCACTAGCAGAAAATAAATTTGAGTTGGTCTAGGCCTGTGTGATTGGAAAATCGTTCACATTTTCCAAAAAGTAGGGCCTCTGGTAGTTAGGATTAAGGATATTTGAACACATAACCGGGGTTATGAAATAAATTCGGTTTTTCCGAGTTTTCCGATATTACTAAACGGCCGAACCACTAGCAGAGAATAAATTTGAGTTGGTCTACTCCTGTGTGATCGGAAAATCATTCACATTTTCCAAAAGTAGGGCCTCTGGTAGTTAGGATTAAGGATATTTGAACACATAACCGGGGTTATGAAATAAATTCGGTTTTTCCGAGTTTTCCGATATTACTAAACGGCGGAACCACTAGCAGAAAATAAATTTGAGTTAGTCTAGGCCTGTGTGAATGGAAAATCATTCACATTTTCCTAAAAGTAGGGCCTCTGGTAGTTAGGATTAAGGATATTTGAACACATAACCGGGATTATGAAATTAATTCGGGTTTTCCGAGTTTTCCGATATTACTAAACGGCGGAACCAATAGCAGAAAATAAATTTGAGTTGGCCTGTGTGAACGAAAAATCATTCACATTTTCCAAAAAGTAGGGCCTCTGGTAGTTAGGATTAAGGATATTTGAACACATAACCGGGGTTATGAAATAAATTCGGTTTTTCCGAGTTTTTCGATATTACTAAACGGCGGAACCACTAGCAGAAAATTAATTTGAGTTGGTCTAGGCCTGTGTGAACGGAAAATCATTCACATTTTCCAAAAAGTAGGGCCTCTGGTAGTTAGGATTAATGATATTTGAACACATAACCGGGATTATGAAATAAATTCGGTTTTTCCGAGTTTTCCGATATTACTAAACGACGGAACCACTAGCAGAAAATACATTTGAGTTAGTCTAGGCCTGTGTGAACGGAAAATCATTCACATTTTCCAAAAAGTAGGGTTTCTGGTAGTTAGGATTAAGGATATTTGAACACAACCGGGATTATGAAATAAATTCGGTTTTTCCGAGTTTTCCGATATTACTGAACGGCGGAACCACTAGCGGAAAATAAATTTGAGTTGGTCTAGGCCTGTGTGAACGGAAAATCATTCACATTTTCCAAAAAGTAGGGCCTCTGGTAGTTAGGATTAAGGATATTTGAACACATAACTGGGGTTATGAAATAAATTCGGTTTTTCCGAGTTTTCCGATATTACTAAACGGCGGAACCACTAGCGGAAAATAAATTTAAGTTGGTCTACTCCTGTGTGAACGGAAAATCATTCACATTTTCCAGAAAGTAGGGTCTCTGGTAGTTAGGATTAAGGATATTTGAACACATAACCGGGATTATGAAATAAATTCGGGTTTTCCGAGTTTTCCGATATTACTAAACGGCGGAACCACTAGCAGAAAATAAATTTGAGTTGGTCTAGGCCTGTGTGAACGGATAATCATTCACATTTTCCAAAAAGTAGGGCCTCTGGTAGTTAGGATTAAGGATATTTGAACACATAACCGGGGTTATGAAATAAATTCGGTTTTTCCGAGTTTTCCGATATTACTAAACGGCGGAACCACTAGCGGAAAACTAATTTGAGTTGGTCTAAGCCTGTGTGAACGGAAAATCATTCACTAGGATTAAGGATATTTGAACACATAACCGGAGTTATGAAACTAATTCGGTTTTTCCGAGTTTTCCGATATTACTAAACGGCGGAACCACTAGCAGAAAATAAATTTGAGTTGGTCTAGGCCTGTGTGATTGGAAAATCGTTCACATTTTCCAAAAAGTAGGGCCTCTGGTAGTTAGGATTAAGGATATTTGAACACATAACCGGGGTTATGAAATAAATTCGGTTTTTCCGAGTTTTCCGATATTACTAAACGGCGGAACCACTAGCAGAAAATAAATTTGAGTTGGTCTAGGCCTGTGTGATTGGAAAATCGTTCACATTTTCCAAAAAGTAGGGCCTCTGGTAGTTAGGATTAAGGATATTTGAACACATAACCGGGATTATGAAATTAATTCGGGTTTTCCGAGTTTTCCGATATTACTAAACGGCGGAACCAATAGCAGAAAATAAATTTGAGTTGGCCTGTGTGAACGAAAAATCATTCACATTTTCCAAAAAGTAGGGCCTCTGGTAGTTAGGATTAAGGATATTTGAACACATAACCGGGGTTATGAAATAAATTCGGTTTTTCCGAGTTTTTCGATATTACTAAACGGCGGAACCACTAGCAGAAAATTAATTTGAGTTGGTCTAGGCCTGTGTGAACGGAAAATCATTCACATTTTCCAAAAAGTAGGGCCTCTGGTAGTTAGGATTAATGATATTTGAACACATAACCGGTATTATGAAATAAATTCGGTTTTTCCGAGTTTTCCGATATTACTAAACGACGGAACCACTAGCAGAAAATACATTTGAGTTAGTCTAGGCCTGTGTGAACGGAAAATCATTCACATTTTCCAAAAAGTAGGGTTTCTGGTAGTTAGGATTAAGGATATTTGAACACAACCGGGATTATGAAATAAATTCGGTTTTTCCGAGTTTTCCGATATTACTGAACGGCGGAACCACTAGCGGAAAATAAATTTGAGTTGGTCTAGGCCTGTGTGAACGGAAAATCATTCACATTTTCCAAAAAGTAGGGCCTCTGGTAGTTAGGATTAAGGATATTTGAACACATAACTGGGGTTATGAAATAAATTCGGTTTTTCCGAGTTTTTCGATATTACTAAACGGCGGAACCACTAGCGGAAAATAAATTTGAGTTGGTCTAGGCCTGTGTGAACGGAAAATCATTCACATTTTCCAAAAAGTAGGGCCTCTGGTAGTTAGGATTAATGATATTTGAACACATAACCGGGATTATGAAATAAATTCGGTTTTTCCGAGTTTTCCGATATTACTAAACGACGGAACCACTAGCAGAAAATACATTTGAGTTAGTCTAGGCCTGTGTGAACGGAAAATCATTCACATTTTCCAAAAAGTAGGGTTTCTGGTAGTTAGGATTAAGGATATTTGAACACAACCGGGATTATGAAATAAATTCGGTTTTTCCGAGTTTTCCGATATTACTGAACGGCGGAACCACTAGCGGAAAATAAATTTGAGTTGGTCTAGGCCTGTGTGAACGGAAAATCATTCACATTTTCCAAAAAGTAGGGCCTCTGGTAGTTAGGATTAAGGATATTTGAACACATAACTGGGGTTATGAAATAAATTCGGTTTTTCCGAGTTTTCCGATATTACTAAACGGCGGAACCACTAGCGGAAAATAAATTTAAGTTGGTCTACTCCTGTGTGAACGGAAAATCATTCACATTTTCCAGAAAGTAGGGTCTCTGGTAGTTAGGATTAAGGATATTTGAACACATAACCGGGATTATGAAATAAATTCGGGTTTTCCGAGTTTTCCGATATTACTAAACGGCGGAACCACTAGCAGAAAATAAATTTGAGTTGGTCTAGGCCTGTGTGAATGGAAAATCATTCACATTTTCCAAAAAGTAGGGCCTCTAGTAGTTAGGATTAATGATATTTGAACACATAACCGGGATTATGAAATAAATTCGGTTTTTCCGAGTTTTCCAATATTAATAAACGGCGGAACCAATAGCAGAAAATACATTTGAGTTGGTTGGTCTAGGCCTGTGTGAACGGAAAATCATTCACGTTTTCCAAAAAGTAGCACCTCTGGTAGTTAGGATTAAGGATATTTGAACACATAACCGGGGTTATGAAATAAATTCGGTTTTTCCGAGTTTTCCGATATTACTAAACGGCGGAACCATTAGCGGAAAATAAATTTGAGTTGGTCTAGGCCTGTGTGAACGGAAAATCATTCACTAGGATTAAGGATATTTGAACACATAACCGGAGTTATGAAATAAATTCGGTTTTTCCGAGTTTTCCGATATTACTAAACGGCGGAACCACTAGCAGAAAATAAATTTGAGTTGGTCTAGGCCTGTGTGAACGGAAAATCATTCACTAGGATTAAGGATATTTGAACACATAACCGGAGTTATGAAATAAATTCGGTTTTTCCGAGTTTTCCGATATTACTAAACGGCGGAACCACTAGCAGAAAATAAATTTGAGTTGGTCTAGGCCTGTGTGAATGGAAAATCATTCACATTTTCCTAAAAGTAGGGCCTCTGGTAGTTAGGATTAAGGATATTTGAACACATAACCGGTATTATGAAATTAATTCGGGTTTTCCGAGTTTTCCGATATTACTAAACGGCGGAACCAATAGCAGAAAATTAATTTGAGTTGGTCTAGGCCTGTGTGAACGAAAAATCATTCACATTTTCCAAAAAGTAGGGCCTCTGGTAGTTAGGATTAAGGATATTTGAACACATAACCTGGATTATGAAATAAATTCGGTTTTTCCGAGTTTTCCGATATTACTAAACGGCGGAACCACTAGCAGAAAATAAATTTGAGTTGGTCTAGACCTGTGTGAACGGAAAATCATTCAAATTTTCCAAAAAGTAGGGCCTCTGGTAGTTAGGATTAAGGATATTTGAACACATAACCGGGATTATGAAATAAATTCGGTTTTTCCGAGTTTTCCGATATTACTAAACGGCGGAACCACTAGCGGAAAACTAATTTGAGTTGGTCTAGGCCTGTGTGAACGGATAATCATTCACATTTTCCAAAACGTAGGGCCTCTGGTAGTTAGGATTAAGGATATTTGAACACATAACCTGGATTATGAAATAAATTCGGTTTTTCCGAGTTTTCCGATATTACTAAACGGCGGAACCACTAGCAGAAAATAAATTTGAGTTGGTCTAGGCCTGTGTGATTGGAAAATCATTCACATTTTCTAAAAAGTAGGGCCTTTGGTAGTTAGGATTAAGGATATTTGAACACATAACCGGGATTATAAAATAAATTCGGTTTTTCCGAGTTTTCCGATATTAGTAAACGGCCGAACCACTAGCAGAGAATAAATTTGGGTTGGTCTACTCCTGTGTGAACGGAAAATCATTCACATTTTCCAAAAAGTAGGGCCACTGGTAGTTAGGATTAAGGATATTTGAACACATAATTGGGGTTATGAAATAAATTCGGTTTTTCGAGTTTTCCGATATTACTAAACGGCGGAACCACTAGCGGAAAATAAATATGAGTTGGTCAAGACCTGTGTGAACGGAAAATCATTCGCATTTTCCAACACGTAGGGCCTCCGGTAGTTAGGATTAAAGATATTTGAACACATAACCTGGATTATGAAATAAATTCGGTTTTTCCGAGTTTTCCGATATTACTAAACGGCGGAACCACTAGCGGAAAATAAATTTGAGTTAGTCTAGGCCTGTGTGAATGGAAAATCATTCACATTTTCCTAAAAGTAGGGCCTCTGGTAGTTAGGATTAAGGATATTTGAACACATAACCGGGGTTATGAAATAAATTCGGTTTTTCGAGTTTTCCGATATTACTAAACGGCGGAACCACTAGCGGAAAATAAATTTGAGTTGGTCTAGACCTGTGTGAACGGAAAATCATTCACATTTTCCAAAAAGTAGGGCCTCTGGTAGTTAGGATTAAGAATATTTGAACACATATCCGGGGTTATGAAATAAATTCGGGTTTTCGAGTTTTCCGATATTACTAAACGGCGGAACCACTAGCGGAAAATAAATTTGAGTTGGTCTAGACCTGTGTGAACGGAAAATCATTCACATTTTCCAAAACGTAGGGCCTCTGGTAGTTAGGACTAAGGATATTTGAACACATAACCGGGGTTATGAAATAAATTCGGTTTTTCCGAGTTTTCCGATATTACTAAACGGCGGAACCAATAGCAGAAAATAAATTTGAGTTGGTCTAGGCCTGTGTGAACGGAAAATCATTCACATTTTGCAAAAAGTAGGGCTTCTTGGTAGTTAGGATTAAGGATATTTGAACACATAACCGGGATTATGAAATAAATTCGGTTTTTCCGAGTTTTTCGATATTACTAAACGGCGGAACCACTAGCAGAAAATTAATTTGAGTTGGTCTAGGCCTGTGTGAACGGAAAATCATTCACATTTTCCAAAAAGTAGGGCCTCTGGTAGTTAGGATTAAGGATATTTGAACACATAACCGCGATTATGAAATAAATTCGGTTTTTCCGAGTTTTCCGATATTACTAAACGGCGGAACCAATAGCAGAAAATAAATTTGAGTTGGTCTAGGCCTGTGTGAACGGAAAATCATTCACATTTTCCAGAAAGTAGGGTCTCTGGTAGTTAGGATTAAGGATATTTGAACACATAACCGGGATTATGAAATAAATTCGGTTTTTCCGAGTTTTCCGATATTACTAAACGGCGGAACCACTAGCAGAAAATAAATTTGAGTTGGTCTAGGCCTGTGTGAACGGAAAATCATTCACATTTTCCAAAAAGTAGGGCTTTTGGTAGTTAGGATTAAGGATATTTGATCACTAATCAGGGTTATGAAATAAATTCGGTTTTTCCGAGTTTTCCGATATTACTAAACGGCGGAACCACTAGCAGAAAATAAATTTGAGTTGGTCTACTCCTGTGTGAAAGGAAAATCATTTACATTTTCCAAAAAGTAGGGCCTCTGGTAGTTAGGATTAAGGATATTTGAACACATAACCGGGGTTATGAAATAAATTCGGTTTTTCCGAGTTTTCCGATATTACTAAACGGCGGAACCGCTAGCGGAAAATAAATTTGAGTTGGTCTAGGCCTGTGTGAACGGAAAATCATTCACATTTTCCAAAAAGTATGGCTTCTGGTAGTTAGGATTAAGGATATTTGAACACGTAACCGGGGTTATGAAATAAATTCGGTTTTCCGAAATTTTCGATATTACTAAACGGCGGAACCACTAGCGGAAAATAAATTTGAGTTGGTCTAGGCCTGTGTGAACGGATAATCATTCACATTTTCCAAAAAGTAGGGCCTCTGGTAGTTAGGATTAAGGATATTTGAACACATAACCGGGGTTATGAAATAAATTCGGTTTTTCCGAGTTTTCCGATATTACTAAACGGCGGAACCACTAGCGGAAAACTAATTTGAGTTGGTCTAGGCCTGTGTGAAAGGAAAATCATTCACATTTTCCAAAAAGTATGGCTTCTGGTAGTTAGGATTAAGGATATTTGAACACGTAACCGGGGTTATGAAATAAATTCGGTTTTCCGAAATTTTCGATATTACTAAACGGCGGAACCACTAGCGGAAAATAAATTTGAGTTGGTCTAGGCCTGTGTGAACGGATAATCATTCACATTTTCCAAAAAGTAGGGCCTCTGGTAGTTAGGATTAAGGATATTTGAACACATAACCGGGGTTATGAAATAAATTCGGTTTTTCCGAGTTTTCCGATATTACTAAACGGCGGAACCACTAGCGGAAAACTAATTTGAGTTGGTCTAAGCCTGTGTGAACGGAAAATCATTCACTAGGATTAAGGATATTTGAACACATAACCGGAGTTATGAAACTAATTCGGTTTTTCCGAGTTTTCCGATATTACTAAACGGCGGAACCACTAGCAGAAAATAAATTTGAGTTGGTCTAGGCCTGTGTGATTGGAAAATCGTTCACATTTTCCAAAAAGTAGGGCCTCTGGTAGTTAGGATTAAGGATATTTGAACACATAACCGGGGTTATGAAATAAATTCGGTTTTTCCGAGTTTTCCGATATTACTAAACGGCGGAACCACTAGCAGAAAATAAATTTGAGTTGGTCTAGGCCTGTGTGATTGGAAAATCGTTCACATTTTCCAAAAAGTAGGGCCTCTGGTAGTTAGGATTAAGGATATTTGAACACATAACCGGGATTATGAAATTAATTCGGGTTTTCCGAGTTTTCCGATATTACTAAACGGCGGAACCAATAGCAGAAAATAAATTTGAGTTGGCCTGTGTGAACGAAAAATCATTCACATTTTCCAAAAAGTAGGGCCTCTGGTAGTTAGGATTAAGGATATTTGAACACATAACCGGGGTTATGAAATAAATTCGGTTTTTCCGAGTTTTTCGATATTACTAAACGGCGGAACCACTAGCAGAAAATTAATTTGAGTTGGTCTAGGCCTGTGTGAACGGAAAATCATTCACATTTTCCAAAAAGTAGGGCCTCTGGTAGTTAGGATTAATGATATTTGAACACATAACCGGTATTATGAAATAAATTCGGTTTTTCCGAGTTTTCCGATATTACTAAACGACGGAACCACTAGCAGAAAATACATTTGAGTTAGTCTAGGCCTGTGTGAACGGAAAATCATTCACATTTTCCAAAAAGTAGGGTTTCTGGTAGTTAGGATTAAGGATATTTGAACACAACCGGGATTATGAAATAAATTCGGTTTTTCCGAGTTTTCCGATATTACTGAACGGCGGAACCACTAGCGGAAAATAAATTTGAGTTGGTCTAGGCCTGTGTGAACGGAAAATCATTCACATTTTCCAAAAAGTAGGGCCTCTGGTAGTTAGGATTAAGGATATTTGAACACATAACTGGGGTTATGAAATAAATTCGGTTTTTCCGAGTTTTTCGATATTACTAAACGGCGGAACCACTAGCGGAAAATAAATTTGAGTTGGTCTAGGCCTGTGTGAACGGAAAATCATTCACATTTTCCAAAAAGTAGGGCCTCTGGTAGTTAGGATTAATGATATTTGAACACATAACCGGGATTATGAAATAAATTCGGTTTTTCCGAGTTTTCCGATATTACTAAACGACGGAACCACTAGCAGAAAATACATTTGAGTTAGTCTAGGCCTGTGTGAACGGAAAATCATTCACATTTTCCAAAAAGTAGGGTTTCTGGTAGTTAGGATTAAGGATATTTGAACACAACCGGGATTATGAAATAAATTCGGTTTTTCCGAGTTTTCCGATATTACTGAACGGCGGAACCACTAGCGGAAAATAAATTTGAGTTGGTCTAGGCCTGTGTGAACGGAAAATCATTCACATTTTCCAAAAAGTAGGGCCTCTGGTAGTTAGGATTAAGGATATTTGAACACATAACTGGGGTTATGAAATAAATTCGGTTTTTCCGAGTTTTCCGATATTACTAAACGGCGGAACCACTAGCGGAAAATAAATTTAAGTTGGTCTACTCCTGTGTGAACGGAAAATCATTCACATTTTCCAGAAAGTAGGGTCTCTGGTAGTTAGGATTAAGGATATTTGAACACATAACCGGGATTATGAAATAAATTCGGGTTTTCCGAGTTTTCCGATATTACTAAACGGCGGAACCACTAGCAGAAAATAAATTTGAGTTGGTCTAGGCCTGTGTGAATGGAAAATCATTCACATTTTCCAAAAAGTAGGGCCTCTAGTAGTTAGGATTAATGATATTTGAACACATAACCGGGATTATGAAATAAATTCGGTTTTTCCGAGTTTTCCAATATTAATAAACGGCGGAACCAATAGCAGAAAATACATTTGAGTTGGTTGGTCTAGGCCTGTGTGAACGGAAAATCATTCACGTTTTCCAAAAAGTAGCACCTCTGGTAGTTAGGATTAAGGATATTTGAACACATAACCGGGGTTATGAAATAAATTCGGTTTTTCCGAGTTTTCCGATATTACTAAACGGCGGAACCATTAGCGGAAAATAAATTTGAGTTGGTCTAGGCCTGTGTGAACGGAAAATCATTCACTAGGATTAAGGATATTTGAACACATAACCGGAGTTATGAAATAAATTCGGTTTTTCCGAGTTTTCCGATATTACTAAACGGCGGAACCACTAGCAGAAAATAAATTTGAGTTGGTCTAGGCCTGTGTGATTGGAAAATCGTTCACATTTTCCAAAAAGTAGGGCCTCTGGTAGTTAGGATTAAGGATATTTGAACACATAACCGGGGTTATGAAATAAATTCGGTTTTTCCGAGTTTTCCGATATTACTAAACGGCCGAACCACTAGCAGAGAATAAATTTGAGTTGGTCTACTCCTGTGTGATCGGAAAATCATTCAAATTTTCCAAAAGTAGGGCCTCTGGTAGTTAGGATTAAGGATATTTGAACACATAACCGGGGTTATGAAATAAATTCGGTTTTTCCGAGTTTTCCGATATTACTAAACGGCGGAACCACTAGCAGAAAATAAATTTGAGTTAGTCTAGGCCTGTGTGAATGGAAAATCATTCACATTTTCCTAAAAGTAGGGCCTCTGGTAGTTAGGATTAAGGATATTTGAACACATAACCGGGATTATGAAATTAATTCGGGTTTTCCGAGTTTTCCGATATTACTAAACGGCGGAACCAATAGCAGAAAATAAATTTGAGTTGGCCTGTGTGAACGAAAAATCATTCACATTTTCCAAAAAGTAGGGCCTCTGGTAGTTAGGATTAAGGATATTTGAACACATAACCGGGGTTATGAAATAAATTCGGTTTTTCCGAGTTTTTCGATATTACTAAACGGCGGAACCACTAGCAGAAAATTAATTTGAGTTGGTCTAGGCCTGTGTGAACGGAAAATCATTCACATTTTCCAAAAAGTAGGGCCTCTGGTAGTTAGGATTAATGATATTTGAACACATAACCGGGATTATGAAATAAATTCGGTTTTTCCGAGTTTTCCGATATTACTAAACGACGGAACCACTAGCAGAAAATACATTTGAGTTAGTCTAGGCCTGTGTGAACGGAAAATCATTCACATTTTCCAAAAAGTAGGGTTTCTGGTAGTTAGGATTAAGGATATTTGAACACAACCGGGATTATGAAATAAATTCGGTTTTTCCGAGTTTTCCGATATTACTGAACGGCGGAACCACTAGCGGAAAATAAATTTGAGTTGGTCTAGGCCTGTGTGAACGGAAAATCATTCACATTTTCCAAAAAGTAGGGCCTCTGGTAGTTAGGATTAAGGATATTTGAACACATAACTGGGGTTATGAAATAAATTCGGTTTTTCCGAGTTTTCCGATATTACTAAACGGCGGAACCACTAGCGGAAAATAAATTTAAGTTGGTCTACTCCTGTGTGAACGGAAAATCATTCACATTTTCCAGAAAGTAGGGTCTCTGGTAGTTAGGATTAAGGATATTTGAACACATAACCGGGATTATGAAATAAATTCGGGTTTTCCGAGTTTTCCGATATTACTAAACGGCGGAACCACTAGCAGAAAATAAATTTGAGTTGGTCTAGGCCTGTGTGAATGGAAAATCATTCACATTTTCCAAAAAGTAGGGCCTCTAGTAGTTAGGATTAATGATATTTGAACACATAACCGGGATTATGAAATAAATTCGGTTTTTCCGAGTTTTCCAATATTAATAAACGGCGGAACCAATAGCAGAAAATACATTTGAGTTGGTTGGTCTAGGCCTGTGTGAACGGAAAATCATTCACGTTTTCCAAAAAGTAGCACCTCTGGTAGTTAGGATTAAGGATATTTGAACACATAACCGGGGTTATGAAATAAATTCGGTTTTTCCGAGTTTTCCGATATTACTAAACGGCGGAACCATTAGCGGAAAATAAATTTGAGTTGGTCTAGGCCTGTGTGAACGGAAAATCATTCACTAGGATTAAGGATATTTGAACACATAACCGGAGTTATGAAATAAATTCGGTTTTTCCGAGTTTTCCGATATTACTAAACGGCGGAACCACTAGCAGAAAATAAATTTGAGTTGGTCTAGGCCTGTGTGATTGGAAAATCGTTCACATTTTCCAAAAAGTAGGGCCTCTGGTAGTTAGGATTAAGGATATTTGAACACATAACCGGGGTTATGAAATAAATTCGGTTTTTCCGAGTTTTCCGATATTACTAAACGGCCGAACCACTAGCAGAGAATAAATTTGAGTTGGTCTACTCCTGTGTGATCGGAAAATCATTCACATTTTCCAAAAGTAGGGCCTCTGGTAGTTAGGATTAAGGATATTTGAACACATAACCGGGGTTATGAAATAAATTCGGTTTTTCCGAGTTTTCCGATATTACTAAACGGCGGAACCACTAGCAGAAAATAAATTTGAGTTAGTCTAGGCCTGTGTGAATGGAAAATCATTCACATTTTCCTAAAAGTAGGGCCTCTGGTAGTTAGGATTAAGGATATTTGAACACATAACCGGGATTATGAAATTAATTCGGGTTTTCCGAGTTTTCCGATATTACTAAACGGCGGAACCAATAGCAGAAAATAAATTTGAGTTGGCCTGTGTGAACGAAAAATCATTCACATTTTCCAAAAAGTAGGGCCTCTGGTAGTTAGGATTAAGGATATTTGAACACATAACCGGGGTTATGAAATAAATTCGGTTTTTCCGAGTTTTTCGATATTACTAAACGGCGGAACCACTAGCAGAAAATTAATTTGAGTTGGTCTAGGCCTGTGCGAACGGAAAATCATTCACATTTTCCAAAAAGTAGGGCCTCTGGTAGTTAGGATTAATGATATTTGAACACATAACCGGGATTATGAAATAAATTCGGTTTTTCCGAGTTTTCCGATATTACTAAACGACGGAACCACTAGCAGAAAATACATTTGAGTTAGTCTAGGCCTGTGTGAACGGAAAATCATTCACATTTTCCAAAAAGTAGGGTTTCTGGTAGTTAGGATTAAGGATATTTGAACACAACCGGGATTATGAAATAAATTCGGTTTTTCCGAGTTTTCCGATATTACTGAACGGCGGAACCACTAGCGGAAAATAAATTTGAGTTGGTCTAGGCCTGTGTGAACGGAAAATCATTCACATTTTCCAAAAAGTAGGGCCTCTGGTAGTTAGGATTAAGGATATTTGAACACATAACTGGGGTTATGAAATAAATTCGGTTTTTCCGAGTTTTCCGATATTACTAAACGGCGGAACCACTAGCGGAAAATAAATTTAAGTTGGTCTACTCCTGTGTGAACGGAAAATCATTCACATTTTCCAGAAAGTAGGGTCTCTGGTAGTTAGGATTAAGGATATTTGAACACATAACCGGGATTATGAAATAAATTCGGGTTTTCCGAGTTTTCCGATATTACTAAACGGCGGAACCACTAGCAGAAAATAAATTTGAGTTGGTCTAGGCCTGTGTGAATGGAAAATCATTCACATTTTCCAAAAAGTAGGGCCTCTAGTAGTTAGGATTAATGATATTTGAACACATAACCGGGATTATGAAATAAATTCGGTTTTTCCGAGTTTTCCAATATTAATAAACGGCGGAACCAATAGCAGAAAATACATTTGAGTTGGTTGGTCTAGGCCTGTGTGAACGGAAAATCATTCACGTTTTCCAAAAAGTAGCACCTCTGGTAGTTAGGATTAAGGATATTTGAACACATAACCGGGGTTATGAAATAAATTCGGTTTTTCCGAGTTTTCCGATATTACTAAACGGCGGAACCATTAGCGGAAAATAAATTTGAGTTGGTCTAGGCCTGTGTGAACGGAAAATCATTCACTAGGATTAAGGATATTTGAACACATAACCGGAGTTATGAAATAAATTCGGTTTTTCCGAGTTTTCCGATATTACTAAACGGCGGAACCACTAGCAGAAAATAAATTTGAGTTGGTCTAGGCCTGTGTGATTGGAAAATCGTTCACATTTTCCAAAAAGTAGGGCCTCTGGTAGTTAGGATTAAGGATATTTGAACACATAACCGGGGTTATGAAATAAATTCGGTTTTTCCGAGTTTTCCGATATTACTAAACGGCCGAACCACTAGCAGAGAATAAATTTGAGTTGGTCTACTCCTGTGTGATCGGAAAATCATTCACATTTTCCAAAAGTAGGGCCTCTGGTAGTTAGGATTAAGGATATTTGAACACATAACCGGGGTTATGAAATAAATTCGGTTTTTCCGAGTTTTCCGATATTACTAAACGGCGGAACCACTAGCAGAAAATAAATTTGAGTTAGTCTAGGCCTGTGTGAATGGAAAATCATTCACATTTTCCTAAAAGTAGGGCCTCTGGTAGTTAGGATTAAGGATATTTGAACACATAACCGGGATTATGAAATTAATTCGGGTTTTCCGAGTTTTCCGATATTACTAAACGGCGGAACCAATAGCAGAAAATAAATTTGAGTTGGCCTGTGTGAACGAAAAATCATTCACATTTTCCAAAAAGTAGGGCCTCTGGTAGTTAGGATTAAGGATATTTGAACACATAACCGGGGTTATGAAATAAATTCGGTTTTTCCGAGTTTTTCGATATTACTAAACGGCGGAACCACTAGCAGAAAATTAATTTGAGTTGGTCTAGGCCTGTGTGAACGGAAAATCATTCACATTTTCCAAAAAGTAGGGCCTCTGGTAGTTAGGATTAATGATATTTGAACACATAACCGGGATTATGAAATAAATTCGGTTTTTCCGAGTTTTCCGATATTACTAAACGACGGAACCACTAGCAGAAAATACATTTGAGTTAGTCTAGGCCTGTGTGAACGGAAAATCATTCACATTTTCCAAAAAGTAGGGTTTCTGGTAGTTAGGATTAAGGATATTTGAACACAACCGGGATTATGAAATAAATTCGGTTTTTCCGAGTTTTCCGATATTACTGAACGGCGGAACCACTAGCGGAAAATAAATTTGAGTTGGTCTAGGCCTGTGTGAACGGAAAATCATTCACATTTTCCAAAAAGTAGGGCCTCTGGTAGTTAGGATTAAGGATATTTGAACACATAACTGGGGTTATGAAATAAATTCGGTTTTTCCGAGTTTTCCGATATTACTAAACGGCGGAACCACTAGCGGAAAATAAATTTAAGTTGGTCTACTCCTGTGTGAACGGAAAATCATTCACATTTTCCAGAAAGTAGGGTCTCTGGTAGTTAGGATTAAGGATATTTGAACACATAACCGGGATTATGAAATAAATTCGGGTTTTCCGAGTTTTCCGATATTACTAAACGGCGGAACCACTAGCAGAAAATAAATTTGAGTTGGTCTAGGCCTGTGTGAATGGAAAATCATTCACATTTTCCAAAAAGTAGGGCCTCTAGTAGTTAGGATTAATGATATTTGAACACATAACCGGGATTATGAAATAAATTCGGTTTTTCCGAGTTTTCCGATATTACTAAACGGCGGAACCACTAGCGGAAAACTAATTTGAGTTGGTCTAGGCCTGTGTGAAAGGAAAATCATTTACATTTTCCAAAAAGTAGGGCCTCTGGTAGTTAGGATTAAGGATATTTGAACACATAACCTGGATTATGAAATAAATTCGGTTTTTCCGAGTTTTCCGATATTACTAAACGGCGGAACCACTAGCAGAAAATAAATTTGAGTTAGTCTGGGCCTGTGTGAATGGAAAATCATTCACATTTTCCAAAAAGCAGGGCCTCTGGTAGTTAGGATTAAGGATATTTGAACACATAACCGGGATTATGAAATAAATTCGGTTTTTCCGAGTTTTTCGATATTACTAAACGGCGGAACCACTAGCAGAAAATACATCTGAGTTGGTCTAAGCCTGTGTGAACGGAAAATCATTCACATTTTCCAAAAAGTAGGGCCTCTGGTAGTTAGGATTAAGGATATTTGAACACATAACCGGGATTATGAAATAAATTCGGTTTTTCCGAGTTTTCCGATATTACTAAACGGCGGAACCAATAGCAGAAAATAAATTTGAGTTGGTGTAGGCCTGTGTGAACGGAAAATCATTCACATTTTCCAGAAAGTAGGGTCTCTGGTAGTTAGGATTAAGGATATTTGAACACATAACCGGGGTTATGAAATAAATTCGGTTTTCCGAGTTTTCCGATATTACTAAACGGCGGAACCACTAGCGGAAAATAAATTTGAGTTGGTCTAGGCCTGTGTGAACGGAAAATCATTCACATTTTCCAAAAAGTATGGCTTCTGGTAGTTAGGATTAAGGATATTTGAACACATAACCGGGGTTATGAAATAAATTCGGTTTTTCCGAGTTTTTCGATATTACTAAACGGCGGAACCACTAGCAGAAAATTAATTTGAGTTGGTCTAGGCCTGTGTGAACGGAAAATCATTCACATTTTTCAAAAAGTAGGGCCTCTGGTAGTTAGGATTAATGATATTTGAACACATAACCTGGATTATGAAATAAATTCGGTTTTTCCGAGTTTTCCGATATTACTAAACGGCGGAACCACTACCAGAAAATAAATTTGAGTTGGTCTAGGCCTGTGTGATTGGAAAATCATTCACATTTTCCAAAAAGTAGGGCCTTTGGTAGTTAGGATTAAGGATATTTGAACACATAACCGGGGTTATGAAATAAATTCGGTTTTTCCGAGTTTTCCGATATTAGTAAACGGCGGAACCACTAGCAGAGAATAAATTTGAGTTGGTCAAGACCTGTGTGAACGGAAAATCATTCACATTTTCCAACACGTAGGGCCTCTGGTAGTTAGGATTAAGGATATTTGAACACATAACCTGGATTATGAAATAAATTCGGTTTTTCCGAGTTTTCCGATATTACTAAACGGCGGAACCACTAGCGGAAAATTAATTTGAGTTGGTCTAGGCCTGTGTGAACGGAAAATCATTCACTAGGATTAAGGATATTTGAACACATAACCGGAGTTATGAAATAAATTCGGTTTTTCCGAGTTTTCCGATATTACTAAACGGCGGAACCACTAGCAGAAAATAAATTTGAGTTGGTCTAGGCCTGTGTGATTGGAAAATCGTTCACATTTTCCAAAAAGTAGGGCCTCTGGTAGTTAGGATTAAGGATATTTGAACACATAACCGGGATTATGAAATAAATTCGGTTTTTCCGAGTTTTCCGATATTACTAAACGGCCGAACCACTAGCAGAGAATAAATTTGAGTTGGTCTAGACCTGTGTGAACGGAAAATCATTCACATTTTCCAAAAAGTAGGGCCTCTGGTAGTTAGGATTAAGGATATTTGAACACATAACCGGGGTTATGAAATAAATTCGGTTTTTCGAGTTTTCCGATATTACTAAACGGCGGAACCACTAGCGGAAAATAAATTTGAGTTGGTCTAGACCTGTCGAACGGAAAATCATTCACATTTTCCAAAAAGTAGGGCCTCTGGTAGTTAGGATTAACGATATTTGAACACATATCCGGGGTTATGAAATAAATTCGGTTTTTCGAGTTTTCCGATATTACTAAACGGCGGAACCACTAGCGGAAAATAAATTTGAGTTGGTCTAGACCTGTGTGAACGGAAAATCATTCACATTTTCCAAAAAGTAGGGCCTCTGGTAGTTAGGATTAAGGATATTTGAACACATATCCGAGGTTATGAAATAAATTCGGTTTTTCGAGTTTTCCGATATTACTAAACGGCGGAACCACTAGCGGAAAATAAATTTGAGTTGGTCTAGACCTGTGTGAACGGAAAATCATTCACATTTTCCTAAAAGTAGGGCCTCTGGTAGTTAGGATTAAGGATATTTGAACACATAACCGGGGTTATGAAATAAATTCGGTTTTTCGAGTTTTCCGATATTACTAAACGGCGGAACCACTAGCGGAAAATAAATTTGAGTTGGTCTAGACCTGTGTGAACGGAAAATCATTCACATTTTCCAAAAAGTAGGGCCTCTGGTAGTTAGGATTAAGGATATTTGAACACATATCCGGGGTTATGAAATAAATTCGGTTTTTCGAGTTTTCCGATATTACTAAACGGCGGAACCACTAGCGGAAAATAAATTTGAGTTGGTCTAGACCTGTGTGAACGGAAAATCATTCACATTTTCCAAAAAGTAGGGCCTCTGGTAGTTAGGATTAAGGATATTTGAACACATAACCGGGATTATGAAATAAATTCGGTTTTTCCGAGTTTTCCGATATTACTAAACGGCGGAACCAATAGCAGAAAATAAATTTGAGTTGGTGTAGGCCTGTGTGAACAGAAAATCATTCACATTTTCCAGAAAGTAGGGTCTCTGGTAGTTAGGATTAAGTATATTTGAACACATAACCGGGGTTATGAAATAAATTCGGTTTTCCGAGTTTTCCGATATTACTAAACGGCGGAACCACTAGCGGAAAATAAATTTGAGTTGGTCTAGGCCTGTGTGAACGGAAAATCATTCACATTTTCCAAAAAGTATGGCTTCTGGTAGTTAGGATTAAGGATATTTGAACACATAACCTGGATTATGAAATAAATTCGGTTTTTCCGAGTTTTCCGATATTACTAAACGGCGGAACCAATAGCAGAAAATAAATTTGAGTTGGTCTAGGCCTGTGTGAACGAAAAATCATTCACATTTTGCAAAAAGTAGGGCTTCTTGGTAGTTAGGATTAAGGATATTTGAACACATAACCGGGATTATGAAATAAATTCGGTTTTTCCGAGTTTTTCGATATTACTAAACGGCGGAACCACTAGCGGAAAATAAATTTGAGTTGGTCAAGACCTGTGTGAACGGAAAATCATTCACATTTTCCAACACGTAGGGCCTCCGGTAGTTAGGATTAAGGATATTTGAACACATAACCTGGATTATGAAATAAATTCGGTTTTTCCGAGTTTTCCGATATTACTAAACGGCGGAACCACTAGCGGAAAATAAATTTGAGTTAGTCTAGGCCTGTGTGAATGGAAAATCATTCACATTTTCCTAAAAGTAGGGCCTCTGGTAGTTAGGATTAAGGATATTTGAACACATAACCGGGGTTATGAAATAAATTCGGTTTTTCGAGTTTTCCGATATTACTAAACGGCGGAACCACTAGCGGAAAATAAATTTGAGTTGGTCTAGACCTGTGTGAACGGAAAATCATTCACATTTTCCAAAAAGTAGGGCCTCTGGTAGTTAGGATTAAGGATATTTGAACACATATCCGGGGTTATGAAATAAATTCGGGTTTTCGAGTTTTCCGATATTACTAAACGGCGGAACCACTAGCGGAAAATAAATTTGAGTTGGTCTAGACCTGTGTGAACGGAAAATCATTCACATTTTCCAAAACGTATGGCCTCTGGTAGTTAGGATTAAGGATATTTGAACACATAACCGGGGTTATGAAATAAATTCGGTTTTTCCGAGTTTTCCGATATTACTAAACGGCGGAACCAATAGCAGAAAATAAATTTGAGTTGGTCTAGGCCTGTGTGAACGAAAAATCATTCACATTTTGCAAAAAGTAGGGCTTCTTGGTAGTTAGGATTAAGGATATTTGAACACATAACCGGGATTATGAAATAAATTCGGTTTTTCCGAGTTTTTCGATATTACTAAACGGCGGAACCACTAGCAGAAAATTAATTTGAGTTGGTCTAGGCCTATGTGAACGGAAAATCATTCACATTTTCCAAAAAGTAGGGCCTCTGGTAGTTAGGATTAAGGATATTTGAACACATAACCGGGATTATGAAATAAATTCGGTTTTTCCGAGTTTTCCGATATTACTAAACGGCGGAACCAATAGCAGAAAATAAATTTGAGTTGGTCTAGGCCTGTGTGAACGGAAAATCATTCACATTTTCCAGAAAGTAGGGTCTCTGGTAGTTAGGATTAAGGATATTTGAACACATAACCGGGATTATGAAATAAATTCGGTTTTTCCGAGTTTTCCGATATTACTAAACGGCGGAACCACTAGCAGAAAATAAATTTGAGTTAGTCTAGGCCTGTGTGAACGGAAAATCATTCACATTTTCCAAAAAGTAGGGCTTTTGGTAGTTAGGATTAAGGATATTTGAACACTAATCAGGGTTATGAAATAAATTCGGTTTTTCCGAGTTTTCCGATATTACTAAACGGCGGAACCACTAGCAGAAAATAAATTTGAGTTGGTCTACTCCTGTGTGAAAGGAAAATCATTTACATTTTCCAAAAAGTAGGGCCTCTGGTAGTTAGGATTAAGGATATTTGAACACATAACCGGGGTTATGAAATAAATTCGGTTTTCCGATATTACTAAACGGCGGAACCGCTAGCGGAAAATAAATTTGAGTTGGTCTAGGCCTGTGTGAACGGAAAATCATTCACATTTTCCAAAAAGTATGGCTTCTGGTAGTTAGGATTAAGGATATTTGAACACGTAACCGGGGTTATGAAATAAATTCGGTTTTCCGAAATTTTCGATATTACTAAACGGCGGAACCACTAGCGGAAAATAAATTTGAGTTGGTCTAGGCCTGTATGAACGGATAATCATTCACATTTTCCAAAAAGTAGGGCCTCTGGTAGTTAAGATTAAGGATATTTGAACACATAACCGGGGTTATGAAATAAATTCGGTTTTTCCGAGTTTTCCGATATTACTAAACGGCGGAACCACTAGCGGAAAACTAATTTGAGTTGGTCTAGGCCTGTGTGAAAGGAAAATCATTCACATTTTCCAAAAAGTATGGCTTCTGGTAGTTAGGATTAAGGATATTTGAACACGTAACCGGGGTTATGAAATAAATTCGGTTTTCCGAAATTTTCGATATTACTAAACGGCGGAACCACTAGCGGAAAATAAATTTGAGTTGGTCTAGGCCTGTGTGAACGGATAATCATTCACATTTTCCAAAAAGTAGGGCCTCTGGTAGTTAGGATTAAGGATATTTGAACACATAACCGGGGTTATGAAATAAATTCGGTTTTTCCGAGTTTTCCGATATTACTAAACGGCGGAACCACTAGCGGAAAACTAATTTGAGTTGGTCTAGGCCTGTGTGAAAGGAAAATCATTCACATTTTCCAAAAAGTAGGGCCTCTGGTAGTTAGGATTAAGGATATTTGAACACATAACCGGGATTATGAAATAAATTCGGTTTTTCCGAGTTTTCCAATATTAATAAACGGCGGAACCAATAGCAGAAAATACATTTGAGTTGGTTGGTCTACGCCTGTGTGAACGGAAAATCATTCACGTTTTCCAAAAAGTAGCACCTCTGGTAGTTAGGATTAAGGATATTTGAACACATAACCGGGGTTATGAAATAAATTCGGTTTTTCCGAGTTTTCCGATATTACTAAACGGCGGAACCATTAGCGGAAAATAAATTTGAGTTGGTCTAGGCCTGTGTGAACGGAAAATCATTCACTAGGATTAAGGATATTTGAACACATAACCGGAGTTATGAAATAAATTCGGTTTTTCCGAGTTTTCCGATATTACTAAACGGCGGAACCACTAGCAGAAAATAAATTTGAGTTGGTCTAGGCCTGTGTGATTGGAAAATCGTTCACATTTTCCAAAAAGTAGGGCCTCTGATAGTTAGGATTAAGGATATTTGAACACATAACCGGGATTATGAAATAAATTCGGTTTTTCCGAGTTTTCCGATATTACTAAACGGCCGAACCAATAGCAGAGAATAAATTTGAGTTGGTCTACTCCTGTGTGATCGGAAAATCATTCACATTTTCTAAAAGTAGGGCCTCTGGTAGTTAGGATTAAGGATATTTGAACACATAACCGGGGTTATGAAATAAATTCGGTTTTTCCGAGTTTTCCGATATTACTAAACGGCGGAACCACTAGCAGAAAATAAATTTGAGTTAGTCTAGGCCTGTGTGAATGGAAAATCATTCACATTTTCCTAAAAGTAGGGCCTCTGGTAGTTAGGATTAAGGATATTTGAACACATAACCGGGATTATGAAATTAATTCGGGTTTTCCGAGTTTTCCGATATTACTAAACGGCGGAACCAATAGCAGAAAATAAATTTGAGTTGGCCTGTGTGAACGAAAAATCATTCACATTTTCCAAAAAGTAGGGCCTCTCGTAGTTAGGATTAAGGATATTTGAACACATAACCGGGGTTATGAAATAAATTCGGTTTTTCCGAGTTTTTCGATATTACTAAACGGCGGAACCACTAGCAGAAAATTAATTTGAGTTGGTCTAGGCCTGTGTGAACGGAAAATCATTCACATTTTCCAAAAAGTAGGGCCTCTGGTAGTTAGGATTAATGATATTTGAACACATAACCGGGATTATGAAATAAATTCGGTTTTTCCGAGTTTTCCGATATTACTAAACGGCGGAACCACTAGCAGAAAATAAATTTGAGTTGGTCTAGGCCTGTGTGAACGGAAAATCATTCACATTTTCCAAAAAGTAGGGTTTCTGGTAGTTAGGATTAAGGATATTTGAACACATAACCGGGATTATGAAATAAATTCGGTTTTTCCGAGTTTTCCGATATTACTAAACGGCGGAACCACTAGCGGAAAATAAATTTGAGTTGATCTAGGCCTGTGTGAACGGAAAATCATTCACATTTTCCAAAAAGTAGGGCCTCTGGTTGTAAGGATTAAGGATATTTGAACACATAACTGGGGTTATGAAATAAATTCGGTTTTTCCGAGTTTTCCGATATTACTAAACGGCGGAACCACTAGCGGAAAATAAATTTAAGTTGGTCTACTCCTGTGTGAACGGAAAATCATTCACATTTTCCAGAAAGTAGGGTCTCTGGTAGTTAGGATTAAGGATATTTGAACACATAACCGGGATTATGAAATAAATTCGGGTTTTCCGAGTTTTCCGATATTACTAAACGGCGGAACCACTAGCAGAAAATAAATTTGAGTTGGTCTAGGCCTGTGTGAATGGAAAATCATTCACATTTTCCAAAAAGTAGGGCCTCTAGTAGTTAGGATTAATGATATTTGAACACATAACCGGGATTATGAAATAAATTCGGTTTTTCCGAGTTTTCCGATATTACTAAACGGCGGAACCACTAGCGGAAAACTAATTTGAGTTGGTCTAGGCCTGTGTGAAAGGAAAATCATTTACATTTTCCAAAAAGTAGGGCCTCTGGTAGTTAGGATTAAGGACATTTGAACACATAACCTGGATTATGAAATAAATTCGGTTTTTCCGAGTTTTCCGATATTACTAAACGGCGGAACCACTAGCAGAAAATAAATTTGAGTTAGTCTGGGCCTGTGTGAATGGAAAATCATTCACATTTTCCAAAAAGTAGGGCCTCTGGTAGTTAGGATTAAGGATATTTGAACACATAACCGGGATTATGAAATAAATTCGGTTTTTCCGAGTTTTTCGATATTACTAAACGGCGGAACCACTAGCAGAAAATACATTTGAGTTGGTCTAAGCCTGTGTGAACGGAAAATCATTCACATTTTCCAAAAAGTAGGGCCTCTGGTAGTTAGGATTAAGGATATTTGAACACATAACCGGGATTATGAAATAAATTCGGTTTTTCCGAGTTTTCCGATATTACTAAACGGCGGAACCAATAGCAGAAAATAAATTTGAGTTGGTGTAGGCCTGTGTGAACGGAAAATCATTCACATTTTCCAGAAAGTATGGCTTCTGGTAGTTAGGATTAAGGATATTTGAACACATAACCGGGGTTATGAAATAAATTCGGTTTTCCGAGTTTTCCGATATTACTAAACGGCGGAACCACTAGCGGAAAATAAATTTGAGTTGGTCTAGGCCTGTGTGAACGGAAAATCATTCACATTTTCCAAAAAGTATGGCTTCTGGTAGTTAGGATTAAGGATATTTGAACACATAACCGGGGTTATGAAATAAATTCGGTTTTTCCGAGTTTTTCGATATTACTAAACGGCGGAACCACTAGCAGAAAATTAATTTGAGTTGGTCTAGGCCTGTGTGAACGGAAAATCATTCACATTTTTCAAAAAGTAGGGCCTCTGGTAGTTAGGATTAAGGATATTTGAACACATAACCGGGGTTATGAAATAAATTCGGTTTTTCCGAGTTTTCCGATATTACTAAACGGCGGAACCACTAGCAGAAAATAAATTTGAGTTGGTCTAGGCCTGTGTGATTGGAAAATCATTCACATTTTCCAAAAAGTAGGGCCTTTGGTAGTTAGGATTAAGGATATTTGAACACATAACCGGGGTTATGAAATAAATTCGGTTTTTCCGAGTTTTCCGATATTAGTAAACGGCGGAACCACTAGCAGAGAATAAATTTGAGTTGATCTACTCCTGTGTGAACGGAAAATCATTCACATTTTCCAAAAAGTAGGGCCTCTGGTAGTTAGGATTAAGGATATTTGAACACATAATTGGGGTTATGAAATAAATTCGGTTTTTCGAGTTTTCCGATATTACTAAACGGCGGAACCACTAGCGGAAAATAAATTTGAGTTGGTCAAGACCTGTGTGAACGGAAAATCATTCACATTTTCCAACACGTAGGGCCTCTGGTAGTTAGGATTAAGGATATTTGAACACATAACCTGGATTATGAAATAAATTCGGTTTTTCCGAGTTTTCCGATATTACTAAACGGCGGAACCACTAGCGGAAAATAAATTTGAGTTGGTCTAGGCCTGTGTGAACGGAAAATCATTCACATTTTCCAAAAAGTAGGGCCTCTGGTAGTTAGGATTAAGGACATTTGAACACATAACCGGGATTATGAAATAAATTCGGTTTTTCCGAGTTTTCCGATATTACTAAACGACCGAACCACTAGCAGAGAATAAATTTGAGTTGGTCTAGACCTGTGTGAACGGAAAATCATTCACATTTTCCAAAAAGTAGGGCCTCTGGTAGTTAGGATTAAGGATATTTGAACACATAACCGGGGTTATGAAATAAATTCGGTTTTTCGAGTTTTCCGATATTACTAAACGGCGGAACCACTAGCGGAAAATAAATTTGAGTTGGTCTAGACCTGTGTGAACGGAAAATCATTCACATTTTCCAAAAAGTAGGGCCTCTGGTAGTTAGGATTAACGATATTTGAACACATATCCGGGGTTATGAAATAAATTCGGTTTTTCGAGTTTTCCGATATTACTAAACGGCGGAACCACTAGCGGAAAATAAATTTGAGTTGGTCTAGACCTGTGTGAACGGAAAATCATTCACATTTTCCAAAAAGTAGGGCCTCTGGTAGTTAGGATTAAGGATATTTGAACACATATCCGGGGTTATGAAATAAATTCGGTTTTTCGAGTTTTCCGATATTACTAAACGGCGGAACCACTAGCGGAAAATAAATTTGAGTTGGTCTAGACCTGTGTGAACGGAAAATCATTCACATTTTCCTAAAAGTAGGGCCTCTGGTAGTTAGGATTAAGGATATTTGAACACATAACCGGGGTTATGAAATAAATTCGGTTTTTCGAGTTTTCCGATATTACTAAACGGCGGAACCACTAGCGGAAAATAAATTTGAGTTGGTCTAGACCTGTGTGAACGGAAAATCATTCACATTTTCCAAAAAGTAGGGCCTCTGGTAGTTAGGATTAAGGATATTTGAACACATATCCGGGGTTATGAAATAAATTCGGTTTTTCGAGTTTTCCGATATTACTAAACGGCGGAACCACTAGCGGAAAATAAATTTGAGTTGGTCTAGACCTGTGTGAACGGAAAATCATTCACATTTTCCAAAACGTAGGGCCTCTGGTAGTTAGGATTAAGGATATTTGAACACATAACCTGGATTATGAAATAAATTCGGTTTTTCCGAGTTTTCCGATATTACTAAACGGCGGAACCAACAGCAGAAAATAAATTTGAGTTGGTCTAGGCCTGTGTGAACGAAAAATCATTCACATTTTGCAAAAAGTAGGGCTTCTTGGTAGTTAGGATTAAGGATATTTGAACACATAACCGGGATTATGAAATAAATTCGGTTTTTCCGAGTTTTTCGATATTACTAAACGGCGGAACCACTAGCAGAAAATTAATTTGAGTTGGTCTAGGCCTGTGTGAACGGAAAAACATTCACTAGGATTAAGGATATTTGAACACATAACCGGAGTTATGAAATAAATTCGGTTTTTCCGAGTTTTCCGATATTACTAAACGGTGGAACCACTAGCAGAAAATAAATTTGAGTTGGTCTAGGCCTGTGTGATTGGAAAATCGTTCACATTTTCCAAAAAGTAGGGCCTCTGGTAGTTAGGATTAAGGATATTTGAACACATAACCGGGATTATGAAATAAATTCGGTTTTTCCGAGTTTTCCGATATTACTAAACGGCCGAACCACTAGCAGAGAATAAATTTGAGTTGGTCTACTCCTGTGTGATCGGAAAATCATTCACATTTTCCAAAAGTAGGGCCTCTGGTAGTTAGGATTAAGGATATTTGAACACATAACCGGAGTTATGAAATAAATTCGGTTTTTCCGAGTTTTCCGATATTACTAAACGGCGGAACCACTAGCAGAAAATAAATTTGAGTTGGTCTAGGCCTGTGTGATTGGAAAATCGTTCACATTTTCCAAAAAGTAGGGCCTCTGGTAGTTAGGATTAAGGATATTTGAACACATAACCGGGATTATGAAATAAATTCGGTTTTTCCGAGTTTTCCGATATTACTAAACGGCCGAACCACTAGCAGAAAATAAATTTGAGTTGGCCTGTGTGAACGAAAAATCATTCACATTTTCCAAAAAGTAGGGCCTCTGGTAGTTAGGATTAAGGATATTTGAACACATAACCGGGGTTATGAAATAAATTCGGTTTTTCCGAGTTTTTCGATATTACTAAACGGCGGAACCACTAGCAGAAAATTAATTTGAGTTGGTCTAGGCCTGTGTGAACGGAAAATCATTCACATTTTCCAAAAAGTAGGGCCTCTGGTAGTTAGGATTAATGATATTTGAACACATAACCGGGATTATGAAATAAATTCGGTTTTTCCGAGTTTTCCGATATTACTAAACGGCGGAACCACTAGCAGAAAATAAATTTGAGTTGGTCTAGGCCTGTGTGAACGGAAAATCATTCACATTTTCCAAAAAGTAGGGTTTCTGGTAGTTAGGATTAAGGATATTTGAACACATAACCTGGATTATGAAATAAATTCGGTTTTTCCGAGTTTTCCGATATTACTAAACGGCGGAACCACTAGCGGAAAATAAATTTGAGTTGGTCTAGGCCTGTGTGAACGGAAAATCATTCACATTTTCCAAAAAGTAGGGCCTCTGGTAGTTAGGATTAAGGATATTTGAACACATAACTGGGGTTATGAAATAAATTCGGTTTTTCCGAGTTTTCCGATATTACTAAACGGCGGAACCACTAGCGGAAAATAAATTTAAGTTGGTCTACTCCTGTGTGAACGGAAAATCATTCACATTTTCCAGAAAGTAGGGTCTCTGGTAGTTAGGATTAAGGATATTTGAACACATAACCGGGATTATGAAATAAATTCGGGTTTTCCGAGTTTTCCGATATTACTAAACGGCGGAACCACTAGCAGAAAATAAATTTGAGTTGGTCTAGGCCTGTGTGAATGGAAAATCATTCACATTTTCCAAAAAGTAGGGCCTCTGGTAGTTAGGATTAAGGATATTTGAACACATAACCGGTATTATGAAATAAATTCGGTTTTTCCGAGTTTTCCGATATTACTAAACGGCGGAACCACTAGCGGAAAATAAATTTGAGTTGGTCTAGGCCTGTGTGAAAGGAAAATCATTCACATTTTCCAAAAAGTAGGGCCTCTGGTAGTTAGGATTAAGGATATTTGAACACATAACCGGGATTATGAAATAAATTCGGTTTTTCCGAGTTTTCCGATATTACTAAACGGCGGAACCACTAGCAGAAAATAAATTTGAGTTAGTCTGGGCCTGTGTGAATGGAAAATCATTCACATTTTCCAAAAAGTAGGGCCTCTGGTAGTTAGGATTAAGGATATTTGCACACATAACCGGTATTATGAAATAAATTCGGTTTTTCCGAGTTTTTCGATATTACTAAACGGCGGAACCACTAGCAGAAAATACATTTGAGTTGGTCTAGGCCTGTGTGAACGGAAAATCATTCACATTTTCCAAAAAGTAGGGCCTCTGGTAGTTAGGATTAAGGATATTTGAACACATGACCGGGATTATGAAATAAATTCGGTTTTTCCGAGTTTTCCGATATTACTAAACGGCGGAACCAATAGCAGAAAATAAATTTGAGTTGGTGTAGGCCTGTGTGAACGGAAAATCATTCACATTTTCCAGAAAGTAGGGTCTCTGGTAGTTAGGATTAAGGATATTTGAACACATAACCTGGATTATGAAATAAATTCGGTTTTCCGAGTTTTCCGATATTACTAAACGGCGGAACCACTAGCGGAAAATAAATTTGAGTTGGTCTAGGCCTGTGTGAACGGAAAATCATTCACATTTTCCAAAAAGTATGGCTTCTGGTAGTTAGGATTAAGGATATTTGAACACATAACCGGGGTTATGAAATAAATTCGGTTTTTCCGAGTTTTTCGATATTACTAAACGGCGGAACCACTAGCAGAAAATAAATTTGAGTTGGTCTAGGCCTGTTTGAACGGAAAATCATTCACATTTTCCAAAAAGTAGGGCCTCTGGTAGTTAGGATTAATGATATTTGAACACATAACCGGGATTATGAAATAAATTCGGTTTTTCCGAGTTTTCCGATATTACTAAACGGCGGAACCACTAGCAGAAAATAAATTTGAGTTGGTCTAGGCCTGTGTGATTAGAAAATCATTCACATTTTCCAAAAAGTAGGGCCTTTGGTAGTTAGGATTAAGGATATTTGAACACATAACCGGGGTTATGAAATAAATTCGGTTTTTCCGAGTTTTCCGATATTAGTAAACGGCGGAACCACTAGCAGAGAATAAATTTGAGTTGGTCTACTCCTGTGTGAATGGAAAATCATTCACATTTTCCTAAAAGTAGGGCCTCTGGTAGTTAGGATTAAGGATATTTGAACACATAACCGGGATTATGAATTTAATTCGGGTTTTCCGAGTTTTCCGATATTACTGAACGGCGGAACCACTAGCGGAAAATAAATTTGAGTTGGTCTAGGCCTGTGTGAACGTAAAATCATTCACATTTTCCAAAAAGTATGGCCTCTGGTAGTTAGGATTAAGGATATTTGAACACATAACCGGGGTTATGAAATAAATTCGGGTTTTCCGAGTTTTCCGATATTACTAAACGGCGGAACCACTAGCGGAAAATAAATTTAAGTTGGTCTATTCCTGTGTGAACGGAAAATCATTCACATTTTCCAAAAGTAGGGCTTCTGGTAGTTAGGATTAAGGATATTTGAACACATAACCGGGGTTATGAAATAAATTCGGTTTTTCCGAGTTTTCCGATATTACTAAACGGCGGAACCACTAGCAGAAAATAAATTTGAGTTGGTCTAGGCCTGTGTGAATGGAAAATCATTCACATTTTCCTAAAAGTAGGGCCTCTGGTAGTTAGGATTAAGGATATTTGAACACATAACCGGGATTATGAAATTAATTCGGGTTTTCCGAGTTTTCCGATATTACTAAACGGCGGAACCAATAGCAGAAAATAAATTTGAGTTGGCCTGTGTGAACGAAAAATCATTCACATTTTCCAAAAAGTAGGGCCCCTGGTAGTTAGGATTAAGGATATTTGAACACATATCCGGGGTTATGAAATAAATTCGGTTTTTCGAGTTTTCCGATATTACTAAACGGCAGAACCACTAGCGGAAAATAAATTTGAGTTGGTCTAGACCTGTGTGAACGAAAAATCATTCACATTTTCCAAAACGTAGGGCCTCTGGTAGTTAGGATTAAGGATATTTGAACACATAACCTGGATTATGAAATAAATTCGGTTTTTCCGAGTTTTCCGATATTACTAAACGGCGGAACCACTAGCAGAAAATAAATTTGAGTTGGTCTAGGCCTGTGTGAATGGAAAATCATTCACATTTTCCAAAAAGTAGGGCCTCTGGTAGTTAGGATTAAGGATATTTGAACACATAACCGGTATTATGAAATAAATTCGGTTTTTCCGAGTTTTCCGATATTACTAAACGGCGGAACCACTAGCGGAAAATAAATTTGAGTTGGTCTAGGCCTGTGTGATTGGAAAATCATTCACATTTTCCAAAAAGTAGGGCCTCTGGTAGTTAGGATTAAGGATATTTGAACACATAACCGGGATTATGAAATTAATTCGGTTTTTCCGAGTTTTCCGATATTACTAAACGGCGGAACCACTAACAGAAAATAAATTTGAGTTAGTCTAGACCTGTGTGAATGGAAAATCATTCACATTTTCCTAAAAGTAGGGCCTCTGGTAGTTAGGATTAAGGATATTTGAACACATAACCGGGGTTATGAAATAAATTCGGTTTTTCGAGTTTTCCGATATTACTAAACGGCGGAACCACTAGCGGAAAATAAATTTGAGTTGGTCTAGACCTGTGTGAACGGAAAATCATTCACATTTTCCAAAAAGTAGGGCCTCTGGTAGTTAGGATTAAGGATATTTGAACACATATCCGGGGTTATGAAATAAATTCGGTTTTTCGAGTTTTCCGATATTACTAAACGGCGGAACCACTAGCGGAAAATAAATTTGAGTTGGTCTAGGCCTGTGTGAACGGAAAATCATTCACATTTTCCAAAACGTAGGGCCTCTGGTAGTTAGGATTAAGGATATTTGAACACATAACCTGGATTATGAAATAAATTCGGTTTTTCCGAGTTTTCCGATATTACTAAACGGCGGAACCAATAGCAGAAAATAAATTTGAGTTGGTCTAGGCCTGTGTGAACGAAAAATCATTCACATTTTCCAAAAAGTAGGGCCTCTTGGTAGTTAGGATTAAGGATATTTGAACACATAACCGGGGTTATGAAATAATTTCGGTTTCTCCGAGTTCTTCGATATTACTAAACGGCGGAACCACTAGCAGAAAATACATTTGAGTTGGTCTAGGCCTGTGTGAACGGAAAATCATTCACATTTTCCAAAAAGTAGGGCCTCTGGTAGTTAGGATTAAGGATATTTGAACACATAACCGGGATTATGAAATAAATTCGGTTTTTCCGAGTTTTCCGATATTACTAAACGGCGGAACCAATAGCAGAAAATAAATTTGAGTTGGTCTAGGCCTGTGTGAACGGAAAATCATTCACATTTTCCAGAAAGTAGGGTCTCTGGTAGTTAGGATTAAGGATATTTGAACACATAACCGGGGTTATGAAATAAATTCGGTTTTCCGAGTTTTCCGATATTACTAAACGGCGGAACCAATAGCAGAAAATAAATTTGAGTTGGTCTAGGCCTGTGTGAACGGAAACTCATTCACATTTTCCAAAAAGTAGGGCCTCTGGTAGTTAGGATTAAGGATATTTGAACACATAACCGGGGTTATGAAATAAATTTGGTTTTCTGAGTTTTCCGATATTACTAAACGGCGGAACCACTAGCGGAAAATAAATTTGAGTTGGTCTAGGCCTGTGTGAACGGAAAATCATTCACATTTTCCAAAAAGTATGGCTTCTGGTAGTTAGGATTAAGGATATTTGAACACATAACCGGGGTTATGAAATAAATACGGTTTTCCGAAATTTTCGATATTACTAAACGGCGGAACCACTAGCGGAAAATAAATTTGAGTTGGTCTAGGCCTGTGTGAACGGAAAATCATTCACATTTTCCAAAAAGTAGGGCCTCTGGTAGTTAGGATTAAGGATATTTGAACACATAACCGGGATTATGAAATAAATTCGGTTTTTCCGAGTTTTCCGATATTACTAAACGGCGGAACCACTAGCGGAAAACTAATTTGAGTTGGTCTAGGCCTGTGTGAAAGGAAAATCATTCACATTTTCCAAAACGTAGGGCCTCTGGTAGTTAGGATTAAGGATATTTGAACACATAACCGGGATTATGAAATAAATTCGGTTTTTCCGAGTTTTCCGATATTACTAAACGGCGGAACCAATAGCAGAAAATACATTTGAGTTGGTCTAGGCCTGTGTGAACGGAAAATCATTCACATTTTCCAAAAAGTAGCACCTCTGGTAGTTAGGATTAAGGATATTTGAACACATAACCGGGGTTATGAAATAAATTCGGTTTTTCCGAGTTTTCCGATATTACTAAACGGCGGAACCAATAGCGGAAAATAAATTTGAGTTGGTCTAGGCCTGTGCGAACGGAAAATCATTCACATTTTCCAAAAAGTAGGGCCTCTGGTAGTTAGGATTAAGGATATTTGAACACATAACCGGGGTTATGAAATAAATTCGGTTTTTTCGAGTTTTCCGATATTATTAAACGGCGGAACCACTAGCGGAAAATAAATTTGAGTTAGTCTAGGCCTGTGGGAATGGAAAATCATTCACATTTTCCTAAAAGTAGGGCCTCTGGTAGTTAGGATTAAGGATATTTGAACACATAACCGGGATTATGAAATTAATTCGGGTTTTCCGAGTTTTCCGATATTACTAAACGGCGGAACCAATAGCAGAAAATAAATTTGAGTTGGCCTGTGTAAACGAAAAATCATTCACATTTTCCAAAAAGTAGGGCCTCTGGTAGTTAGGATTAAGGATATTTGAACACATAACCGGGGTTATGAAATAAATTCGGGTTTTCCGAGTTTTTCGATATTACTAAACGGCGGAACCACTAGCAGAAAATTAATTTGAGTTGGTCTAGGCCTGTGTGAATGGAAAATCATTCACATTTTCCAATAGTAGGGCCTCTGGTAGTTAGGATTAAGGATATTTGAACACATAACCGGGGTTATGAAATAAATTCGGTTTTTCCGAGTTTTCCGATATTACTAAACGGCGGAACCAATAGCAGAAAATAAATTTGAGTTGGTCTAGGCCTGTGTGAACGAAAAATCATTCACATTTTCCAAAAAGTAGGGCCTCTTGGTAGTTAGGATTAAGGATATTTGAACACATAACCGGGGTTATGAAATAAATTCGGTTTTCCGAGTTTTCCGATATTACTAAACGGCGGAACCACTAGCGGAAAATAAATTTGAGTTGGTCTAGGCCTGTGTGAACGGAAAATCATTCACATTTTCCAAAAAGTATGGCTTCTGGTAGTTAGGATTAAGGATATTTGAACACATAACCGGGGTTATGAAATAAATTCGGTTTTTCCGAGTTTTTCGATATTACTAAACGGCGGAACCACTAGCAGAAAATTAATTTGAGTTGGTCTAGGCCTGTGTGAACGGAAAATCATTCACATTTTGCAAAAAGTAGGGCCTCTGGTAGTTAGGATTAAGGATATTTGAACACATAACCGGTATTATGAAATAAATTCGGTTTTTCCGAGTTTTCCGATATTACTAAACGGCGGAACCAATAGCAGAAAATAAATTTGAGGTGGTCTAGGCCTGTGTGAACGGAAACTCATTCACATTTTCCAAAAAGTAGGGCCTCTGGTAGTTAGGATTATGGATATTTGAACACATAACCGGGGTTATGAAATAAATTCGGTTTTCCGAGTTTTCCGATATTACTAAACGGCGGATCCACTAGCGGAAAATAAATTTGAGTTGGTCTAGGCCTGTGTGAACGGAAAATCATTCACATTTTCCAAAAAGTATGGCTTCTGGTAGTTAGGATTAAGGATATTTGAACACATAACCGGGGTTATGAAATAAATTCGGTTTTTCCGAGTTTTTCGATATTACTAAACGGCGGAACCACTAGCAGAAAATTAATTTGAGTTGGTCTAGGCCTGTGTGAACGGAAAATCATTCACATTTTGCAAAAAGTAGGGCCTCTGGTAGTTAGGATTAAGGATATTTGAACACATAACCGGTATTATGAAATAAATTCGGTTTTTCCGAGTTTTCCGATATTACTAAACGGCGGAACCAATAGCAGAAAATAAATTTGAGTTGGTCTAGGCCTGTGTGAACGGAAACTCATTCACATTTTCCAAAAAGTAGGGTCTCTGGTAGTTAGGATTAAGGATATTTGAACACATAACCGGGGTTATGAAATAAATTCGGTTTTCCGAGTTTTCCGATATTACTAAACGGCGGAACCACTAGCGGAAAATAAATTTGAGTTGGTCTAGGCCTGTGTGAACGGAAAATCATTCACATTTTCCAAAAAGTATGGCTTCTGGTAGTTAGGATTAAGGATATTTGAACACATAACCGGGGTTATGAAATTAATTCGGTTTTCCGAAATTTTCGATATTACTAAACGGCGGAACCACTAGCGGAAAATAAATTTGAGTTGGTCTAGGCCTGTGTGAACGGATAATCAGTCACATTTTCCAAAAAGTAGGGCCTCTGGTAGTTAGGATTAAGGATATTTGAACACATAACCGGGATTATGAAATAAATTCGGTTTTTCCGAGTTTTCCGATATTACTGAACGGCGGAACCACTAGCGGAAAATAAATTTGAGTTGGTCTAGGCCTGTGTGAACGGAAAATCATTCACATTTTCCAAAAAGTAGGGCCTCTGGTAGTTAGGATTAAGGATATTTGAACACATAACTGGGGTTATGAAATAAATTCGGGTTTTCCGAGTTTTCCGATATTACTAAACGGCGGAACCACTAGCGGAAAATAAATTTAAGTTGGTCTACTCCTGTGTGAACGGAAAATCATTCACATTTTCCAGAAAGTAGGGTCTCTGGTAGTTAGGATTAAGGATATTTGAACACATAACCGGGATTATGAAATAAATTCGGGTTTTCCGAGTTTTCCGATATTACTAAACGGCGGAACCACTAGCAGAAAATAAATTTGAGTTGGTCTAGGCCTGTGTGAATGGAAAATCATTCACATTTTCCAAAAAGTAGGGCCTCTGGTAGTTACGATTAAGGATATTTGAACACATAACCGGTATTATGAAATAAATTCTTTTTTTTCCGAGTTTTCCGATATTACTAAACGGCGGAACCACTAGCGGAAAATAAATTTGAGTTGGTCTAGGCCTGTGTGAAAGGAAAATCATTCACATTTTCCAAAAAGTAGGGCCTCTGGTAGTTAGGATTAAGGATATTTGAACACATAACCGGGATTATGAAATTAATTCGGGTTTTACCGAGTTTTCCGATATTACTAAACGGCGGAACCAATAGCAGAAAATAAATTTGAGTTGGCCTGTGTGAACGAAAAATCATTCACATTTTCCAAAAAGTAGGGCCTCTGGTAGTTAGGATTAAGGATATTTGAACACATAACCGGGGTTATGAAATAAATTCGGGTTTTCCGAGTTTTTCGATATTACTAAACGGCGGAACCACTAGCAGAAAATTAATTTGAGTTAGTCTAGGCCTGTGTGAACGGAAAATCATTCACATTTTCCAAAAGTAGGGCCTCTGGTAGTTAGGATTAAGGATATTTGAACACATAACCGGGGTTATGAAATAAATTCGGTTTTTCCGAGTTTTCCGATATTACTAAACGGCGGAACCACTAGCAGAAAATAAATTTGAGTTAGTCTAGGCCTGTGTGAATGGAAAATCATTCACATTTTCCTAAAAGTAGGGCCTCTGATAGTTAGGATTAAGGATATTTGAACATATAACCGGGATTATGAAATTAATTCGGGTTTTCCGAGTTTTCCGATATTGCTAAACGGCGGAACCAATAGCAGAAAATAAATTTGAGTTGGCCTGTGTGAACGGAAAATCATTCACATTTTCCAAAAAGTAGGGCCTCTGGTAGTTAGGATTAAGGATATTTGAACACATAACCGGGGTTATGAAATAAATTCGGTTTTTCCGAGTTTTTCGATATTACTAAACGGCGGAACCACTAGCAGAAAATTAATTTGAGTTGGTCTAGGCCTGTGTGAACGGAAAATCATTCACATTTTCCAAAAAGTAGGGCCTCTAGTAGTTAGGATTAATGATATTTGAACACATAACCGGGATTATGAAATAAATTCGGTTTTTCCGAGTTTTCCGATATTAATAAACGGCGGAACCACTAGCAGAAAATAAATTTGAGTTGGTCTAGGCCTGTGTGAACGGAAAATCATTCACATTTTCCAAAAAGTAGGGTCTCTGGTAATTAGGATTAAGGATATTTGAACACATAACCGGGATTATGAAATAAATTCGGTTTTTCCGAGTTTTCCGATATTACTGAACGGCGGAACCACTAGCGGAAAATAAATTTGAGTTGGTCTAGGCCTGTGTGAACGGAAAATCATTCACATTTTCCAAAAAGTAGGGCCTCTGGTAGTTAGGATTAAGGATATTTGAACACATAACTGGGGTTATGAAATAAATTTGGGTTTTCCGAGTTTTCCGATATTACTAAACGGCGGAACCACTAGCGGAAAATAAATTTGAGTTGGTCTACTCCTGTGTCAACGGAAAATCATTCACATTTTCCAGAAAGTAGGGTCTCTGGTAGTTAGGATTAAGGATATTTGAACACAAAACCGGGATTATGAAATAAATTCGGTTTTTCCGAGTTTTCCGATATTACTAAACGGCGGAACCACTAGCAGAAAATAAATTTGAGTTGGTCTAGGCCTGTGTGAATGGAAAATCATTCACATTTTCCAAAAAGTAGGGCCTCTGGTAGTTAGGATTAAGGATATTTGAACACATAACCAGTATTATGAAATAAATTCGGGTTTTTCCGAGTTTTCCGATATTATTAAACGGCGGAACCACTAGCGGAAAATAAATTTGAGTTGGTCTAGGCCTGTGTGAAAGGAAAATCATTCACATTTTCCAAAAAGTAGGGCCTCTGGTAGTTAGGATTAAGGATATTTGAACACATAACCTGGATTATGAAATAAATTCGGTTTTTCCGAGTTTTCCGATGTTACTAAACGGCGGAACCACTAGCAGAAAATAAATTTGAGTTAGTCTAGGCCTGTGTGAACGGAAAATCATTCACATTTTCCAACACGTAGGGCCTCTGGTAGTTAGGATTAAGGATATTTGAACACATAACCGGGGTTATGAAATTAATTCGGTTTTCCGAAATTTTCGATATTACTAAACGGCGGAACCACTAGCGGAAAATAAATTTGAGTTGGTCTAGGCCTGTGTGAACGGATAATCATTCACATTTTCCAAAAAGTAGGGCCTCTGGTAGTTAGGATTAAGGATATTTGAACACATAACCGGGATTATGAAATAAATTCGGTTTTCCGAGTTTTCCGATATTACTGAACGGCGGAACCACTAGCGGAAAATAAATTTGAGTTGGTCTAGGCCTGTGTGAACGGAAAATCATTCACATTTTCCAAAAAGTAGGGCCTCTGGTAGTTAGGATTAAGGATATTTGAACACATAACTGGGGTTATGAAATAAATTCGGGTTTTCCGAGTTTTCCGATATTACTAAACGGCGGAACCACTAGCGGAAAATAAATTTAAGTTGGTCTACTCCTGTGTGAACGGAAAATCATTCACATTTTCCAGAAAGTAGGGTCTCTGGTAGTTAGGATTAAGGATATTTGAACACATAACCGGGATTATGAAATAAATTCGGGTTTTCCGAGTTTTCCGATATTACTAAACGGCGGAACCACTAGCAGAAAATAAATTTGAGTTGGTCTAGGCCTGTGTGAATGGAAAATCATTCACATTTTCCAAAAAGTAGGGCCTCTGGTAGTTACGATTAAGGATATTTGAACACATAACCGGTATTATGAAATAAATTCTTTTTTTTCCGAGTTTTCCGATATTACTAAACGGCGGAACCACTAGCGGAAAATAAATTTGAGTTGGTCTAGGCCTGTGTGAAAGGAAAATCATTCACATTTTCCAAAAAGTAGGGCCTCTGGTAGTTAGGATTAAGGATATTTGAACACAAAACCGGGATTATGAAATTAATTCGGGTTTTACCGAGTTTTCCGATATTACTAAACGGCGGAACCAATAGCAGAAAATAAATTTGAGTTGGTCTAGGCCTGTGTGAACGAAAAATCATTCACATTTTCCAAAAAGTAGGGCCTCTGGTAGTTAGGATTAAGGATATTTGAACACATAACCGGGGTTATGAAATAAATTCGGGTTTTCCGAGTTTTTCGATATTACTAAACGGCGGAACCACTAGCAGAAAATTAATTTGAGTTAGTCTAGGCCTGTGTGAACGGAAAATCATTCACATTTTCCAAAAGTAGGGCCTCTGGTAGTTAGGATTAAGGATATTTGAACACATAACCGGGGTTATGAAATAAATTCGGTTTTTCCGAGTTTTCCGATATTACTAAACGGCGGAACCACTAGCAGAAAATAAATTTGAGTTAGTCTAGGCCTGTGTGAACGGAAAATCATTCACATTTTCCAAAAAGTAGGGTCTCTGGTAATTAGGATTAAGGATATTTGAACACATAACCGGGGTTATGAAATAAATTCGGGTTTTCCGAGTTTTTCGATATTACTAAACGGCGGAACCACTAGCAGAAAATTAATTTGAGTTAGTCTAGGCCTGTGTGAACGGAAAATCATTCACATTTTCCAAAAGTAGGGCCTCTGGTAGTTAGGATTAAGGATATTTGAACACATAACCGGGGTTATGAAATAAATTCGGTTTTTCCGAGTTTTCCGATATTACTAAACGGCGGAACCACTAGCAGAAAATAAATTTGAGTTAGTCTAGGCCTGTGTGAACGGAAAATCATTCACATTTTCCAAAAAGTAGGGTCTCTGGTAATTAGGATTAAGGATATTTGAACACATAACCGGGATTATGAAATAAATTCGGTTTTTCCGAGTTTTCCGATATTACTGAACGGCGGAACCACTAGCGGAAAATAAATTTGAGTTGGTCTAGGCCTGTGTGAACGGAAAATCATTCACATTTTCCAAAAAGTAGGGCCTCTGGTAGTTAGGATTAAGGATATTTGAACACATAACTGGGGTTATGAAATAAATTCGGGTTTTACCGAGTTTTCCGATATTACTAAACGGCGGAACCAATAGCAGAAAATAAATTTGAGTTGGCCTGTGTGAACGAAAAATCATTCACATTTTCCAAAAAGTAGGGCCTCTGGTAGTTAGGATTAAGGATATTTGAACACATAACCGGGGTTATGAAATAAATTCGGGTTTTCCGAGTTTTTCGATATTACTAAACGGCGGAACCACTAGCAGAAAATTAATTTGAGTTGGTCTAGGCCTGTGTGAACGGAAAATCATTCACACTTTCCAAAAAGTAGGGCCTCTAGTAGTTAGGATTAATGATATTTGAACACATAACCGGGATTATGAAATAAATTCGGTTTTTCCGAGTTTTCCGATATTAATAAACGGCGGAACCACTAGCAGAAAATAAATTTGAGTTGGTCTAGGCCTGTGTGAACGGAAAATCATTCACATTTTCCAAAAAGTAGGGTCTCTGGTAATTAGGATTAAGGATATTTGAACACATAACCGGGATTATGAAATAAATTCGGTTTTTCCGAGTTTTCCGATATTACTGAACGGCGGAACCACTAGCGGAAAATAAATTTGAGTTGGTCTAGGCCTGTGTGAACGGAAAATCATTCACATTTTCCAAAAAGTAGGGCCTCTGGTAGTTAGGATTAAGGATATTTGAACACATAACTGGGGTTATGAAATAAATTCGGGTTTTCCGAGTTTTCCGATATTACTAAACGGCGGAACCACTAGCGGAAAATAAATTTAAGTTGGTCTACTCCTGTTTGAACGGAAAATCATTCACATTTTCCAGAAAGTAGGGTCTCTGGTAGTTAGGATTAAGGATATTTGAACACAAAACCAGGATTATGAAATAAATTCGGTTTTTCCGAGTTTTCCGATATTACTAAACGGCGGAACCACTAGCAGAAAATAAATTTGAGTTGGTCTAGGCCTGTGTGAATGGAAAATCATTCACATTTTCCAAAAAGTAGGGCCTCTGGTAGTTAGGATTAATGATATTTGAACACATAACCAGTATTATGAAATAAATTCGGGTTTTTCCGAGTTTTCCGATATTATTAAACGGCGGAACCACTAGCGGAAAATAAATTTGAGTTGGTCTAGGCCTGTGTGAAAGGAAAATCATTCACATTTTCCAAAAAGTAGGGCCTCTGGTAGTTAGGATTAAGGATATTTGAACACATAACCTGGATTATGAAATAAATTCGGTTTTTCCGAGTTTTCCGATGTTACTAAACGGCGGAACCACTAGCAGAAAATAAATTTGAGTTAGTCTAGGCCTGTGTGAACGGAAAATCATTCACATTTTCCAAAAAGTAGGGCCTCTGGGAGTTAGGATTAAGGATATTTGAACACATAACCGGGGTTATGAAATAAATTCGGTTTTTCGAGTTTTCCGATATTACTAAACGGCGGAACCACTAGCGGAAAATAAATTTGAGTTGGTCTAGACCTGTGTAAACGGAAAATCATTCACATTTTCCAAAAAGTAGGGCCTCTGGTAGTTAGGATTAAGGATATTTGAACACATAACCGGGATTATAAAATAAATTCGGTTTTTCCGAGTTTTCCGATATTACTAAACGGCGGAACCACTAGCAGAGAATAAATTTGAGTTGGTCTACTCCTGTGTGAACGGAAAATCATTCACATTTTCCAAAAAGTATGGCCTCTGGTAGTTAGGATTAAGGATATTTGAACACATAACTGGGGTTATGAAATTAATTCGGGTTTTCCGAGTTTTCCGATATTACTAAACGGCGGAACCACTAGCAGAAAATAAATTTGAGTTAGTCTAGGCCTGTGTGAATGGAAAATCATTCACATTTTCCTAAAAGTAGGGCCTCTGGTAGTTAGGATTAAGGATATTTGAACACATAACCGGGATTATGAAATTAATTCGGGTTTTCCGAGTTTTCCGATATTACTAAACGGCGGAACCAATAGCAGAAATTAAATTTGAGTTGGCCTGTGTGAACGAAAAATCATTCACATTTTCCAAAAAGTAGGGCCTCTGGTAGTTAGGATTAAGGATATTTGAACACATAACCGGGGTTATGAAATAAATTCGGTTTTTCCGAGTTTTTCGATATTACTAAATGGCGGAACCACTAGCAGAAAATACATTTGAGTTGGTCTAGGCCTGTGTGAACGGAAAATCATTCACATTTTCCAAAAAGTATGGCCTCTGGTAGTTAGGATTAATGATATTTGAACACATAACCGGGATTATGAAATAAATTCGGTTTTTCCGAGTTTTCCGATATTACTAAACGGCGGAACCACTAGCAGAAAATAAATTTGAGTTGGTCTAGGCCTGTGTGAACGGAAAATCATTCACATTTTCCAAAAAGTAGGGTCTCTGGTAGTTAGGATTAAGGATATTTGAACACATAACCGGGATTTTGAAATAAATTCGGGTTTTCCGAGTTTTCCGATATTACTAAACGGCGGAACCACTAGCGGAAAATAAATTTGAGTTGGTCTAGGCCTGTGTAAACGGAAAATCATTCACATTTTCCAAAAAGTAGGGCCTCTGGTAGTTAGGATTAAGGATATTTGAACACATAACTGGGGTTATGAAATAAATTCGGGTTTTCCGAGTTTTCCGATATTACTAAACGGCGGAACCACTAGCGGAAAATTAATTTGAGTTGGTCTACTCCTGTGTGAACGGAAAATCATTCACATTTTCCAGAAAGTAGGGCGTCTTGTAGTTAGGATTAAGGATATTTGAACACATAACCGGGATTATGAAATAAATTCGGTTTTTCCGAGTTTTCCGATATTACTAAACGGCGGAACCACTAGCAGAAAATAAATTTGAGTTGGTCTAGGCCTGTGTGAATGGAAAATCATTCACATTTTCCAAAAAGTAGGGCCTCTGGTAGTTAGGATTAAGGATATTTGAACACTAATCGGGGTTATGAAATAAATTCGGTTTTTCCGAGTTTTCCGATATTACTAATCGGCGGAACCACTAGCAGAAAATAAATTTGAGTTGGTCTACTCCTGTGTGAATGGAAAATCATTCACATTTTCCAAAAAGTAGGGCCTCTGGTAGTTAGGATTAAGGATATTTGAACACATAACCGGGGTTATGAAATAAATTTGGTTTTCCGAGTTTTCCGATATTACTAAACGGCGGAACCACTAGCGGAAAATAAATTTGAGTTGGTCTAGGCCTGTGTGAACGGAAAATCATTCACATTTTCCAAAAAGTAGGGCCTCTGGTAGTTAGGATTAAGGATATTTGAACACATAACTGGGATTATGAAATAAATTCGGTTTTTCCGAGTTTTCCGATATTACTAAACGGCGGAACCAATAGCAGAAAATAAATTTGAGTTTGCCTGTGTGAACGAAAAATCATTCACATTTTCCAAAAAGTAGGGCCTCTGGTAGTTAGGATTAAGGATATTTGAACACATAACCGGGGTTATGAAATAAATTTGGGTTTTCCGAGTTTTTTGATATTACTAAACGGCGGAACCACTAGCAGAAAATTAATTTGAGTTAGTCTAGGCCTGTGTGAACGGAAAATCATTCACATTTTCCAAAAGTAGGACCTCTGGTAGTTAAGATTAAGGATATTTGAACACATAACCGGGGTTATGAAATAAATTCGGTTTTTCCGAGTTTTCCGATATTACTAAACGGCGGAACCACTAGCAGAAAATAAATTTGAGTTAGTCTAGGCCTGTGTGAACGGAAAATCATTCACATTTTCCTAAAAGTAGGGCCTCTGATAGTTCGGATTAAGGATATTTGAACACACAACCGGGATTATGAAATTAATTCGGGTTTTCCGAGTTTTCCGATATTACTAAACGGCGGAACCAATAGCAGAAAATAAATTTGAGTTGGCCTGTGTGAACGAAAAATCATTCACATTTTCCAAAAAGTAGGGCGTCTGGTAGTTAGGATTAAGGATATTTGAACACATAACCGGGGTTATGAAATAAATTCGGTTTTTCCGAGTTTTTCGATATTACTAAACGGCGGAACCACTAGCAGAAAATTAATTTGAGTTGATCTAGGCCTGTGCGAACGGAAAATCATTCACATTTTCCAAAAAGTAGGGTCTCTGGTAGTTAGGATTAAGGATATTTGAACACATAACCGGGGTTATGAAATAAATTCGGTTTTTCCGAGTTTTCCGATATTACTAAACGGCGGAACCACTAGCAGAAAATAAATTTGAGTTGGTCTAGGCCTGTGTGATTGGAAAATCATTCACATTTTCCAAAAAGTAGGGCCTCTGGTAGTTAGGATTAAGGATATTTGAACACATAACCGGAGTTATGAAATAAATTCGGTTTTTCCGAGTTTTCCGATATTACTAAACGGCGGAACCACTAGCAGAAAATAAATTTGAGTTGGTCTAGGCCTGTGTGATTGGAAAATCATTCACATTTTCCAAAAAGTAGGGCCTCTGGTAGTTAGGATTAAGGATATTTGAACACATAACCGGGATTATAAAATAAATTCGGGTTTTCCGAGTTTTCCGATATTACTAAACGGCCGAACCACTAGCAGAGAATAAATTTGAGTTGGTCTACTCCTGTGTGAACGGAAAATCATTCACATTTTCCAAAAAGTAGGGCCTTTGGTAGTTAGGATTAAGGATATTTGAACACATAACCGGGGTTATGAAATAAATTCGGTTTTTCCGAGTTTTCCGATATTACTAAACGGCAGAACCACTAGCAGAAAATAAATTTGAGTTGGCCTGTGTGAACGAAAAATCATTCACATTTTCCAAAAAGTAGGGCCTCTGGTAGTTAGGATTAAGGATATTTGAACACATAACCGGGGTTATGAAATAAATTCGGGTTTTCCGAGTTTTTCGATATTACTAAACGGCGGAACCACTAGCAGAAAATTAATTTGAGTTGGTCTAGGCCTGTGTGAACGGAAAATCATTCACATTTTCCAAAAGTAGGGCCTCTGGTAGTTAGGATTAAGGATATTTGAACACATAACCGGGGTTATGAAATAAATTCGGTTTTTCCGAGTTTTCCGATATTACTAAACGGCGGAACCACTAGCAGAAAATACATTTGAGTTGGTCTAGGCCTGTGTGAACGGAAAATCATTCACATTTTCCAAAAAGTAGGGTCTCTGGTAGTTAGGATTAAGGATATTTGAACACATAATCGGTGTTATGAAATAAATTCGGTTTTTCCGAGTTTTCCGATATTACTAAACGGCGGAACCACTAGCAGAAAATAAATATGAGTTGGTCTAGGCCTGTGTGAACGGAAAATCATTCACATTTTCCAGAAAGTAGGGCCTCTGGTAGTTAGGATTAAGGATATTTGAACACATAACCGGGATTATGAAATAAATTCGGTTTTTCCGAGTTTTCCGATATTACTAAACGGCGGAACCACTAGCGGAAAATTAATTTGAGTTGGTCTAGGCCTGTGTGAACGGAAAATCATTCACATTTTCCAAAAAGTAGGGCCTCTGGTAGTTAGGATTAAGGATATTTGAACACATAACCGGGACTATGAAATAAATTCGGTTTTTCCGAGTTTTCCGATATTACTAAACGGCGGAACCACTAGCGGAAAATAAATTTGAGTTGGTCTAGGCCTGTGTGAACGGAAAATCATTCACATTTTCCAAAAAGTAGGGCCTCTGGTAGTTAGGATTAAGGATATTTGAAAAAATAACTGGGGTTATGAAATAAATTCGGTTTTTCCGAGTTTTCCGATATTACTAAACGGCGGAACCACTAGCGGAAAGTTAATTTGAGTTGGACTAAGCCTGTGTGAATGGAAAATCATTCACATTTTCCTAAAAGTAGGGCCTCTGGTAGTTAGGATTAAGGATATTTGAACACATAACCGGGGTTATGAAATAAATTCGGTTTTTCGAGTTTTCCGATATTACTAAACGGCGGAACCACTAGCGGAAAATAAATTTGAGTTGGTCTAGACCTGTGTGAACGGAAAATCATTCACATTTTCCAAAAAGTAGGGCCTCTGGTAGTTAGGATTAAGGATATTTGAACACATATCCGGGGTTATGAAATAAATTCGGGTTTTCGAGTTTTCCGATATTACTAAACGGCGGAACCACTAGCGGAAAATAAATTTGAGTTGGTCTAGGCCTGTGTGAACGGAAAATCATTCACATTTTCCAAAACGTAGGGCCTCTGGTAGTTAGGATTAAGGATATTTGAACACATAACCTGGATTATGAAATAAATTCGGTTTTTCCGAGTTTTCCGATATTACTAAACGGCGGAACCAATAGCAGAAAATAAATTTGAGTTGGTCTAGGCCTGTGTGAACGAAAAATCATTCACATTTTCCAAAAAGTATGACCTCTTGGTAGTTAGGATTAAGGATATTTGAACACATAACCGGGATTATGAAATAAATTCGGTTTTTCCGAGTTTTTCGATATTACTAAACGGCGGAACCACTAGCAGAAAATACATTTGAGTTGGTCTAGGCCTGTGTGAACGGAAAATCATTCACATTTTCCAAAAAGTAGGGCCTCTGGTAGTTAGGATTAAGGATATTTGAACACATAACCGGGGTTATGAAATAAATTCGGTTTTTCCGAGTTTTCCGATATTACTAAACGGCGGAACCAATAGCAGAAAATAAATTTGAGTTGGTGTAGGCCTGTGTGAACGGAAAATCATTCACATTTTCCAGAAAGTAGGGTCTCTGGTAGTTAGGATTAAGGATATTTGAACACATAACCGGGGTTATGAAATAAATTCGGTTTTCCGAGTTTTCCGATATTACTAAACGGCGGAACCAATAGCAGAAAATAAATTTGAGTTGGTCTAGGCCTGTGTGAACGGAAACTCATTCACATTTTCCAAAAAGTAGGGCCTCTGGTAGTTAGGATTAAGGATATTTGAACACATAACCGGGGTTATGAAATAAATTCGGTTTTCCGAGTTTTCCGATATTACTAAACGGCGGAACCACTAGCGGAAAATAAATTTGAGTTGGTGTAGGCCTGTGTGAACGGAAAATCATTCACATTTTCCAGAAAGTAGGGTCTCTGGTAGTTAGGATTAAGGATATTTGAACACATAACCGGGGTTATGAAATAAATTCGGTTTTCCGAGTTTTCCGATATTACTAAACGGCGGAACCAATAGCAGAAAATAAATTTGAGTTGGTCTAGGCCTGTGTGAACGGAAACTCATTCACATTTTCCAAAAAGTAGGGCCTCTGGTAGTTAGGATTAATGATATTTGAACACATAACCGGGATTATGAAATAAATTCGGTTTTTCCGAGTTTTCCGATATTACTAAACGGCGGAACCACTAGCGGAAAACTAATTTGAGTTGGTCTAGGCCTGTGTGAAAGGAAAATCATTCACATTTTCCAAAAAGTAGGGCCTCTGGTAGTTAGGATTAAGGATATTTGAACACATAACCGGGATTATGAAATAAATTCGGTTTTTCCGAGTTTTCCAATATTACTAAACGGCGGAACCAATAGCATAAAATACATTTGAGTTGGTCTAGGCCTGTGTGAACGGAAAATCATTCACATTTTCCAAAAAGTAGCACCTCTGGTAGTTAGGATTAAGGATATTTGAACACATAACCGGGGTTATGAAATAAATTCGGTTTTTCCGAGTTTTCCGATATTACTAAACGGCGGAACCAATAGCGGAAAATAAATTTGAGTTGGTCTAGGCCTGTGCGAACGGAAAATCATTCACATTTTCTAAAAAGTAGGGCCTCTGGTAGTTAGGATTAAGGATATTTGAACACATAACCGGGGTTATGAAATAAATTCGGTTTTTCCGAGTTTTCCGATATTACTAAACGGCGGAACCACTAGCAGAAAATAAATTTGAGTTGGTCTAGGCCTGTGTGATTGGAAAATCATTCACATTTTCCAAAAAGTAGGGCCTCTGGTAGTTAGGATTAAGGATATTTGACCACATAACCGGGATTATAAAATAAATTTTCCGATATTACTAAACGGCCGATCCACTAGCAGAGAATAAATTTGAGTTGGTCTACTCCTGTGTGAACGGAAAATCATTCACATTTTCCAAAATGTAGGGCCTCTGGTAGTTAGGATTAAGGATATTTGAACACATAACCGGGGTTATGAAATAAATTCGGTTTTTTCGAGTTTTCCGATATTACTAAACGGCGGAACCACTAACAGAAAATAAATTTGAGTTAGTCTAGGCCTGTGGGAATGGAAAATCATTCACATTTTCCTAAAAGTATGGCCTCTGGTAGTTAGGATTAAGGATATTTGAACACATAACCGGGATTATGAAATTAATTCGGGTTTTCCGAGTTTTCCGATATTACTAAACGGCGGAACCAATAACAGAAAATAAATTTGAGTTGGCCTGTGTGAACGAAAAATCATTGACATTTTCCAAAAAGTAGGGCCTCTGGTAGTTAGGATTAAGGATATTTGAACACATAACCGGGGTTATGAAATAAATTCGGGTTTTCCGAGTTTTTCGATATTACTAAACGGCGGAACCACTAGCAGAAAATTAATTTGAGTTGGTCTAGGCCTGTGTGAACGGAAAATCATTCACATTTTCCAATAGTAGGGCCTCTGGTAGTTAGGATTAAGGATATTTGAACACATAACCGGGGTTATGAAATAAATTCGGGTTTTCCGAGTTTTCCGATATTACTAAACGGCGGAACCAATAGCAGAAAATAAATTTGAGTTGGCCTGTGTGAACGAAAAATCATTCACATTTTCCAAAAAGTAGGGCCTCTGGTAGTTAGGATTAAGGATATTTGAACACATAACCGGGGTTATGAAATAAATTCGGTTTTTCCGAGTTTTTCGATATTACTAAACGGCGGAACCACTAGCAGAAAATTAATTTGAGTTGGTCTAGGCCTGTGTGAACGGAAAATCATTCACATTTTCCAAAAAGTAGGGCCTCTGGTAGTTAGGATTAATGATATTTGAACACATAACCGGGATTATGAAATAAATTCGGTTTTTCCGAGTTTTCCGATATTACTAAACGGCGGAACCACTAGCAGAAAATAAATTTGAGTTGGTCTAGGCCTGTGTGAACGGAAAATCATTCACATTTTCCAAAAAGTAGGGTCTCTGGTAGTTAGGATTAAGGATATTTGAACACATAACTGGGATTATGAAATAAATTCGGTTTTTCCGAGTTTTCCGATATTACTGAACGGCGGAACCACTAGCGGAAAATAAATTTGAGTTGGTCTAGGCCTGTGTGAACGGAAAATTATTCACATTTTCCAAAAAGTAGGGCCTCTGGTAGTTAGGATTAAGGATATTTGAACACATAACTGGGGTTATGAAATAAATTCGGGTTTTCCGAGTTTTCCGATATTACTAAACGGCGGAACCACTAGCGGAAAATAAATTTAAGTTGGTCTACTCCTGTGTGAACGGAAAATCATTCACATTTTCCAGAAACTAGGGTCTCTGGTAGTTAGGATTAAGGATATTTGAACACGTAACCGGGATTATGAAATAAATTCTGTTTTTCCGAGTTTTCCGATATTACTAAACGGCGGAACCACTAGCAGAAAATAAATTTGAGTTGGTCTAGGCCTGTGTGAATGGAAAATCATTCACATTTTCCAAAAAGTAGGGCCTCTGGTAGTTAGGATTAAGGATATTTGAACACATAACCGGTATTATGAAATAAATTCGGTTTTTCCGAGTTTTCCGATATTACTAAACGGCGGAACCACTAGCGGAAAATAAATTTGAATTGGTCTAGGCCTGTGTGAACGGAAAATCATTCACATTTTCCAAAAAGTAGGGCCTCTGGTAGTTAGGATTAAGAATATTTGAACACATAACCTGGATTATGAAATAAATTCGGTTTTTCCGAGTTTTCCGATATTACTAAACGGCGGAACCACTAGCAGAAAATAAATTTGAGTTAGTCTAGGCCTGTGTGAATGGAAAATCATTCTTATTTTCCTAAAAGTAGGGCCTCTTGGTAGTTAGGATTAAGGATATTTGAACACATAACCGGGGTTATGAAATAAATTCGGTTTTTCCGAGTTTTTCGATATTACTAAACGGCGGAACCACTAGCAGAAAATACATTTGAGTTGGTCTAGGCCTGTGTGAACGGAAAATCATTCACATTTTCCAAAAAGTAGGGCCTCTGGTAGTTAGGATTAAGGATATTTGAACACATAACCGGGGTTATGAAATAAATTCGGTTTTTCGAGTTTTCCGATATTACTAAACGGCGGAACCACTAGCGGAAAATAAATTTGAGTTGGTCTAGACCTGTGTGAACGGAAAATCATTCACATTTTCCAAAAAGTATGGCCTCTGGAAGTTAGGATTAAGGATATTTGAACACATATCCGGGGTTATGAAATAAATTCGGGTTTTCGAGTTTTCCGATATTACTAAACGGCGGAACCACTAGCGGAAAATAAATTTGAGTTGGTCTAGGCCTGTGAGAACGGAAAATCATTCACATTTTCCAAAACGTAGGGCCTCTGGTAGTTAGGATTAAGGATATTTGAACACATAACCTGGATTATGAAATAAATTCGGGTTTTCCGAGTTTTCCGATATTACTAAACGGCGGAACCAATAGCAGAAAATAAATTTGAGTTGGCCTAGGCCTGTGTGAACGAAAAATCATTCACATTTTCCAAAAAGTAGGGCCTCTTGGTAGTTAGGATTAAGGATATTTGAACACATAACCGGGGTTATGAAATAAATTCGGTTTTTCCGAGTTTTTCGATATTACTAAACGGCGGAACCACTAGCAGAAAATACATTTGAGTTGGTCTAGGCCTGTGTGAACGGAAAATCATTCACATTTTCCAAAAAGTAGGGCCTCTGGTAGTTAGGATTAAGGATATTTGAACACATAACCGGGATTATGAAATAAATTCGGTTTTTCCGAGTTTTCCGATATTACTAAACGGCGGAACCAATAGCAGAAAATAAATTTGAGTTGGTCTAGGCCTGTGTGAATGGAAAATCATTCACATTTTCCAGAAAGTAGGGTCTCTGGTAGTTAGGATTAAGGATATTTGAACACATAACCGGGGTTATGAAATAAATTCGGTTTTCCGAGTTTTCCGATATTACTAAACGGCGGAACCACTAGCGGAAAATAAATTTGAGTTGGTCTAGGCCTGTGTGAACGGAAAATCATTCACATTTTCCAAAAAGTATGGCTTCTGGTAGTTAGGATTAAGGATATTTGAACACATAACCGGGGTTATGAAATAAATTCGGTTTTTCCGAGTTTTTCGATATTACTAAACGGCGGAACCACTAGCAGAAAATTAATTTGAGTTGGTCTAGGCCTGTGTGAACGGAAAATCATTCACATTTTGCAAAAAGTAGGGCCTCTGGTAGTTAGGATTAAGGATATTTGAACACATAACCGGTATTATGAAATAAATTCGGTTTTTCCGAGTTTTCCGATATTACTAAACGGCGGAACCAATAGCAGAAAATAAATTTGAGTTGGTCTAGGCCTGTGTGAACGGAAAATCATTCACATTTTCCAAAAAGTATGGCTTCTGGTAGTTAGGATTATGGATATTTGAACACATAACCGGGGTTATGAAATAAATTCGGTTTTCCGAAATTTTCGATATTACTAAACGGCGGAACCACTAGCGGAAAATAAATTTGAGTTGGTCTAGGCCTGTGTGAACGGATAATCATTCACATTTTCCAAAAAGTATGGCCTCTGGTAGTTAGGATTAAGGATATTTGAACACATAACCGGGGTTATGAAATAAATTCGGTTTTCCGAAATTTTCGATATTACTAAACGGCGGAACCACTAGCGGAAAATAAATTTGAGTTGGTCTAGGCCTGTGTGAACGGATAATCATTCACATTTTCCAAAAAGTAGGGCCTCTGGTAGTTAGGATTAAGGATATTTGAACACATAACCGGGATTATGAAATAAATTCGGTTTTTCCGAGTTTTCCGATATTACTGAACGGCGGAACCACTAGCGGAAAATAAATTTGAGTTGGTCTAGGCCTGTGTGAACGGAAAATCATTCACATTTTCCAAAAAGTAGGGCCTCTGGTAGTTAGGATTAAGGATATTTGAACACATAACTGGGGTTATGAAATAAATTCGGGTTTTCCGAGTTTTCCGATATTACTAAACGGCGGAACCACTAGCGGAAAATAAATTTAAGTTGGTCTACTCCTGTGTGAACGGAAAATCATTCACATTTTCCAGAAAGTAGGGTCTCTGGTAGTTAGGATTAAGGATATTTGAACACATAACCGGGATTATGAAATAAATTCGGGTTTTCCGAGTTTTCCGATATTACTAAACGGCGGAACCACTAGCAGAAAATTAATTTGAGTTGGTCTAGGCCTGTGTGAACGGAAAATCATTCACATTTTCCAAAAAGTAGGGCTTCTGGTAGTTAGGATTAAGGATATTTGAACACATAACCGGGGTTATGAAATAAATTCGGTTTTCCGAAATTTTCGATATTACTAAACGGCGGAACCACTAGCGGAAAATAAATTTGAGTTGGTCTACTCCTGTGTGAACGGAAAATCATTCACATTTTCCAGAAAGTAGGGTCTCTGGTAGTTAGGATTAAGGATATTTGAACACATAACCGGGGTTATGAAATAAATTCGGTTTTCCGAAATTTTCGATATTACTAAACGGCGGAACCACTAGCGGAAAATAAATTTGAGTTGGTCTAGGCCTGTGTGAACGGATAATCATTCACATTTTCCAAAAAGTAGGGCCTCTGGTAGTTAGGATTAAGGATATTTGAACACATAACCGGGATTATGAAATAAATTCGGTTTTTCCGAGTTTTCCGATATTACTGAACGGCGGAACCACTAGCGGAAAATAAATTTGAGTTGGTCTAGGCCTGTGTGAACGGAAAATCATTCACATTTTCCAAAAAGTATGGCTTCTGGTAGTTAGGATTAAGGATATTTGAACACATAACCGGGGTTATGAAATAAATTCGGTTTTTCCGAGTTTTTCGATATTACTAAACGGCGGAACCACTAGCAGAAAATTAATTTGAGTTGGTATAGGCCTGTGTGAACGGAAAATCATTCACATTTTGCAAAAAGTAGGGCCTCTGGTAGTTAGGATTAAGGATATTTGAACACATAACCGGTATTATGAAATAAATTCGGTTTTTCCGAGTTTTCCGATATTACTAAACGGCGGAACCAATAGCAGAAAATAAATTTGAGTTGGTGTAGGCCTGTGTGAACGGAAACTCATTCACATTTTCCAAAAAGTAGGGCCTCTGGTAGTTAGGATTATGGATATTTGAACACATAACCGGGGTTATGAAATAAATTCGGTTTTCCGAGTTTTCCGATATTACTAAACGGCGGCACCACTAGCGGAAAATAAATTTGAGTTGGTCTAGGCCTGTGTGAACGGAAAATCATTCACATTTTCCAAAAAGTACGGCTTCTGGTAGTTAGGATTAAGGATATTTGAACACATAACCGGGGTTATGAAATAAATTCGGTTTTCCGAAATTTTCGATATTACTAAACGGCGGAACCACTAGCGGAAAATAAATTTGAGTTTGTCTAGGCTTGTGTGAACGGATAATCATTCACATTTTCCAAAAAGTAGGGCCTCTGGTAGTTAGGATTAAGGATATTTGAACACATAACCGGGGTTATGAAATAAATTCGGTTTTCCGAGTTTTCCGATATTAATAAACGGCGGAACCACTAGCGGAAAATAAATTTGAGTTGGTCTAGGCCTGTGTGAACGGAAAATCATTCACATTTTCCAAAAAGTATGGCTTCTGGTAGTTAGGATTAAGGATATTTGAACACATAACCGGGGTTATGAAATAAATTCGGTTTTTCGAAATTTTCGATATTACTAAACGGCGGAACCATTAGCGGAAAATAAATTTGAGTTGGTCTAGGCCTGTGTGAACGGAAAATCATTCACATTTTCCAAAAAGTAGGGCCTCTGGTAGTTAGGATTAAGGATATTTGAACACATAACTGGGGTTATGAAATAAATTCGGGTTTTCCGAGTTTTCCGATATTACTGAACGGCGGAACCACTAGCGGAAAATAAATTTGAGTTGGTCTAGGCCTGTGTGAACGGAAAATCATTCACATTTTCCAAAAAGTATGGCTTCTGGTAGTTAGGATTAAGGATATTTGAACACATAACCGGGGTTATGAAATAAATTCGGTTTTCCGAAATTTTCGATATTACTAAACGGCGGAACCATTAGCGGAAAATAAATTTGAGTTGGTCTAGGCCTGTGTGAACGGATAATCATTCACATTTTCCAAAAAGTAGGGCCTCTGGTAGTTAGGATTAAGGATATTTGAACACATAACCGGGATTATGAAATAAATTCGGTTTTTCCGAGTTTTCCGATATTACTGAACGGCGGAACCACTAGCGGAAAATAAATTTGAGTTGGTCTAGGCCTGTGTGAACGGAAAATCATTCACATTTTCCAAAAAGTAGGGCCTCTGGTAGTTAGGATTAAGGATATTTGAACACATAACTGGGGTTATGAAATAAATTCGGGTTTTCCGAGTTTTCCGATATTACTAAACGGCGGAACCACTAGCGGAAAATAAATTTAAGTTGGTCTACTCCTGTGTGAACGGAAAATCATTCACATTTTCCAGAAAGTAGGGTCTCTGGTAGTTAGGATTAAGGATATTTGAACACATAACCGGAATTATGAAATAAATTCGGGTTTTCCGAGTTTTCCGATATTACTAACGGCGGAACCACTAGCAGAAAATAAATTTGAGTTGGTCTAGGCCTGTGTGAATGGAAAATCATTCACATTTTCCAAAAAGTAGGGCCTCTGGTAGTTACGATTAAGGATATTTGAACACATAACCGGGATTATGAAATTAATTCGGGTTTTCCTAGTTTTCCGATATTACTAAACGGCGGAACCACTAGCGGAAAATAAATTTGAGTTGGTCTAGGCCTGTGTGAAAGGAAAATCATTCACATTTTCCAAAAAGTAGGGCCTCTGGTAGTTAGGATTAAGGATATTTGAACACATAACCGGGATTATGAAATTAATTCGGGTTTTCCGAGTTTTCCGATATTACTAAACGGCGGAACCAATAGCAGAAAATAAATTTGAGTTGGCCTGTGTGAACGAAAAATCATTCACATTTTCCAAAAAGTAGGGCCTCTGGTAGTTAGGATTAAGGATATTTGAACACATAACCGGGGTTATGAAATAAATTCGGGTTTTCCGAGTTTTTCGATATTACTAAACGGCGGAACCACTAGCAGAAAATAAATTTGAGTTAGTCTAGGCCTGTGTGAACGGAAAATCATTCACATTTTCCAAAAGTAGGGCCTCTGGTAGTTAGGATTAAGGATATTGGAACACATAACCGGGGTTATGAAATAAGTTCGGTTTTTCCGAGTTTTCCGATATTACTAAACGGCGGAACCACTAGCAGAAAATAAATTTGAGTTAGTCTAGGCCTGTGTGAATGGAAAATCATTCACATTTTCCTAAAAGTAGGGCCTCTGATAGTTAGGATTAAGGATATTTGAACATATAACCGGGATTATGAAATTAATTCGGGTTTTCCGAGTTTTCCGATATTACTAAACGGCGGAACCAATAGCAGAAAATAAATTTGAGTTGGCCTGTGTGAACGAAAAATCATTCACATTTTCCAAAAAGTAGGGCCTCTGGTAGTTAGGATTAAGGATATTTGAACACATAACTGGGGTTATGAAATAAATTCGGGTTTTCCGAGTTTTCCGATATTACTAAACGGCGGAACCACTAGCGGAAAATAAATTTAAGTTGGTCTACTCCTGTGTGAACGGAAAATCATTCACATTTTCCAGAAAGTAGGGTCTCTGGTAGTTAGGATTAAGGATATTTGAACACATAACCGGGATTATGAAATAAATTCGGTTTTTCCGAGTTTTCCGATATTACTAAACGGCGGCACCACTAGCGGAAAATAAATTTGAGTTGGTCTAGGCCTGTGTGAAAGGAAAATCGTTCACATTTTGCAAAAAGTAGGGCCTCTGGTAGTTAGGATTAAGGATATTTGAACACATAACCTGGATTATGAAATAAATTCGGTTTTTCCGAGTTTTCCGATGTTACTAAACGGCGGAACCACTAGCAGAAAATAAATTTGAGTTAGTCTAGGCCTGTGTGAATGGAAAATCATTCACATTTTCTTAAAAGTAGGGCCTCTGGGAGTTAGGATTAAGGATATTTGAACACATAACCGGGGTTATGAAATAAATTCGGGTTTTTCGAGTTTTCCGATATTACTAAACGGCGGAACCACTAGCGGAAAATAAATTTGAGTTGGTCTAGACTTGTGTAAACGGAAAATCATTCACATTTTCCAAAAAGTAGGGCCTCTGGTAGTTAGGATTAAGGATATTTGAACACATAACCGGGATTATAAAATAAATTCGGTTTTTCCGAGTTTTCCGATATTACTAAACGGCGGAACCACTAGCAGAGAATAAATTTGAGTTGGTCTACTCCTGTGTGAACGGAAAATCATTCACATTTTCCAAAAAGTAGGGCCTCTGGTAGTTAGGATTAAGGATATTTGAACACATAACCGGGGTTATGAAATAAATTCGGTTTTTCCGAGTTTTCCGATATTACTAAACGGCGGAACCACTAGCAGAAAATAAATTTGAGTTAGTCTAGGCCTGTGTGAATGGAAAATCATTCACATTTTCCTAAAAGTAGGGCCTCTGGTAGTTATTATTAAGGATATTTGAACACATAACCGGGATTATGAAATTAATTCGGGTTTTCCGAGTTTTCCGATATTACTAAACGGCGGAACCAATAGCAGAAAATAAATTTGAGTTGGCCTGTGTGAACGGAAAATCATTCACATTTTCCAAAAAGTAGGGCCTCTGGTAGTTAGGATTAAGGATATTTGAACACATAACCGGGATTATGAAATAAATTCGGTTTTTCCGAGTTTTTCGATATTACTAAATGGCGGAACCACTAGCGGAAAATACATTTGAGTTGGTCTAGGCCTGTGTGAACGGAAAATCATTCACATTTTCCAAAAAGTATGGCCTCTGGTAGTTAGGATTAATGATATTTGAACACATAACCGGGATTATGAAATAAATTCGGGGTTTCCGAGTTTTCCGATATTACTAAACGGCGGAACCACTAGCAGAAAATAAATTTGAGTTGGTCTAGGCCTGTGTGAACGGAAAATCATTCACATTTTCCAAAAAGTAGGGTCTCTGGTAGTTAGGATTAAGGATATTTGAACACATAACCGGGATTATGAAATAAATTCGGGTTTTCCGAGTTTTCTGATATTACTAAACGGCGGAACCACTAGCGGAAAATAAATTTGAGTTGGTCTAGGCCTGTGTGAACGGAAAATCATTCACATTTTCCAAAAAGTAGGGCCTCTGGTAGTTAGGATTAAGGATATTTGAACACATAACTGGGGTTATGAAATAAATTCGGGTTTTCCGAGTTTTCCGATATTACTAAACGGCGGAACCACTAGCGGAAAATTAATTTGAGTTGGTCTACTCCTGTGTGAACGGAAAATCATTCACATTTTCCAGAAAGTAGGGCCTCTGGTAGTTAGGATTAAGGATATTTGAACACATAACCGGGAGTATGAAATAAATTCGGTTTTTCCGAGTTTTCCGATATTACTAAACGGCGGAACCACTAGCAGAAAATAAATTTGAGTTGGTCTAGGCCTGTGTGAATAGAAAATCATTCACATTTTCCAAAAAGTAGGGCCTCTGGTAGTTAGGATTAAGGATATTTGAACACTAATCGGGGTTATGAAATAAATTCGGTTTTTCCGAGTTTTCCGATATTACTAATCGGCGGAACCACTAGCAGAAAATAAATTTGAGTTGGTCTACTCCTGTGTGAATGGAAAATCATTCACATTTTCCAAAAAGTAGGGCCTCTGGTAGTTAGGATTAAGGATATTTGAACACATAACCGGGGTTATGAAATAAATTTGGTTTTCCGAGTTTTCCGATATTACTAAACGGCGGAACCACTAGCGGAAAATAAATTTGAGTTGGTCTAGGCCTGTGTGAACGGAAAATCATTCACATTTTCCAAAAAGTAGGGCCTCTGGTAGTTAGGATTAAGGATATTTGAACACATAACTGGGATTATGAAATAAATTCGGTTTTTCCGAGTTTTCCGATATTACTAAACGGCGGAACCAATAGCAGAAAATAAATTTGAGTTGGCCTGTGTGAACGAAAAATCATTCACATTTTCCAAAAAGTAGGGCCTCTGGTAGTTAGGATTAAGGATATTTGAACACATAACCGGGGTTATGAAATAAATTCGGGTTTTCCGAGTTTTTTGATATTACTAAACGGCGGAACCACTAGCAGAAAATTAATTTGAGTTAGTCTAGGCCTGTGTGAACGGAAAATCATTCACATTTTCCAAAAGTAGGGCCTCTGGTAGTTAGGATTAAGGATATTTGAACACATAACCGGGTTATGAAATAAATTCGGTTTTTCCGAGTTTTCCGATATTACTAAACGGCGGAACCACTAGCAGAAAATAAATTTGAGTTAGTCTAGGCCTGTGTGAATGGAAAATCATTCACATTTTCCTAAAAGTAGGGCCTCTGATAGTTCGGATTAAGGATATTTGAACACACAACCGGGATTATGAAATTAATTCGGGTTTTCCGAGTTTTCCGATATTACTAAACGGCGGAACCAATAGCAGAAAATAAATTTGAGTTGGCTTGTGTGAACGAAAAATCATTCACATTTTCCAAAAAGTAGGGCCTCTGGTAGTTAGGATTAAGGATATTTGAACACATAACCGGGGTTATGAAATAAATTCGGTTTTTCCGAGTTCTTCGATATTACTAAACGGCGGAACCACTAGCAGAAAATTAATTTGAGTTGATCTAGGCCTGTGCGAACGGAAAATCATTCACATTTTCCAAAAAGTAGGGCCTCTGGTAGTTAGGATTAAGGATATTTGAACACATAACCGGGGTTATGAAATAAATTCGGTTTTTCCGAGTTTTCCGATATTACTAAACGGCGGAACCACTAGCAGAAAATAAATTTGAGTTGGTCTAGGCCTGTGTGATTGGAAAATCATTCACATTTTCCAAAAAGTAGGGCCTCTGGTAGTTAGGATTAAGGATATTTGAACACATAACCGGAGTTATGAAATAAATTCGGTTTTTCCGAGTTTTCCGATATTACTAAACGGCGGAACCACTAGCAGAAAATAAATTTGAGTTGGTCTAGGCCTGTGTGATTGGAAAATCATTCACATTTTCCAAAAAGTAGGGCCTCTGGTAGTTAGGATTAAGGATATTTGAACACATAACCGGGATTATAAAATAAATTCGGGTTTTCCGAGTTTTCCGATATTACTAAACGGCCGAACCACTAGCAGAGAATAAATTTGAGTTGGTCTACTCCTGTGTGAACGGAAAATCATTCACATTTTCCAAAAAGTAGGGCCTTTGGTAGTTAGGATTAAGGATATTTGAACACATAACCGGGGTTATGAAATAAATTCGGTTTTTCCGAGTTTTCCGATATTACTAAACGGCGGCACCACTAGCAGAAAATAAATTTGAGTTAGTCTAGGCCTGTGTGAATGGAAAATCATTCACATTTTCCTAAAAGTAGGGCCTCTGGTAGTTAGGATTAAGGATATTTGAACACATAACCGGGATTATGAAATTAATTCGGGTTTTCCGAGTTTTCCGATATTACTAAACGGCGGAACCAATAGCAGAAAATAAATTTGAGTTAGCCTGTGTGAACGAAAAATCATTCACATTTTCCAAAAAGTAGGGCCTCTGGTAGTTAGGATTAAGGATATTTGAACACATAACCGGGGTTATGAAATAAATTCGGGTTTTCCGAGTTTTCGATATTACTAAACGGCGGAACCACTAGTAGAAAATTAATTTGAGTTGGTCTAGGCCTGTGTGAACGGAAAATCATTCACATTTTCCAAAAGTAGGGCCTCTGGTAGTTAGGATTAAGGATATTTGAACACATAACCGGGGTTATGAAATAAATTCGGTTTTTCCGAGTTTTCCGATATTACTAAACGGCGGAACCACTAGCAGAAAATAAATTTGAGTTGGTCTAGGCCTGTGTGAATGGAAAATCATTCACATTTTCCTAAAAGTAGGGCCTCTGATAGTTAGGATTAAGGATATTTGAACACATAACCGGGATTATGAAATTAATTCGAGTTTTCCGAGTTTTTCGATATTACTAAACGGCGGAACCACTAGCAGAAAATAAATTTGAGTTGGTCTAGGCCTGTGTGAACGGAAAATCATTCACATTTTCCAAAAGTAGGGCCTCTGGTAGTTAGTTAGGATTAAGGATATTTGAACACATAACCGGGGTTATGAAATTAATCCGGGTTTTCCGAGTTTTCCGATATTACTAAACGGCGGAACCAATAGCAGAAAATAAATTTGAGTTAGTCTAGGCCTGTGTGAATGGAAAATCATTCACATTTTCCTAAAAGTAGGGCCTCTGTTAGTTCGGATTAAGGATATTTGAACACACAACCGGGATTATGAAATTAATTCGGGTTTTCCGAGTTTTCCGATATTACTAAACGGCGGAACCAATAGCAGAAAATAAATTTGAGTTGGCCTGTGTGAACGAAAAATCATTCACATTTTCCAAAAAGTAGGGCCTCTGGTAGTTAGGATTAAGGATATTTGAACACATAACCGGGGTTATGAAATAAATTCGGTTTTTCCGAGTTTTTCGATATTACTAAACGGCGGAACCACTAGCAGAAAATTAATTTGAGTTGATCTAGGCCTGTGCGAACGAAAAATCATTCACATTTTCCAAAAAGTAGGGCCTCTGGTAGTTAGGATTAAGGATATTTGAACACATAACCGGGGTTATGAAATAAATTCGGTTTTTCCGAGTTTTCCGATATTACTAAACGGCGGAACCACTAGCAGAAAATAAATTTGAGTTGGTCTAGGCCTGTGTGATTGGAAAATCATTCACATTTTCCAGAAAGTAGGGCCTCTGGTAGTTAGGATTAAGGATATTTGAACACATAACCGGAGTTATGAAATAAATTCGGTTTTTCCGAGTTTTCCGATATTACTAAACGGCGGAACCACTAGCAGAAAATAAATTTGAGTTGGTCTAGGCCTGTGTGATTGGAAAATCATTCACATTTTCCAAAAAGTAGGGCCTCTGGTAGTTAGGATTAAGGATATTTGAACACATAACCTGGATTATAAAATAAATTCGGGTTTTCCGAGTTTTCCGATATTACTAAACGGCCGAACCACTAGCAGAGAATAAATTTGAGTTGGTCTGGGCCTGTGTGAACGGAAAATCATTCACATTTTCCAAAAAGTAGGGCCTTTGGTAGTTAGGATTAAGGATATTTGAACACATAACCGGGGTTATGAAATAAATTCGGTTTTTCCGAGTTTTCCGATATTACTAAACGGTGGAACCACTAGCAGAAAATAAATTTGAGTTGGTCTAGGCCTGTGTGAATGGAAAATCATTCACATTTTCCTAAAAGTAGGGCCTCTGGTAGTTAGGATTAAGGATATTTGAACACATAACCGGGATTATGAAATTAATTCGGGTTTTCCGAGTTTTCCGATATTACTAAACGGCGGAACCAATAGCAGAAAATAAATTTGAGTTGGCCTGTGTGAACGAAAAATCATTCACATTTTCCAAAAAGTAGGGCCTCTGGTAGTTAGGATTAAGGATATTTGAACACATAACCGGGGTTATGAAATAAATTCGGGTTTTCCGAGTTTTTCGATATTACTAAACGGCGGAACCACTAGCAGACAATAAATTTGAGTTGGTCTAGGCCTGTGTGAACGGAAAATCATTCACATTTTCCAAAAGTAGGGCCTCTGGTAGTTAGGATTAAGGATATTTGAACACATAACCGGGGTTATGAAATAAATTCGGTTTTTCCGAGTTTTCCGATATTACTAAACGGCGGAACCACTAGCAGAAAATAAATTTGAGTTGGTCTAGGCCTGTGTGAATGGAAAATCATTCACATTTTCCTAAAAGTAGGGCCTCTGATAGTTAGGATTAAGGATATTTGAACACATAACCGGGGTTATGAAATTAATTCGGGTTTTCCGAGTTTTCCGATATTACTAAACGGCGGAACCAATAGCAGAAAATAAATTTGAGTTGGCCTGTGTGAACGAAAAATCATTCACATTTTCCAAAAAGTAGGGCCTCTGGTAGTTAGGATTAAGGATATTTGAACACATAACCGGGGTTATGAAATAAATTCGGTTTTTCCGAGTTTTTCGATATTACTAAACGGCGGAACCACTAGCAGAAAATTAATTTGAGTTGATCTAGGCCTGTGCGAACGGAAAATCATTCACATTTTCCAAAAAGTAGGGCCTCTGGTAGTTAGGATTAAGGATATTTGAACACATAACCGGGGTTATGAAATAAATTCGGTTTTTCCGAGTTTTCCGATATTACTAAACGCCGGAACCACTAGCAGAAAATAAATTTGAGTTGGTCTAGGCCTGTGTGATTGGAAAATCATTCACATTTTCCAAAAAGTAGGGCCTCTGGTAGTTAGGATTAAGGATATTTGAACACATAACCGGGATTATGAAATAAATTCGGGTTTTTCCGAGTTTTCCAATATTACTAAACGGCGGAACCACTAGCAGAAAATAAATTTGAGTTGGTCTAGGCCTGTGTGAATGGAAAATCATTCACATTTTCCAAAAAGTAGGGCCTCTGGTAGTTAGGATTAAGGATATTTGAACACATAACCGGGGTTATGAAATAAATTTGGTTTTCCTAGTTTTCCGATATTACTAAACGGCGGAACCACTAGCGGAAAATAAATTTGAGTTGGTCTAGGCCTGTGTGAACGGAAACTCATTCACATTTTCCAAAAAGTAGGGCCTCTGGTAGTTAGGATTAAGGATATTTGAACACATAATCGGGGTTATGAAATAAGTTCGGTTTTTCCGAGTTTTCCGATATTACTAAACGGCGGAACCACTAGCAGAAAATAAATTTGAGTTGGTCTAGGCCTGTGTGAATGGAAAATCATTCACATTTTCCAAAAAGTAGGGTCTCTGGTAGTTAGGATTAAGGATATTTGAACACATAACCGGGGATTATGAAATAAATTCGGTTTTTCCGAGTTTTCCGATATTACTAAACGGCGGAACCACTAGCAGAAAATAAATTTTAATTGGTCTAGGCCTGTGTGAACGGAAAATCATTCACATTTTCCAAAAAGTAGGGCCTCTGGTAGTTAGGATTAAGGATATTTGAACACATAACCGGGGTTATGAAATAAATTCGGTTTTCCGAGTTTTCCGATATTACTAAACGGCGGAACCACTAGCGGAAAATAAATTTGAGTTGGTCTAAGCCCGTGTGAACGGAAAATCATTCACATTTTCCAAAAAGCAGGGCCTCTGGTAGTTAGGATTAAGGATATTTGAACACATAACCTGGATTATGAAATAAATTCGGTTTTTCCGAGTTTTCCGATATTACTAAACGGCGGAACCACTAGCAGAAAATAAATTTGAGTTGATCTAGGCCTGTGTGAATGGAAAATCATTCACATTTTCCAAAAAGTAGGGCCTCTGGTAGTTAGGATTAAGGATATTTGAACACATAACTGGGATTATGAGATAAATTCGGGTTTTCCGAGTTTTCCGATATTACTAAACGGCGGAACCACTAGTAGAAAATAAATTTGAGTTGGTCTAGGCCTGTGTGAACGGAAAATCATTCACATTTTCCAAAAAGTAGGGTCTCTGGTAGTTAGGATTAAGGATATTTGAACACATAACCGGGGTTATGAAATAAATTCGGTTTTTCCGAGTTTTCCGATATTACTAAACGGCGGAACCACTAGCGGAATGTTAATTTGAGTTGGACTAAGCCTGTGTGAATGGAAAATCATTCACATTTTCCAGAAAGTAGGGCCTCTGGTAGCTAGGATTAAGGATATTTGAACACATAACCGGGATTATGAAATAAATTCGTTATTTCCGAGTTTTCCGATATTACTAAACGGCGGAACCACTAGCAAAACATAAATTTGAGTTGGTCTAGACCTGTGTGAATGGAAAATCATTCACATTTTCCAAAAAGTAGGGCCTCGTAGTTAGGATTAAGGATATTTGAACACATAACTGGGATTATGAAATAAATTCGGTTTTTCCGAGTTTTCCGATATAAAACGGCGGAACCACTAGCGGAAAATTAATTTGAGTTGGTTTAGGCCTGTGTGAACGGAAAATCATTCACATTTTCCAAAAAGTAGGGCCTCTGGTAGTTAGGATTAATTATATTTGAACACATAACCGGGATTATGAAATAAATTCGGGTTTTCCGAGTTTTCCGATATTATTAAACGGCGGAACCACTAGCGGAAAATTAATTTGAGTTGGTCTTCTATCAATTAGTTTGAACGGAAAATCATTCACATTTTCCAAAAGGTAGGGCCTCTGGTAGTTAGGATTAAGGATATTTCAAGTAAATGATCGATGAATGATTTGATTAGTAAGATAAGTTATATCGTAGATTTAGCTTTAGCTATGAATGGATTGGTATGTTTTGTAGATGAGAAATAAGAGGTTTTAGTGTAGATTTAATCAAGTGTGCTTAGCATAGGAACATTCTCCTTCGCTTTGCCGTGCGAAGTAAAGTAAACACAAGTAACTAAATCGGTTCGCAAGAGTTAGTAGGTTGAAAATACTTACCCAAATTATTCTGCTTTGCTTATAAGGGACTTATATTTTTTTATCAGAAGGAAAAATTCTTAGGTTGATTATAGTTTATTAAATTTTTATTATTTAAACTTCACAATTTTAATTTTAGAGACACACGTTGACACTAAGATGGTTTAAAGTAAACTATATTTTTCGTTTTAAAAAATCGAATCTTATATGCTAATTTTATGATACATATAATAATAATTCTACCAACAATTCAAATTTCGAGGATCGAAACTTTAATTTTATACAACTTTTTCGGTTGAAAATTTGTCATCATACTAAATTGATCTCGTTTGTGTAGTGTTGTTCGCCAGTGAACATAATATTGTGCGATTTGGAATAATTTATTTTTATTTTCTCCTGGTTTTAATTAATTTTAAGTTTAGTTTAGTATCTAGTTAGTTTCGTGAATAATATGGTGCTAGTGAAATATGCTCATAAAAAATATTAAACTGATAACAATTTGTTAAAACAGCACTGCCGATGTAGCAGCGTAAAGATACTGTGCTTAGCAATTAAGTCATCTTTCAGCATTATAACACATTATGTGTTGTGTGAGATTTCAATGGTGAGTCATTTCGTTTTAAAACATTTTTTTTTATTATAATCATTATCGAAATAAACAACTCACGGTTACGTTCAAAATATAAGTACTTCTAGTCTGTGTCGTGCGGTAGTGCGTTGGGTTTGTGTGTAAAATTGAATATTGGTTGATTGTTGATATGACGCTCTTTTAACATCTATTAAGGTGGCTCCTGTAACTTTTTTATTGTTAAAATCTTTTATAATATCGGATGTTAATTTGTTTATTAAAAGAGTTAGTAGGTTGAAAATACTTACCCAAATTATTCTGCTTTGCTTATAAGGGTTTTATATTTTTTTATCAGAAGGAAAAATTCTTAGGTTGATTATAGTTTATTAACTTTTTATTATTTAAACTTCACAATTTTAATTTTAGAAACACACGTTGACACTAAGATGTTTTAAAGTAAACTATATTTTTCGTTTTAAAAAATCGAATCTTATATGCTAATTTTATGATACTTCTACCAACAATTCAAATTTCGAGGATCCGACAATATATTGTTTGTTTAAGAATTATTTAGGACGCAAGTAATTAAATTTAATGTGTATGAAATTGGAAAGTATTTTTCCAAAATTTTCAATCATCAAAAATTATAAGTAGATTACTGATATTTCGTGTGAACTCAAAAAACTATGTTTCACACATATGGGTTCCTATAATGTCCAGACGATATTCATATTGATTTTTGTTGTTGTTTTTCTTTAATTAGTACGTACGATGTTCGCATTTACTTTTTTAATTATTTTCTTATTTTTGGGTATATAAAAATGCGATACCAGAAAATAGTATGTAGTACATATACTATATTTGTTTGTTGTTGTTATTTCGTTTTCTTTGATATTGTGTGTGAAAGTGAAATACGTTTAATATGTGTGACGTACATATATGAATGTCTGATTTGTTGTTGTTTTTATATTTTTATTTGTTTCTACATATGATGTGTGGATCATGCTTATTGTGCGACTTTTGTATGAACGTAAATATGCATGTACGTTGAATGGTATATGCGATATCGTTTACATTGTCGTAGCGATTTGTATTTTGCATTTAATTTATTGATTAGGTTTTTATTTGATTTGTGATGATGGAATTTTAATCTACGACATTAAAGATGCAATGGGTGAGGTTGTGAGTATCACAACATGCCTCACTTTAATATTTTGCGTTATTAATATTTTAATATTTTTTATTACTGATTTTAGTTGGTTTAATTTTTGTACAATTGTTGGGTTGCTTAAATCATAAAAATGTTACCGTTTTATAGTTTTAATTTTAGTGATGTACTCGCTTTTGGTTTTGTATAATTTCGTAATCATATTTGTTTTAAAGTTTTCTGTCCTTTGGTTTCTGGTGTTGATGATTCAATGGCTTCCGAAATTAAATGATTTATTTGCTTACGGTGATTGCCTATTTCAATGTTTGATAAATTCTTATTGTTTGTGACTATCTTTGGTTCATTGTTCTGAGTTAAATGGTTGTAATAGCTTAATACCATTTGGTTTTGGTACTTTGGCCAATTAATGTTATTTATAGAATTATTTCTAATATCATTATTACTTGCATTATTATTTATATCAGAAATGCTATGTCATATGCCATGACATTGGCAAATCACCATTGTATAGCCCTATGATCACTCGCGCATCACGCATCGAAGGATGGTCAATAACCATCCTTCGATGCATGATGCGAGAGTGATCATAGGGCTATACAATGGTGATTTGCCAATGTCATGGCAAATGACATAGCATTTCTGATATTTGAAATTTTTAGTCTACTATCATGAAGAACATCTAAGTATGACGCACTTAGAATGTATGTTGGTTATGCCGAATATTTTAACTGCATTTTATAGAAGTTTGCATTCAGATCTAACCATTGTTTAAGCATAGTCTTGGTCTCTACTTTCTCTTACACGATCTGCATATTTTATCCCTTCTTTCCTTATTGAATTAAATAGGTTTCTATCGTTATGTTAGTGGTTATTATTCCTTCTCTCTATTAGTTCGTTTTTCTTTAAATTTAGTTTTTGTATCAAAAATTTGTATATTGGGCAGCCCATGTGTGAAGGTGGATTTACATTTGCGACGTGTGACGTGTGACCTCCACTGCCAAAGTGAACAATGTAGACGTAGTAATATTATCATATGTGGATTGTTTGTAACACTTTATTATTAAGAAAATCGAAAGCATATTTTATGTCATATTTTGCTAGGATCCTGGCTAGGGTTCAACGGATACTCGTATTAAAATTGATCATGTAAACTTAGAAATAAGGTGGCCAAATCCCTGAATGCGATGTAGAGCTAGCAAAATAAATAAAAATGTTCATCAAAATTAACGTTTAACGGTATTCACGTTTACACTATGCATTGCCGTATACCTCATAATTGAAACCATCGCAACTATGTTACGGAATCAGCAACATAACATATAAAACATTCACAAGCGAATTTCACCGCGACCTAAAACATATAAAATCATTCTGTAGTATATCATGCTCACAATTGTAAGCCGTTAAATCTTTTAGTAATTTTTTTGTTGTAAATTATCTTACAATCTATTTAGTTTGCTAAAAAAATGTACTAACGAAAGTTAATTATCGTTATTATGATCATTATCGAAACAAACAACTCACGGTTACGTCGAAAATATAAATGTTTCTTATCGTTGTTTTAACTAACTTAATACACCAACTAGTGTATTAACAACACGGCCTGTGTCGTACGGTAGTACGTTGTGCTTATGTGCAAAATTGAATATTGATAACATACACAGACATCATTAAGCTAATATTTTTACGAATAACAACTTCATTCGTTGGTTTGTATTGCAGAGACTGTTTTCTCTATCAGTTTGTCTCGTCACAAATTTTCTATATAATTTTGATGTATTGGTTCTTATCGGATGATGATAATATCTCTCTTTTAAATTCAATTCATTTATTACTGTTTACGATCAGTAACAACATTTTGTAATTACTTATTGTGTTAGTTTGTGCAAATCTTTTGGGAGTGATACACTAGGTAACTGGTAGTAATTCGAGTGAATTTAAAATCGAAACTTTAATTTTATACAACTTTTTCGGTTGAAAATTTGTCATCATACTAAATTGATCTCGTTTGTGTAGTGTTGTTCGCCAGTGAACATAATATTGTGCGATTTGGAATAATTTATTTTTATTTTCTCCTGGTTTTAATTAATTTTAAGTTTAGTTTAGTATCTAGTTAGTTTCGTGAATAATATGGGGCTAGTGAAATATGCTCATTAAAAATATTAAACTGATAACAATTTGTTAAAACAGCACTGCCGTTGTAGCAGCGTAAAGATACTGTGCTTAGCAATTAAGTCATCTTTCAGCATTATAACACATTATGCGTTGTGTGAGATTTCAATGGTGAGTCATTTCGTTTTAAAACATTTTTTCATTATAATCATTATCGAAATAAACAACTCACGGTTACGTTCAAAATATAAATGCTTCTTACCGTTATTTTAACTAACACACCAACCAGTGTATGCATTAATAACATAGTCTGTGTCGTGCGGTAGTGCGTTGGGTTTGTGTGTAAAATTGAATATTGGTTGATTATTGATTTGACGCTCTTTTAACATCTATTAAGGTGGCTCCTGTAACTTTTTTATTGTTAAAATCTTTTATAATATCGGATGTTAATTTGTTTATTGCGCGGATCGTCGAATGTCCTTGTCGAAAGAAAAATTGAATATCTGTAACAATTTAAGAATTAGATTTTCTGTTACGTGTGTCTTTATTCGATTGTATATGATTATTTCAAATATTTTACTAATATTTACTAATAAGTTTATTGGCATATAGTTTTCACATTCGTTTGGATTTTTTTTTCTGTTTCATAATTAGTATAATTTTAGCTATTTTCCGAGCACTAGGAATGTAAAGGTTTTTTATTATGTTGTTAACTATTGTACAATATTCTTGAATAATTTCCATTGGAATAAATTTAAGAGCGACGTTTGTAATTTTATCGATACCTGATGATGTTTTTTTATTAAGACATTTAAATATCTCTTCTAGTTCTTTATATTCTATATTTATGACATCTAAATTTTCCGCATTTGCCAGAAAATCGTCGCTGAATATCACTTTGTGGGTGTGTAAGTTTTCTCCTCGCAATTTTTGAGTAGTAGCTTCAATTTCTTTTTCGAATGATGGAGTTAGTATTATTTTTGATTCACTTTCATGCTCCGATTATTTTTAGTTTGTCGTGTTCGTCGACACTATTATCCAAATTAATATTTCCTATTTCTGTATGTCACACTAAATTTGTCCACCATCAGATCGGCAATTTCTATTTGCTCTTTTGGTCTAAATAACGTGTTAATTTTTTTAAATATATTTCTATTTCCGTCATTTATCTTAATTTTTTCAATTTTTCTTTTCCAGTATTTATTCACTTGTAGTTTAATATTTTGCATTATTAATATTTTAATATTTTTTATTACTGATATTAGTTGGTTTAGTTTTTGTACAATTGTTGGGTTGCTTAAATCATAAAAATGTTGCCGTTTTATAGTTTTAATTTTAGTGATGTCCTCGCTTTTGGTTTTGTATAATTTCATAATCATATTTGTTTTAAAGTTTTCTGTCCTTTGGTTTCTGGTGTTGATGTTTCTATGGCTTCCAAATTAAATGATTTATTTGCTTACGGTGATTGCCTATTTCAATGTTTGATAAATTCTTATTGTTTGTGACTATCTTTGGTTCATTGTTCTGAGTTAAATGGTTGTAATAGCTTAATACCATTTGTTTTTGGTACTTTGGCCAATTAATGTTATTTATAGAATTATTTCTAATATCATTATTATTTATATCAGAAATGCTATGTCATTTGCCATGCCATTGGCAAATCACCATTGTATAGCCATATAGAGATCACTCTCGCATCACGCATCGAAGAGTGGTTATTGTATTTGAAATTTTTAGTCTACTATCGTGAAGAACTATATCTAAGTATGACGCACTTGGAATGTATGTTGGTTTTGTCGAATATTTTAACTGCATTTTATAGAAGTTTGCATTCAGATCTAACCATTGTTTAAGCATAGTCCCGGTTTCTACTTCGTCTTACGCGAGCTGCATGTGTTATCCCTTCTTTCCTTATTGAATTAAATAGGTTTCTATTGTTATGTTAGTGGTTATTATTGCTTCTCTCTATTAGATTGTTTTTCTTTAAATTTAGGTTTTGTATCAACGACTTGTATATTGGGCAGTCCTTGTTTGATGTTGGTTGCTCCTTGTTTTACAATTAATACAGAACGTATTTTCCGCACCCATTTCCGTTGCGTGATCACCAACATAATTTGTGCGATTTAAAGTTGCACATTGTCCTGGTGTGTGTTTATTACTGCATTTAACATATCTCTACTCAAATATGCAGTTCGCTGCTACGTGGCGATATCGTTGACAATTATGAAATAGAATTAATTTTTGGCGTATCATTGGATACCAGAATATTCGTTGATAAATTATATTTCGAATTTTAGCGAATTCTGTTAACTGATTATCTGGTGTTATATGAACAATAAATATAGGTACATTTTTTTCTGTCGTTTCGAACTAGGTGTGACTTATAAATAAATGCATCAAACCAACAGATTTACAAAGATTCTACCCGTTGAAGAAATCGTGTCGTGAGTTCCTTTCCTGCTTTGATATACGAGTACTACAATATTTGGTGATTTATGGATTCGATTTATTTTATTTTGATTTAATTTGTTTTAAGAGAACCAAGTTAATTTAGTTAATACTAATAATAACATTACATTTATTTTATTCAACTACAATTTAACTCATAGTAATGACGTTTTATATCAGGAAATTTACTGCAACTTAATTAATTATACATTTTTAATTATAATTATAAATTGTTTTTAAAGATGCTGATTGCTGAATATTTATATCCAAAAAAATCAAAAATTCTTGTGGTATAACCGCCTTCATCCATTTCGCTGGAAACCAATTCTATTTCAGATTCGAATGATCCCATATTTACATATATCATTTATTGACACGTTTTGGATACTAATTTTTTATACATTTACATATTTGTTTCCGACATGTTTTTGTGAGTAACTAAATATTTCCACTACTACTGTATTTATAATTTGTTTTATTTGTTTTTTCATCAAATTAATTTTTCACTGACTTTTTAATTTATTATTTGAGTAAAATTTTACTAAAATCAAATTTTATTTAATTATAGGTTGACGAGCAACACAAAACACGTCTACGGCGTCTCGTTGTCAAAATGCCTTATCCTGGAAACCAAACCATCTTTCAGCATTATTACACTTTATGTGTTGTGGGAGATTTCGATGGTGAGTTATTTCATTTTCTTCTCTCTTAATCTTTTATATTATTTTGTATATATTAATGATTTCGCTGAGTTGAATTAATTTATCTAAGTTTTGTTATGGTTTGGGACTTGTTTTAGTTCTGGTGGAAATTATTATCACTTCTTTGATTTGTTTAGTAGTTCTTTATTAGTACATTATTCTTTAAACAAATCATTTTCTTTCCAAGTTTGTTATTATCATTAAATGAATTACGTTTATTCGCGTTGCAGTTACTCACATCCATTATTATCCGTAACACTTACTCACCGGTTCGAATAGAATCATTATTTTTGTAATAAATTTTAACAATTTCTAAACGGTGTATCTTTTCTTAGTGATTGGCCAACTAATACTACAATACAAATGTCAATTTTGAAGATAATCTGAAAAAATGGCCGCTCTTATGTTTCTAAAATATATAATACTAATTTGATCACCGGTTATATAAGCCCTCGAATAAACGCCAAGTTGCTAAACAGACCCTTAAAATTTTTACCATGTAAGATTTGTATAGCAAGAATAAACCTTAGAGGCGATTTGTTTTCAAAATTTATTTTCTTCGAAATACCTGATGAACAAATGTTCCTCATATTTTCGGAGTTTTCAAAATAACTGGTGCAAATTTCAGGATATTAACAAATTCAAATAAATCTTATAGTAAAATACTAAATCGCTTCATTTACTTAGAATATGCGGTGCTGTACCTCTATGCGTATTTTCACACTATTTAAATTTGGATGTAGACAATAACGTCAACATGACCATAAAATTGAATCAAATCATTTATGTTGAACCTTTCATAGAACGCGCATTAAACTTTCACAGAACTTGTTCTGTTTAAAATTACGAAAATCACGCTTACCTGTCGTAATTGATGATGATTCGTTTTAGTTCCAGTTGGAAATGTACGCCAACGTTCTGATATAAATAATTTAATTTAATTTTTTGGTGATTTTGCGAGGAAATAGAACGTCTGCCAAATATAATATGCGTTATGTACAGTTGAGCTGAGTTCAATATATATTTGGCCAATGGAAGTACTCTAATTTGTTTCTTTTTGAAATCTTATATAAGCACAAATTTTCTCTTAACTTTTGAAATGATTAGACTCCTGCGTTTTATAAATCTAAAATGTAAACATTCGATATGATTATGCTAATCTTACGGAGTGTATCAAATTATTATTCCCGTTTGCGCACTAGAAAAAATAACTTATTTTCCAACTTAAATAAAAAGTGAGAATATCGTTTTCTATAAGTGATAATTTTTATTTATTTTTATTTTGTATTATGGACTAGTTTCGAGAGTTCTTTCTACGTCAGCTATTTTCTCTATTTTAATTTCTGGTTCACAAATATTCCTTTATATATTCGTAAATTTCGTTGTACGACATTCTATCGTTTAATAATTGTGGATTGTTCCTGTGTTGATAAATCTTATACTCCTCTATTCTATTCATTTATTCGCCTTTTTTCATTCCGTGTAGGATTTCTAACGTTTGTAGCAAATTTTATTCAATCTTATCTCTTACCTCAATTTGTGACTTAAATTATAATATTTGGCTAATACTTTGGCTGATTCGCCTGATCACGAGATTTAATTTCAAATTTAAATAAAAAGTGAGAATATCTGTTTCTTTAAAAGAAAATCTTTTTTCGTTAAAAGAAATATCTTTTGCTTTTCCTTCATTCTCACTTTTTATTTGAATTTGAAATTAAATCTCGTGATAAAAGTACGCAACAAAATAATGTAAAATAATAGAGCTAAGATGTTTGACTGATGCGAACTGCGGTTTCATTTCACAGATTCTCGTTTTGATTTGTTCTCTTCAAACAAGAGAAAAATTGCTTGTAAATATTAGATTCAACTCCTTTTGTCCATCAGTAAACTTAAATGTTTCGTTTTCGCCTTGATGATAAATAATTAGCTCACACCGCTCAGAAAATCAATGTGGAGAGGGTTTATTGCACATATGCATCGTAATTTAATAAGTATCTAATAATGACCGTATAACAATTTAAAACAATCAGAATTTTATTCCAGGAATTTCATTTTTCTGAATTTTGATAAATTTTCCGAGTAACAACCGAAAATTTTCTGTTTAAAATAATCGGTTGGTAATCAATTTTTCCCATTGTTATACGAGTATATATTACGGTTAATTATGTTTGAAATTGTATTCTGATTCAAATTTAATAAACAAATTTAGAAAAACATATACGACGAAAACTTAACCATGGACGATACCTCCATTGCCAAAGTGAACAATGTAAACGTGGTAACCGATAATATGTGGATTGTTTGTAACACTTTATTATTAAGAAAATCGAAAGCATATTTTTATGCCATATTTTATTAGGATCCTGGCTAGGGTTCAACGGATCCCTGAATGCGATGTAGAGCTAGCAAAATAAATAAAAATGTTCATCAAAATTAACGTCTTTAACGGTATTCACGTTTACACTATGCATTGCCGTATACCTCATAATTGAAACCATCGCAACTATGTGACGGAATCAGCAACATAACATATAAAACATTAACAAGCGAATTTCACCGCGACCTAAAACATATAAAATCATTCTGTAGTATATCATGGTCACAATTGTAAGCCGTTAAATCTTTTAGTATTTTTTTTGTTGAAAATTATCTTACAATCTATTTAGTTTGCTAAAAAAATGTACTAACGAAAGTTAATTATCGTTATTATGATCATTATCGAAACAAACAACTCACGGTTACGTCGAAAATATCAATGTTTCTTACCGTTGTTTTAACTAACTTAATACACCAACTAGTGTATTAACAACAAGGCCTGTGTCGTACGGTAGTACGTTGTGCTTATGTGCAAAATTGAATATTGATAACATACACAGACATCATTAAGCTAATATTTTTACGAATAACAACTTCATTCGTTGGTTTGTATTGCAGAGACTGTTTTCTCTATCAGTTTGTCTCGTCACAAATTTTCTATATAATTTTGATGTATTGGTTCTTATCGGATGATGATAATATCTCTCTTTTAAATTCAACTCATTTATTACTGTTTACGATCAGTAACAACATTTTGTAATTACTTATTTTGTTAGTTTGTGCAAATCTTTTGGGAGTGATACACTAGGTAACTGGTAGTAATTCGAGTGAATTTAAAATCGAAACTTTAATTTATACAACTTTTTCGGTTGAAAATTTGTCATCATACTAAATTGATCTCGTTTGTGTAGTGTTGTTCGCCAGTGGACATAATATTGTGCGATTTGGATAAATTTATTTTTATTTTCTCCTGGTTTTAATTAATTTTAAGTTTAGTTTAGTATCTAGTTAGTTTCGTGAATAATATGGTGCTAGTGAAATATGCTCATTAAAAATATTAAACTGATAACAATTTGTTAAAACAGCACTGCCGTTGTAGCAGCGTAAAGATACTGTGCTTAGCAATTAAGTCATCTTTCAGCATTATAACACATTATGTGTTGTGTGAGATTTCAATGGTGAGTCATTTCGTTTTAAAACATTTTTTTTTATTATAATCATTATCGAAATAAACAACTCACGGTTACGTTCAAAATATAAATGCTTCTAGTCTGTGTCGTGCGGTAGTGCGTTGGGTTTGTGTGTAAAATTGAATATTGGTTGATTATTGATATGACGCTCTTTTAACATCTATTAAGGTGGCTCGTGTAACTTTTTTATTGTTAAAATCTTTTATAATATCGGATGTTAATTTGTTTATTGCGCGGATCGTCGAATGTCCTTGTCGAAAGAAAAATTGATTATCTGTAAGAATATAAGAATTAGATTTTCTGTTACGTGACGATTGTGAAGTTTTTCCTAAAATAAAGTTATTCCTAAAACCCAACAACAATAATAAAAATATCTGCATGTATGTGTAAAATTCGTAAAATCGAATAAATTAGGTAACTTCATATAAACGAGTAAAATAAATATATGCAAAATCATAAATGGCTAGTCAATTAGTATAAAATTCTTGCAGGTCATGAAATTAACCCAATTTCCAAAAATTATGAATTAAAAATATTTGAATACAAATTCGGAGTTATTAAATATATTTTCGGGTTTTTATAATTTTCCGATATTACTAAACGGCGGAACCACTAGCAGCAAATTAATTTTAGTTGGTTAAGGCCTGTGAGAACGGAAAATCATTCACATTTTCCAAAAAGTAGGGCCTCTGGTAGTTAGGATTAAAGATATTTGAACACATAACCGGGGTTAATAAATAAATTCGGGTTTTCCGAGTTTTCCGATATTACTAAACGGCGGAACCACTAGCGGAAAATAAATTTGAGTTGGTCTAGGCCTGTGTGAACGGAAAGTCAGTCACATTTTCCAAAAAGCAGGGCCTCTGGTAGTTAGGATTAAGGATATTTCAACACATAACCGGAGTTATGAATAAAACTCGGGTTTTCCGAGTTTTCCGATATTACTAAACGGCGGAACCACTAGCGAAAAATAAATTTGAGTTGGTCTAGACCTGTGTGAACGAAAAATCATTCACATTTTCCAAAAAGTAGGGCCTCTGGAAGTTAGGATTAAGGATATTTGAACACATAACCGGGATTATGAAATTAATTCGGGTTTTCCGAGTTTTCCGATATTACTAAACGGCGGAACCACTAGCGGAAAATAAATTTGAGTTGGTCTAGGCCTGTGTGAACGGAAAATCATTCACATTTTCCAAAAAGTAGGGCCTCTGGTAGTTAGGATTAAGGATATTTGAACACATAACCGGGATTATGAAATAAATTCGGGTTTTCCGAGTTTTTCGTTATTACTAAACGGCGGAACCACTAGCGGAAAATTAATTTGAGTTGGTCTAGACCTGTGTGAACGGAAAATCATTCACATTTTCCAAAAAGTAGGGCCTCTGGTAGTTAGGATTAAGGATATTTTAACACATAACCGGGATTATGAAATAAATTCGGTTTTTCCGAGTTTTCCGATATTACTAAACGGCGGAACCAATAGCAGAAAATAAATTTGAGTTGGTCTAGGCCTGTGTGAACGAAAAATCATTCACATTTTCCAAAAAGTAGGGCCTCTGGTAGTTAGGATTAAGGATATTTGAACACATAACCGGGATTATGAAATTAATTCGGGTTTTCCGAGTTTTCCGATATTACTAAACGGCCGAACCACTAGCGGAAAATAAATTTGAGTTGGTCTAGATCTGTGTGAACGGAAAATCATTCACATTTTCCAAAAAGTAGGGCCTCTGGTAGTTAGGATTAAGGATATTTGAACACATAACCGGGGTTATGAAATAAATTCGGTTTTTTCGAGTTTTCCGATATTACTAAACGGCGGAACCAATAGCAGAAAATAAATTTAAGTTGGTCTAGGCCTGTGTGAACGGAAAATCATTCACATTTTCCAAAAAGTAGGGCCTCTGGTAGTTATTATTAAGTATATTTGAACACATAACCGGGATTATGAAATAAATTCGGGTTTTCCGAGTTTTTCGATATTACTAAACGGCGGAACCACTAGCGGAAAATTAATTTGAGTTGGTCTAGATCTGTGTGAACGGAAAATCATTCACATTTTCCAAAAAGTAGGGCCTCTGGTAGTTAGGATTAAGGATATTTGAACACATAACCTGGATTATGAAATTAATTCGGGTTTTCCGAGTTTTCCAATATTACTAAACGGCAGAACCACTAGCAGAAAATAAATTTGAGTTGGTCTAGGCCTGTGTGAATGGAAAATCATTCAAATTTTCCAAAAAGTAGGGCATCTGGTAGTTAGGATTAAGGATATTTGAACACATAACCTGGATTATGAAATAAATTCGGTTTTTCCGAGTTTTCCGATATTACTAAACGGCAGAACCACTAGCGAAAATTAATTTGAGTTGGTCTAGGCCTGTGTGAACGGAAAGTCATTCACATTTTCCAAAAAGTAGGGCCTCTGGTAGGGTGGATTAAGGATATTTGAACACATAACCGGGGTTATGAAATAAATTCGGTTTTTCCGAGTTTTCCGATATTACTAAACGGCGGAACCAATAGCAGAAAATAAATTTGAGTTGGTCTAGGCCTGTTTGAACGGAAAATCATTCACATTTTCCAAAAAGTAGGGCCTCTGGTAGTTAGGATTAAGTATATTTGAACATATAACCGGGATTATGAAATAAATTCGGGTTTTCCGAGTTTTTCGATATTACTAAACGGCGGAACCACTAGCGAAAAATAAGTTTGAGTTGGTCTAGACCTGTGTGAACGGAAAATCATTCACATTTTCCAAAAAGCAGGGCCTCTGGTAGTTAGGATTAAGGATATTTGAACACATAACCTGGATTATGAAATAAATTCGGTTTTCCGAGTTTTCCGATATTACTAAACGGCGGAACCATTAGCGGAAAATAAATTTGAGTTGGTCTAGGCCTGTGTGAACGGAAAACATTCACATTTTCCAAAAAGTAGGGCCTCTAGTAGTTAGGATTAAGGATATTTGAACACATAACCGGAGCTATGAAATAAATTCGGTTTTTCCAAGTTTTCCGATATTACTAAACGGCGGAACCACTAGCAGAAAATAAATTTGAGTTGGTCTAGGCCTGTGTGATTGGAAAACCTTTCACATTTTCCAAAAAAAAAGGGCCTCTGGTAGTTAGGATTAAGGATATTTGAACACATAACCGGAGCTATGAAAAAACTCAGGTTTTCCGAGTTTTCCGATATTACTAAACGGCGGAACCACTAGCGAAAAATAAATTTGAGTTGGTCTAGACCTGTGTGAACGGAAAATCATTCACATTTTCCAAAAAGCTGGGCCTCTGGTAGTTAGGATTAAGGATATTTGAACACATAACCTGGATTAAGAAATAAATTCGGTTTTTCCGAGTTTTCCGATATTACTAAACGGCGGAACCAATAGCAGAAAATACATTTGCATTTACATTTTCCAAAAAGTAGCACCTCTGGTAGCTAGGATTAAGGATATGTGAACACATAACCGGGGTTATGAAATAAATTCGGTTTTTCCGAGCTTTCCGATATTACTAAACGGCGGAACCATTAGCGGAAAATAAATTTGAGTTGGTCTAGGCCTGTGTGAACGGAAAATCATTCACATTTTCCAAAAAGTAGGGCCTCTGGTAGTTAGGATTAAGGATATTTGAACACATAACCGGGGTTATGAAATAAATTCGGTTTTTCCGAGTTTTCCGATATTACTAAACGGCGGAACCAATAGCAGAAAATAAATTTGAGTTGGTCTAGGCCTGTGTAAACGGAAGATCATTCACATTTTCCAAAAAGTAGGGCCTCTGGTAGTTAGGATTAAGGATATTTGAACACATAACGGGGATTATGAAATAAATTCGGTTTTTCCGAGTTTTTCGATATTACTAAACGGCGGAACCATTAGCGGAAAATAAATTTGAGTTGGTCTAGGCCTGTGTGAACGGAAAATCATTCAAATTTTCCAAAAAGTATGGCCTCTGGTAGTTAGGATTAAGGATATTTGAACACATAACCGGGGTTATGAAATAAATTCGGTTTTTCCGAGTTTTCCGATATTACTAAACGGCGGAACCAATAGCAGAAAATAAATTTGAGTTGGTCTAGGCCTGTGTGAACGGAAAATCATTCACATTTTCCAAAAAGTAGGGCCTCTGGTAGTTAGGATTAAGGATATTTGAACACATAACCGGGATTATGAAATAAATTCGGGTTTTCCGAGTTTTTCGATATTACTAAACGGCGGAACCACTAGCGGAAAATTAATTTGAGTTGGTCTAGGTCTGTGTGAACGGAAAATCATTCACATTTTCCAAAACGTATTGCCTCTGGTAGTTAGGATTAAGGATATTTGAACACATAACCTGGATTATGAAATAAATTCGGTTTTTCCGAGTTTTCCAATATTACTAAACTGCGGAACCACTAGCAGAAAATAAATTTGAGTTGGTCTAGGCCTGTGTGAATGGAAAATCATTCAAATTTTCCAAAAAGTAGGGCCTCTGGTAGTTAGGATTAAGGATATTTGAACACATAACTGGGATTATGAAATAAATTCGGTTTTTCCGAGTTTTCCGATATTACTAAACGGCAGAACCACTAGCGAAAATTAATTTGAGTTGGTCTAGGCCTGTGTGAACGGAAAGTCATTCACATTTTCCAAAAAGTAGGGCCTCTGGTAGTTAGGATTAAGGATATTTGAACACATAATTGGGGTTAATAAATAAATCCGGGTTTTCCGAGTTTTCCGATATTACTAAACGGCGGAACCACTAGCGGAAAATAAATTTGAGTTGGTCTAGGCCTGTGTGAACGGAAAATCATTCACATTTTGCATAAAGTTGGGCCTCTGGTAGTTAGGATTAAGGATATTTGAACAAATAACCGGAGTTATGAAAAAAACTCAGGTTTTCCGAGTTTTCCGATATTACTAAACGGCGGAACCACTAGCGAAAAATAAATTTGAGTTGGTCTAGACCTGTGTGAATGGAAAATCATTCACATTTTCCAAAAAGCAGGGCCTCTGGTAGTTAGGATTAAGGATATTTGAACACATAACCGGGATTATGAAATTAATTCGGTTTTTCCGAGTTTTCCGATATTACTAAACGGCGGAACCAATAGCAGAAAATACATTTGAGTTGGTCTAGGCCTGTGTGAACGGAAAATCATTCACATTTTCCAAAAAGTAGCACCTCTGGTAGTTAGGATTAAGGATATGTGAACACATAACCGGGGTTATGAAATAAATTCGGTTTTTCCGAGTTTTCCGATATTACTAAACGGCGGAACCATTAGCGGAAAATAAATTTGAGTTGGTCTAGTCCTGTGTGAACGGAAAACATTCACATTTTCCAAAAAGTAGGGCCTCTGGTAGTTAGGATTAAGGATATTTGAACACATAACCGGAGCTATGAAATAAATTCGGTTTTTCCAAGTTTTCCGATATTACTAAACGGCGGAACCACTAGCAAAAAATAAATTTGAGTTGGTCTAGGCCTGTGTGATTGGAAAACCATTCACATTTTCCAAAAATTAGGGCGTCTGGTAGTTAGGATTAAGGATATTTGAACACATAACCGGAGTTATGAAAAAAACTCAGGTTTTCCGAGTTTTCCGATATTACTAAACGGCGGAACCACTAGCGAAAAATAAATTTGAGTTGGTCTAGACCTGTGTGAACGGAAAATCATTCACATTTTCCAAAAAGCAGGGCCTCTGGTAGTTAGGATTAAGGATATTTGAACACATAACCTGGATTATGAAATAAATTCGGTTTTTCCGAGTTTTCCGATATTACTAAACGGCGGAACCAATAGCAGAAAATACATTTGCATTCACATTTTCCAAAAAGTAGCACCTCTGGTAGCTAGGATTAAGGATATGTGAACACATAACCGGGGTTATGAAATAAATTCGGTTTTTCCGAGTTTTCCGATATTACTAAACGGCGGAACCACTAGCGGAAAATTAATTTGAGTTGGTCTAGGCCTGTGTGAACGGACAATCATTCACATTTTCCAAAAAGTAGGGCCTTTGGTAGTTAGGATTAAGGATATTTGAACACATAACCGGGGCTATGAAATAAATTCGGTTTTTCCGACTTTTCCGATATTACTAAACGGCGGAACCACTAGCAGAAAATAAATTTGAGTTGGTCTAGGCCTGTGTGATTGGAAAATCATTCACATTTTCCAAAAAGTAGGGCCTCTGGTAGTTAGGATTAAGGATATTTGAACACATAACCGGGATTATGAAATTAATTCGGTTTTTCCGAGTTTTCCGATATTACTAAACAGCGGAACCACTAGCAGAAAATACATTTGAGTTGGTCTACTCCTGTGTGAACGGAAAATCATTCACATTTTCCAAAAAGTAGGGCCTCTGGTAGTTAGGATTAAGGATATTTGAACACATAACCGGGGTTATGAAATAAATTCGGTTTTTCGAGTTTTCCGATATTACTAAACGGCGGAACCACTAGCGGAAAATAAATTTGAGTTGGACTAAACCTGTGTGAACGGAAAATCATTCACATTTTCCAAAATGTAGGGCCTCTGGTAGTTAGGATTAAGGATATTTGAACACATAACCTGGATTATAAAATAAATTCGGTTTTTCCGAGTTTTCCGATATTACTAAACGGCGGAACCACTAGCAGAAAATAAATTTGATTTGGTCTAGGCCTGTGTGAATGGAAAATCATTCACATTTTCCAAAAAGTAGGGCCTCTGGTAGTTAGGATTAAGGATATTTAAACACATAACCGGGATTATGAAATAAATTCGGTTTTTCCGAGTTTTCCGATATTACTAAACGGCGGAACCAATAGCAGAAAATAAATTTGAGTTGGTCTAGGCTTGTGTGAACGAAAAATCATTCACATTTTCCAAAAAGTAGGGCCTCTGGTAGTTAGGATTAAGGATATTTGAACACATAACCGGGATTATGAAATTAATTCGGGTTTTCCGAGTTTTCCGATATTACGAAACGGCGGAACACTAGCGGAAAATAAATTTGAGTTGGTCTAGGCCTGTGTGAACGGAAAATCATTCACATTTTCCAAAAAGCAGGGCCTCTGGTAGTTAGGATTAAGGATATTTGAACACATAACCTGGATTATGAAATAAATTCGGTTTTTCCGAGTTTTCCGATATTACTAAACGGCGGAACCAATAGCAGAAAATACATTTGAGTTGGTCTAGGCCTGTGTGAACGGAAAATCATTCACATTTTCCAAAAAGTAGCACCTCTGGTAGTTAGGATTAAGGATATGTGAACACATAACCGGGGTTATGAAATAAATTCGGTTTTTCCGAGTTTTCCGATATTACTAAACGGCGGAACCATTAGCGGAAAATAAATTTGAGTTGGACTAAACCTGTGTGAACGGAAAATCATTCACATTTTCCAAAACGTAACCAAACGGCGGAACCACTAGCAGAAAATAAATTTGAGTTGGTCTAGGCCTGTGTGAATGGAAAATCATTCAAATTTTCCAAAAAGTAGGGCCTCTGGTAGTTAGGATTAAGGATATTTGAACACATAACCGGGATTATGAAATAAATTTGGTTTTTCCGAGTTTTCCGATATTACTAAACGGAAAATCATTCACATTTTCCAAAAAGTAGGGCCTCTGGTAGTTAGGATTAAGGATATTTGAACACATAACCGGGATTATGAAATAAATTCGGGTTTTCCGAGTTTTCCGATATTACTAAACGGCGGAACCACTAGCGGAAAATTAATTTGAGTTGGTCTAGATCTGTGTCAACGGAAAATCATTCACATTTTCCAAAACGTATTGCCTCTGGTAGTTAGGATTAAAGATATTTGAACACATAACCTGGATTATGAAATAAATTCGGTTTTTCCGAGTTTTCCAATATTACTAAACGGCGGAACCACTAGCAGAAAATAAATTTGAGTTGGTCTAGGCCTGTGTGAATGGAAAATCATTCAAATTTTCCAAAAAGTAGGGCCTCTGGTAGTTAGGATTAAGGATATTTGAACACATAACCGGGATTATGAAATTAATTCGGTTTTTCCGAGTTTTCCGATATTACTAAACAGCGGAACCACTAGCAGAAAATAAATTTGAGTTGGTCTACTCCTGTGTGAACGGAAAATCATTCACATTTTCCAAAAAGTAGGGCCTCTGGTAGTTAGGATTAAGGATATTTGAACACATAACCGGGGTTATGAAATAAATTCGGTTTTTCGAGTTTTCCGATATTACTAAACGGCGGAACCACTAGCGGAAAATAAATTTGAGTTGGACTAAACCTGTGTGAACGGAAAATCATTCACATTTTCCAAAATGTAGGGCCTCTGGTAGTTAGGATTAAGGATATTTGAACACATAACCTGGATTATAAAATAAATTCGGTTTTTCCGAGTTTTCCGATATTACTAAACGGCGGAACCACTAGCAGAAAATAAATTTGATTTGGTCTAGGCCTGTGTGAATGGAAAATCATTCACATTTTCCAAAAAGTAGGGCCTCTGGTAGTTAGGATTAAGGATATTTAAACACATAACCGGGATTATGAAATAAATTCGGTTTTTCCGAGTTTTCCGATATTACTAAACGGCGGAACCAATAGCAGAAAATAAATTTGAGTTGGTCTAGGCTTGTGTGAACGAAAAATCATTCACATTTTCCAAAAAGTAGGGCCTCTGGTAGTTAGGATTAAGGATATTTGAACACATAACCGGGATTATGAAATTAATTCGGGTTTTCCGAGTTTTCCGATATTACTAAACGGCGGAACACTAGCGGAAAATAAATTTGAGTTGGTCTAGGCCTGTGTGAACGGAAAATCATTCACATTTTCCAAAAAGCAGGGCCTCTGGTAGTTAGGATTAAGGATATTTGAACACATAACCTGGATTATGAAATAAATTCGGTTTTTCCGAGTTTTCCGATATTACTAAACGGCGGAACCGCTAGCGAAAAACTAATTTGAGTTGGTCTAGGCCTGTGTGAAAGGAAAACATTCACATTTTCCAAAAAGTAGGGCCTCTGGTAGTTAGGATTAAGGATATTTGAACACATAACCGGAGCTATGAAATAAATTCGGTTTTTCCAAGTTTTCCGTAATTACTAAACGGCGGAACCACTAGCAGAAAATAAATTTGAGTTGGTCTAGGCCTGTGTGATTGGAAAACCATTCACATTTTCCAAAAAGTAGGGCCTCTGGTAGTTAGGATTAAGGATATTCGAACACATAACTGGGGTTATGAAATAAATTCGGGTTTTCCGAGTTTTCCGATATTACTAAACGGCGGAACCAATAGCAGAAAATAAATTTGAGTTGGTCTAGGCCTGTGTGAACGGAAAATCATTCACATTTTCCAAAACGTATTGCCTCTGGTAGTTAGGATTAAGGATATTTGAACACATAACCGGGGTTATGAAATAAATTCGGTTTTTCCGAGTTTTCCGATATTACTAAACGGCGGAACCATTAGCGGAAAATAAATTTGAGTTGGTCTAGGCCTGTGTGAACGGAAAACATTCACATTTTCCAAAAAGTAGGGCCTCTGGTAGTTAGGATTAAGGATATTTGAACACATACCCGGAGCTATGAAATAAATTCGGTTTTTCCAAGTTTTCCGATATTACTAAACGGCGGAACCACTAGCAGAAAATAAATTTGAGTTGGTCTAGGCCTGTGTGATTGGAAAACCATTCACATTTTCCAAAAAGTAGGGCGTCTGGTAGTTAGGATTAAGGATATTTGAACACATAACCGGAGCTATGAAAAAAACTCAGGTTTTCCGAGTTTTCCGATATTACTAAACGGCGGAACCACTAGCGAAAAATAAATTTGAGTTGGTCTAGACCTGTGTGAACGGAAAATCATTCACATTTTCCAAAAAGCAGGGCCTCTGGTAGTTAGGATTAAGGATATTTGAACACATAACCTGGATTATGAAATAAATTCGGTTTTTCCGAGTTTTCCGATATTACTAAACGGCGGAACCAATAGCAGAAAATACATTTGCATTCACATTTTCCAAAAAGTAGCACCTCTGGTAGCTAGGATTAAGGATATGTGAACACATAACCGGAGTTATGAAATAAATTCGGGTTTTTTCGAGTTTTCCGATATTACTAAACGGCGGAACCATTAGCGGAAAATAAATTTGAGTTGGTCTAGGCCTGTGTGAACGGAAAATCATTCACATTTTCCAAAAAGTAGGGCCTCTGGTAGTTAGGATTAAGGATATTTGAACACATAACCGGGGTTATGAAATAAATTCGGTTTTTCCGAGTTTTCCGATATTACTAAACGGCGGAACCAATAGCAGAAAATAAATTTGAGTTGGTCAAGGCCTGTGTGAACGGAAAATCATTCACATTTTCCAAAAAGTAGGGCCTCTGGTAGTTAGGATTAAGGATATTTGAACACATAACCGGGATTATGAAATAAATTCGGGTTTTCCGAGTTTTCCGATATTACTAAACGGCGGAACCACTAGCGGAAAATTAATTTGAGTTGGTCTAGATCTGTGTCAACGGAAAATCATTCACATTTTCCAAAACGTATTGCCTCTGGTAGTTAGGATTAAAGATATTTGAACACATAACCTGGATTATGAAATAAATTCGGTTTTTCCGAGTTTTCCAATATTACTAAACGGCGGAACCACTAGCAGAAAATAAATTTGAGTTGGTCTAGGCCTGTGTGAATGGAAAATCATTCAAATTTTCCAAAAAGTAGGGCCTCTGGTAGTTAGGATTAAGGATATTTGAACACATAACTGGGATTATGAAATAAATTCGGTTTTTCCGAGTTTTCCGATATTACTAAACGGCAGAACCACTAGCGAAAATTAATTTGAGTTGGTCTAGGCCTGTGTGAACGGAAAGTCATTCACATTTTCCAAAAAGTAGGGCCTCTGGTAGTTAGGATTAAGGATATTTGAACACATAATTGGGGTTAATAAATAAATCCGTGTTTTCCGAGTTTTCCGATATTACTAAACGGCGGAACCACTAGCGGAAAATAAATTTGAGTTGGTCTAGGCCTGTGTGAACGGAAAATCATTCACATTTTGCATAAAGCAGGGCCTCTGGTAGTTAGGATTAAGGATATTTGAACACATAACCGGAGTTATGAAAAAAACTCAGGTTTTCCGAGATTTCCGATATTACTAAACGGCGGAACCACTAGCGAAAAATAAATTTGAGTTGGTCTAGACCTGTGTGAATGGAAAATCATTCACATTTTCCAAAAAGCAGAGCCTCTGGTAGTTAGGATTAAAGATATTTGAACACATAACCTGGATTATGAAATAAATTCGGTTTTTCCGAGTTTTCCGATATTACTAAACGGCGGAACCAATAGCAGAAAATACATTTGAGTTGGTCTAGGCCTGTGTGAACGGAAAATCATTCACATTTTCCAAAAAGTAGCACCTCTGGTAGTTAGGATTAAGGATATGTGAACACATAACCGGGGTTATGAAATAAATTCGGTTTTTCCGAGTTTTCCGATATTACTAAACGGCGGAACCATTAGCGGAAAATAAAATTGAGTTGGTCTAGGCCTGTGTGAACGGAAAACATTCACATTTTCCAAAAAGTAGGGCCTCTGGTAGTTAGGATTAAGGATATTTGAACACATAACCGGAGCTATGAAATAAATTCGGTTTTTCCAAGTTTTCCGATATTACTAAACGGCGGAACCACTAGCAGAAAATAAATTTGAGTTGGTCTAGGCCTGTGTGATTGGAAAACCATTCACATTTTCGAAAAATTAGGGCGTCTGGTAGTTAGGATTAAGGATATTTGAACACATAACCGGAGTTATGAAAAAAACTCAGGTTTTCCGAGTTTTCCGATATTACTAAACGGCGGAACCACTAGCGAAAAATAAATTTGAGTTGGTCTAGACCTGTGTGAATGGAAAATCATTCACATTTTCCAAAAAGCAGAGCCTCTGGTAGTTAGGATTAAGGATATTTGAACACATAACCTGGATTATGAAATAAATTCGGTTTTTCCGAGTTTTCCGATATTACTAAACGGCGGAACCAATAGCAGAAAATACATTTGCATTCACATTTTCCAAAAAGTAGCACCTCTGGTAGCTAGGATTAAGGATATGTGAACACATAACCGGGGTTATGAAATAAATTCGGTTTTTCCGAGTTTTCCGATATTACTAAACGGCGGAACCATTAGCGGAAAATTAATTTGAGTTGGTCTAGGCCTGTGTGAACGGACAATCATTCACATTTTCCAAAAAGTAGGGCCTTTGGTAGTTAGGATTAAGGATATTTGAACACATAACCGGAGCTATGAAATAAATTCGGTTTTTCCGACTTTTCCCGATATTACTAAACGGCGGAACCACTAGCAGAAAATAAATTTGAGTTGGTCTAGGCCTGTGTGATTGGAAAATCATTCACATTTTCCAAAAAGTAGAGCGTCTGGTAGTTAGGATTAAGGATATTTGAACACATAACCGGGATTATGAAATTAATTCGGTTTTTCCGATATTACTAAACTGCGGAACCACTAGCATAAAATAAATTTGAGTTGGTCTACTCCTGTGTGAACGGAAAATCATTCACATTTTCCAAAAAGTAGGGCCTCTGGTAGTTAGGATTAAGGATATTTGAACACATAACCGGGGTTATGAAATAAATTCGGTTTTTCGAGTTTTCCGATATTACTAAACGGCGGAACCACTAGCGGAAAATAAATTTGAGTTGGACTAAACCTGTGTTAACGGAAAATCATTCACATTTTTTAAAACGTAGGGCCTCTAGTAGTTAGGATTAAGGATATTTGAACACATAACCTGGATTATGAAATAAATTCGGTTTTTCCGAGTTTTCCGATATTATTAAACGGCGGAACCACTAGCAGAAAATAAATTTGATTTGGTCTAGGCCTGTGTGAATGGAAAATCATTCACATTTTCCAAAAAGTAGGGCCTCTGGTAGTTAGGATTAAGGATATTTAAACACATAACCGGGATTATGAAATAAATTCGGTTTTTCCGAGTTTTCCGATATTACTAAACGGCGGAACCACTAGCGGAAAATAAATTTGAGTTGGTCTAGGCTTGTGTGAACGGAAAATCATTCACATTTTCCAAAAAGTAGGGCCTCTGGTAGTTAGGATTAAGGATATTTGAACACATAACCGGGATTATGAAATTAATTCGGGTTTTCCGATATTACTAAACGGCGGAACACTAGCGGAAAATAAATTTGAGTTGGTCTAGGCCTGTGTGAACGGAAAATCATTCACATTTTCCAAAAAGTAGGGCCTCTGGTAGTTAGGATTAAGGATATTTGCACACATAACCGGGGTTAATAAATAAATTCGGGTTTTCCAAGTTTTCCGATATTACTAAACGGCGGAACCACTAGCGGAAAATAAATTTGAGTTGGTCTAGGCCTGTGTGAACGGAAAATCATTCACATTTTGCAAAAAGCAGGGCCTCTGGTAGTTAGGATTAAGGATATTTGAACACATAACCGGAGTTATGAAAAAAACTCAGGTTTTCCGAGTTTTCCGATATTACTAAACGGCGGAACCACTGGCGAAAAATAAATTTGAGTTGGTCTAGACCTGTGTGAACGGAAAATCATTCACATTTTCCAAAAAGCAGGGCCTCTGGTAGTTAGGATTAAGGATATTTGAACACATAACCTGGATTATGAAATAAATTCGGTTTTTCCGAGTTTTCCGATATTACTAAACGGCGGAACCAATAGCAGAAAATACATTTGAGTTGGTCTAGGCCTGTGTGAACGGAAAATCATTCACATTTTCCAAAAAGTAGCACCTCTGGTAGTTAGGATTAAGGATATGTGAACACATAACCGGGGTTATGAAATAAATTCGGTTTTTCCGAGTTTTCCGATATTACTAAACGGCGGAACCATTAGCGGAAAATAAATTTGAGTTGGACTAAACCTGTGTGAACGGAAAATCATTCACATTTTCCAAAACGTAACCAAACGGCGGAACCACTAGCAGAAAATAAATTTGAGTTGGTCTACTCCTGTGTGAACGGAAAATCATTCACATTTTCCAAAAAGTAGGGCCTCTGGTAGTTAGGATTAAGGATATTTGAACACATAACCGGGGTTATGAAATAAATTCGGTTTTTCGAGTTTTCCGATATTACTAAACGGCGGAACCACTAGCGGAAAATAAATTTGAGTTGGACTAAACCTGTGTTAACGGAAAATCATTCACATTTTCTAAAACGTAGGGCCTCTGGTAGTTAGGATTAAGGATATTTGAACACATAACCTGGATTATGAAATAAATTCGGTTTTTCCGAGTTTTCCGATATTATTAAACGGCGGAACCACTAGCAGAAAATAAATTTGATTTGGTCTAGGCCTGTGTGAATGGAAAATCATTCACATTTTCCAAAAAGTAGGGCCTCTGGTAGTTAGGATTAAGGATATTTAAACACATAACCGGGATTATGAAATAAATTCGGTTTTTCCGAGTTTTCCGATATTACTAAACGGCGGAACCAATAGCAGAAAATAAATTTGAGTTGGTCTAGGCTTGTGTGAACGAAAAATCATTCACATTTTCCAAAAAGTAGGGCCTCTGGTAGTTAGGATTAAGGATATTTGAACACATAACCGGGATTATGAAATTAATTCGGGTTTTCCGATATTACTAAACGGCGGAACACTAGCGGAAAATAAATTTGAGTTGGTCTAGGCCTGTGTGAACGGAAAATCATTCACATTTTCCAAAAAGTAGGGCCTCTGGTAGTTAGGATTAAGGATATTTGCACACATAACCGGGGTTAATAAATAAATTCGGGTTTTCCAAGTTTTCCGATATTACTAAACGGCGGAACCACTAGCGGAAAATAAATTTGAGTTGGTCTAGGCCTGTGTGAACGGAAAATCATTCACATTTTGCAAAAAGCAGGGCCTCTGGTAGTTAGGATTAAGGATATTTGAACACATAACCGGAGTTATGAAAAAAACTCAGGTTTTCCGAGTTTTCCGATATTACTAAACGGCGGAACCACTGGCGAAAAATAAATTTGAGTTGGTCCTAGACCTGTGTGAACGGAAAATCATTCACATTTTCCAAAAAGCAGGGCTTCTGGTAGTTAGGATTAAGGATATTTGAACACATAACCTGGATTATGAAATAAATTCGGTTTTTCCGAGTTTTCCGATATTACTAAACGGCGGAACCAATAGCAGAAAATACATTTGAGTTGGTCTAGGCCTGTGTGAACGGAAAATCATTCACATTTTCCAAAAAGTAGCACCTCTGGTAGTTAGGATTAAGGATATGTGAACACATAACCGGGGTTATGAAATAAATTCGGTTTTTCCGAGTTTTCCGATATTACTAAACGGCGGAACCATTAGCGGAAAATAAATTTGAGTTGGACTAAACCTGTGTGAACGGAAAATCATTCACATTTTCCAAAACGTAACCAAACGGCGGAACCACTAGCAGAAAATAAATTTGAGTTGGTCTAGGCCTGTGTGAATGGAAAATCATTCAAATTTTCCAAAAAGTAGGGCCTCTGGTAGTTAGGATTAAGGATATTTGAACACATAACCGGGATTATGAAATAAATTTGGTGTTTCCGAGTTTTCCGATATTACTAAACGGCGGAACCGCTAGCGGAAAACTAATTTGAGTTGGTCTAGGCCTGTGTGAATGGAAAATCATTCACATTTTCCAAAAAGTAGGGCCTCTGGTAGTTAGGATTTAGGATATTTGAACACATAACCGGGATTATGAAATTAATTCGGGTTTTCCGAGTTTTCCGATATTACTAAACGGCGGAACCACTAGCAGAAAATAAATTTGAGTTGGTCTAGGCCTGTGTGAATGGAAAATCATTCACATTTTCCATAAAGTAGGGCCTCTGGTAGTTAGGATTAAGGATATTTGAACACATAACCGGGATTATGAAATAAATTCGGTTTTTCCGAGTTTTCCGATATTACTAAACGGCGGAACCGCTAGCGGAAAACTAATTTGAGTTGGTCTAGGCCTGTGTGAAAGGAAAATCATTCACATTTTCCAAAAAGTAGGGCCTCTGGTAGTTAGGATTAAGGATATTTGAACACATAACCGGGATTATGAAATAAATTCGGTTTTTCCGAGTTTTCCGATATTACTAAACGGCGGAACCAATAGCAGAAAATAAATTTGAGTTGGTCTAGGCCTGTGTGAACGAAAAATCATTCACATTTTCCAAAAAGTAGGGCCTCTGGTAGTTAGGATTAAGGATATTTGAACACATAACCGGGATTATGAAATAAATTCGGTTTTTCCGAGTTTTCCGATATTACTAAACGGCCGAACCACTAGCGGAAAATAAATTTGAGTTGGTCTAGGCCTGTGTGAACGGAAAATCATTCACATTTTCCAAAACGTAGGGCCTCTGGTAGTTAGGATTAAGGATATTTGAACACATAACCGGGGTTATGAAATAAATTCGGTTTTTCCGAGTTTTCCGATATTACTAAATGGCGGAACCAATAGCAGAAAATAAATTTGAGTTGGTCTAGGCCTGTGTGAACGGAAAATCATTCACATTTTCCAAAAAGTAGGGCCTCTGGTAGTTAGGATTAAGGATATTTGAACACATAACTGGGATTATGAAATAAATTCGGGTTTTCGGAGTTTTCCGATATTACTAAACGGCGGAACCACTAGCGGAAAATTAATTTGAGTTGGTCTAGATCTGTGTGAACGGAAAATCATTCACATTTTCCAAAAAGTAGGGCCTCTGGTAGTTAGGATTAAGGATATTTGAACACATAACTGGGATTATGAAATAAATTCGGTTTTTCCGAGTTTTCCGATATTACTAAACGGCGGAACCACTAGCGAAAATTAATTTGAGTTGGTCTAGGCCTGTGTGAACGGAAACTCATTCACATTTTCCAAAAAGTAGGGCCTCTGGTAGTTAGGATTAAGGATATTTGAACACATAACCGGGATTAATAAATAAATTCGGGTTTTCCGAGTTTTCCGATATTACTAAACGGCGGAACCACTAGCGGAAAATAAATTTCAGTTGGTCTAGGCCTGTGTGAACGGAAAATCATTCACATTTTGCATAAAGCAGGGCCTCTGGTAGTTAGTATTATGGATATTTGAACACATAACCGGGATTATGAAATTAATTCGGTTTTTCCGAGTTTTCCGATATTACTAAACAGCGGAACCACTAGCGGAAAATAAATTTGAGTTGGTCTACTCCTGTGTGAACGGAAAATCATTCACATTTTCCAAAAAGTAGGGCCTCTGGTAGTTAGGATTAAGGATATTTGAACACATAACCGGGGTTATGAAATAAATTCGGTTTTTCGAGTTTTCCGATATTACTAAACGGCGGAACCACTAGCGGAAAATAAATTTGAGTTGGTCTAGGCCTGTGTGAACGAAAAATCATTCACATTTTCCAAAACGTAGGGCCTCTGGTAGTTAGGATTAAGGATATTTGAACACATAACCTGGATTATGAAATAAATTCGGTTTTTCCGAGTTTTCCGATATTACTAAACGGCGGAACCACTAGCAGAAAATAAATTTGATTTGGTCTAGGCCTGTGTGAATGGAAAATCATTCACATTTTCCAAAAAGTAGGGCCTCTGGTAGTTAGGATTAAGGATATTTAAACACGTAACCGGGATTATGAAATAAATTCGGTTTTTCCGAGTTTTCCGATATTACTAAACGGCGGAACCAATAGCAGAAAATAAATTTGAGTTGGTCTAGGCTTGTGTGAACGAAAAATCATTCACATTTTCCAAAACGTAGGGCCTCTGGTAGTTAGGATTAAGGATATTTGAACACATAACCGGGATTATGAAATTAATTCGGGTTTTCCGAGTTTTCCGATATTACTAAACGGCGGGACACTAGCGGAAAATAAATTTGAGTTGGTCTAGGCCTGTGTGAACGGAAAATCATTCACATTTTCCAAAAAGCAGGGCCTCTGGTAGTTAGGATTAAGGATATTTGAACACATAACCTGGATTATGAAATAAATTCGGTTTTTCCGAGTTTTCCGATATTACTAAACGGCGGAACCAATAGCATAAAATACATTTGAGTTGGTCTAGGCCTGTGTGAACGGAAAATCATTCACATTTTCCAAAAAGTAATACCTCTGGTAGTTAGGATTAAGGATATGTGAACACATAACCGGAGTTATGAAATAAATTCGGTTTTTCCGAGTTTTCCGATATTACTAAACGGCGGAACCACTAGCGGAAAGTTAATTTGAGTTGGACTAAGCCTGTGTGAATGGAAAATCATTCACATTTTCCAGAAAGTGGGGCCTCTGGTAGCTAGGATTAAGGATATTTGAACACATAACCGGGATTATGAAATAAATTCGTTATTTCCGAGTTTTCCGATATTACTAAACGGCGGAACCACTAGCAAAACATAAATTTGAGTTGGTCTAGGCCTGTGTGAATGGAAAATCATTCACATTTTCCAAAAAGTAGGGCCTCGTAGTTAGGATTAAGGATATTTGAACACATAACTGGGATTATGAAATAAATTCGGTTTTTCCGAGTTTTCCGATATAAAACGGCGGAACCACTAGCGGAAAATTAATTTGAGTTGGTTTAGGCCTGTGTGAACGGAAAATCATTCACATTTTCCAAAAAGTAGGGCCTCTGGTAGTTAGGATTAAGGATATTTGAACACATAACCGGGATTATGAAATAAATTCGGGTTTTCCGAGTTTTCCGATATTATTAAACGGCGGAACCACTAGCGGAAAATTAATTTGAGTTGGTCTTCTATCAATTAGTTTGAACGGAAAATCATTCACATTTTCCAAAAGGTAGGGCCTCTGGTAGTTAGGATTAAGGATATTTCAAGTAAATGATCGATGAATGATTTGATTAGTAAGATAAGTTATATCGTAGATTTAGCTTTAGCTATGAATGGATTGGTATGTTTTGTAGATGAGAAATAAGAGGTTTTAGTGTAGATTTAATCAAGTGTGCTTAGCATAGGAACAGGTACTGTGATTAGATCACACTTTCGCTATTCTCCTTCGCTTTGCCGTGCGAAGTAAAGTAAACACAAGTAACTAAATCGGTTCGCAAGAGTTAGTAGGTTGAAAATACTTACCCAAATTATTCTGCTTTGCTTATAAGGGTCTTATATTTTTTTATCAGAAGGAAAAATTCTTAGGTTGATTATAGTTTATTAAATTTTTATTATTTAAACTTCACAATTTTAATTTTAGAGACACACGTTGACACTAAGATGGTTTAAAGTAAACTATATTTTTCGTTTTAAAAAATCGAATCTTATATGCTAATTTTATGATACATATAATAATAATTCTACCAACAATTCAAATTTCGAGGATCGAAACTTTAATTTTATACAACTTTTTCGGTTGAAAATTTGTCATCATACTAAATTGATCTCGTTTGTGTAGTGTTGTTCGCCAGTGGACATAATATTGTGCGATTTGGAATAATTTATTTTTATTTTCTCCTGGTTTTAATTAATTTTAAGTTTAGTTTAGTATCTAGTTAGTTTCGTGAATAATATGGTGCTAGTGAAATATGCTCATAAAAAATATTAAACTGATAACAATTTGTTAAAACAGCACTGCCGATGTAGCAGCGTAAAGATACTGTGCTTAGCAATTAAGTCATCTTTCAGCATTATAACACATTATGTGTTGTGTGAGATTTCAATGGTGAGTCATTTCGTTTTAAAACATTTTTTTTCATTATAATCATTATCGAAATAAACAACTCACGGTTACGTTCAAAATATAAGTACTTCTAGTCTGTGTCGTGCGGTAGTGCGTTGGGTTTGTGTGTAAAATTGAATATTGGTTGATTGTTGATATGACGCTCTTTTAACATCTATTAAGGTGGCTCCTGTAACTTTTTTATTGTTAAAATCTTTTATAATATCGGATGTTAATTTGTTTATTAAAAGAGTTAGTAGGTTGGAAATACTTACCCAAATTATTCTGCTTTGCTTATAAGGGTTTTATATTTTTTTATCAGAAGGAAAAATTCTTAGGTTGATTATAGTTTATTAACTTTTTATTATTTAAACTTCACAATTTTAATTTTAGAAACACACGTTGACACTAAGATGTTTTAAAGTAAACTATATTTTTCGTTTTAAAAAATCGAATCTTATATGCTAATTTTATGATACTTCTACCAACAATTCAAATTTCGAGGATCCGACAATATATTGTTTGTTTAATTAAGAATTATTTAGGACGCAAGTAATTAAATTTAATGTGTATGAAATTGGAAAGTATTTTTCCAAAATTTTCAATCATCAAAAATTATAAGTAGATTACTGATATTTCGTGTGAACTCAAAAAACTATGTTTCACACATATGGGTTCCTATAATGTCCAGACGATATTCATATTGATTTTTGTTGTTGTTTTTCTTTAATTAGTACGTACGATGTTCGCATTTACTTTTTTAATTATTTTCTTATTTTTGGGTATATAAAAATGCGATACCAGAAAATAGTTAGTATGTAGTACATATACTATATTTGTTTGTTGTTGTTATTTCGTTTTCTTTGATATTGTGTGTGAAAGTGAAATACGTTTAATATGTGTGACGTACATATATGAATGTCTGATTTGTTGTTGTTTTTATATTTTTATTTGTTTCTACATATGATGTGTGGATCATGCTTATTGTGCGACTTTTGTATGAACGTAAATATGCATGTACGTTGAATGGTATATGCGATATCGTTTACATTGTCGTAGCGATTTGTATTTTGCATTTAATTTATTGATTAGGTTTTTATTTGATTTGTGATGATGGAATTTTAATCTACGACATTAAAGATGCAATGGGTGAGGTTGTGAGTATCACAACATGCCTCACTTTAATATTTTGCGTTATTAATATTTTAATATTTTTTATTACTGATTTTAGTTGGTTTAATTTTTGTACAATTGTTGGGTTGCTTAAATCATAAAAATGTTACCGTTTTATAGTTTTAATTTTAGTGATGTACTCGCTTTTGGTTTTGTATAATTTCGTAATCATATTTGTTTTAAAGTTTTCTGTCCTTTGGTTTCTGGTGTTGATGATTCAATGGCTTCCGAAATTAAATGATTTATTTGCTTACGGTGATTGCCTATTTCAATGTTTGATAAATTCTTATTGTTTGTGACTATCTTTGGTTCATTGTTCTGAGTTAAATGGTTGTAATAGCTTAATACCATTTGTTTTTGTTATAGAATTATTTCTAATATCATTATTACTTGCATTATTATTTATATCAGAAATGCTATGTCATATGCCATGACATTGGCAAATCACCATTGTATAGCCCTATGATCACTCGCGCATCACGCATCACGCATCGAAGGATGGTCAATAACCATCCTTCGATGCGTGATGCGAGAGTGATCATAGGGCTATACAATGGTGATTTGCCAATGTCATGGCAAATGACATAGCATTTCTGATATTTGAAATTTTTAGTCTACTATCATGAAGAACATCTAAGTATGACGCACTTAGAATGTATGTTGGTTATGCCGAATATTTTAACTGCATTTTATAGAAGTTTGCATTCAGATCTAACCATTGTTTAAGCATAGTCTTGGTCTCTACTTTCTCTTACACGATCTGCATATTTTATCCCTTCTTTCCTTATTGAATTAAATAGGTTTCTATCGTTATGTTAGTGGTTATTATTCCTTCTCTCTATTAGTTCGTTTTTCTTTAAATTTAGTTTTTGTATCAAAAATTTGTATATTGGGCAGCCCATGTGTGAAGGTGGATTTACATTTGCGACGTGTGACGTGTGACCTCCACTGCCAAAGTGAACAATGTAGACGTGGTAATATTATCATATGTGGATTGTTTGTAACACTTTATTATTAAGAAAATCGAAAGCATATTTTATGTCATATTTTGCTAGGATCCTGGCTAGGATTCAACGGATACTCGTATTAAAATTGATCATGTAAACTTAGAAATAAGGTGGCCAAATCCCTGAATGCGATGTAGAGCTAGCAAAATAAATAAAAATGTTCATCAAAATTAACGTTTAACGGTATTCACGTTTACACTATGCATTGCCGTATACCTCATAATTGAAACCATCGCAACTATGTTACGGAATCAGCAACATAACATATAAAACATTCACAAGCGAATTTCACCGCGACCTAAAACATATAAAATCATTCTGTAGTATATCATGGTCACAATCGTAAGCCGTTAAATCTTTTAGTAATTTTTTTGTTGAAAATTATCTTACAATCTATTTAGTTTGCTAAAAAAATGTACTAACGAAAGTTAATTATCGTTATTATGATCATTATCGAAACAAACAACTCACGGTTACGTCGAAAATATAAATGTTTCTTACCGTTGTTTTAACTAACTTAATACACCAACTAGTGTATTAACAACAAGGCCTGTGTCGTACGGTAGTACGTTGTGCTTATGTGCAAAATTGAATATTGATACATACACAGACATCATTAAGCTAATATTTTTACGAATAACAACTTCATTCGTTGGTTTGTATTGCAGAGACTGTTTTCTCTATCAGTTTGTCTCGTCACAAATTTTCTATATAATTTTGATGTATTGGTTCTTATCGGATGATAATAATATCTCTCTTTTAAATTCAACTCATTTATTACTGTTTACGATCAGTAACAACATTTTGTAATTACTTATTGTGTTAGTTTGTGCAAATCTTTTGGGAGTGATACACCAGGTAACTGGTAGTAATTCGAGTGAATTTAAAATCGAAACTTTAATTTTATACAACTTTTTCGGTTGAAAATTTGTCATCATACTAAATTGATCTCGTTTGTGTAGTGTTGTTCGCCAGTGGACATACTATTGTGCGATTTGAAATAATTTATTTTTATTTTCTCCTGGTTTTAATTAATTTTAAGTTTAGTTTAGTATCTAGTTAGTTTCGTGAATAATATGGGGCTAGTGAAATATGCTCATTAAAAATATTAAACTGATAACTGCCGTTGTAGCAGCGTAAAGATACTGTGCTTAGCAATTAAGTCATCTTTCAGCATTATAACACATTATGTGTTGTGTGAGATTTCAATGGTGAGTCATTTCGTTTTAAAACATTTTTTCATTATAATCATTATCGAAATAAACAACTCACAGTTACGTTCAAAATATAAATGCTTCTTACCGTTATTTTAACTAACACACCAACCAGTGTATGCATTAATAACATAGTCTGTGTCGTGCGGTAGTGCGTTGGGTTTGTGTGTAAAATTGAATATTGGTTGATTATTGATTTGACGCTCTTTTAACATCTATTAAGGTGGCTCCTGTAACTTTTTTATTGTTAAAATCTTTTATAATATCGGATGTTAATTTGTTTATTGCGCGGATCGTCGAATGTCCTTGTCGAAAGAAAAATTGAATATCTGTAACAATTTAAGAATTCGATTTTCTGTTACGTGTGTCTTTATTCGATTGTATATGATTATTTCAAATATTTTACTAATATTTACTAATAAGTTTATTGGCATATAGTTTTCACATTCGTTTGGATTTTTTTTTCTGTTTCATAATTAGTATAATTTTAGCTATTTTCCGAGCACTAGGAATGTAAAGGTTTTTTATTATGTTGTTAACTATTGTACAATATTCTTGAATAATTTCCATTGGAATAAATTTAAGAGCGACGTTTGTAATTTTATCGATACCTGATGATGTTTTTTTATTAAGACATTTAAATATCTCTTCTAGTTCTTTGTATTCTATATTTATGACATCTAAATTTTCCGCATTTGCCAGAAAATCGTCGCTGAATATCACTTTGTGGGTGTGTAAGTTTTCTCCTCGCAATTTTTGAGTAGTAGCTTCAATTTCTTTTTCGAATGATGGAGTTTTATTATGTATGTATTATTTTTGATTCACTTTCATGCTCCGATTATTTTTAGTTTGTCGTGTTCGTCGACACTATTATCCAAATTAATATTTCCTATTTCTGTATGTCACACTAAATTTGTCCACCATCAGATCGGCAATTTCTATTTGCTCTTTTGGTCTAAATAACGTGTTAATTTTTTTAAATATATTTCTATTTCCGTCATTTATCTTAATTTTTTCAATTTTTCTTTTCCAGTATTTATTCACTTGTAGTTTAATATTTTGCATTATTAATATTTTAATATTTTTTATTACTGATATTAGTTGGTTTAGTTTTTGTACAATTGTTGGGTTGCTTAAATCATAAAAATGTTGCCGTTTTATAGTTTTAATTTTAGTGATGTCCTCGCTTTTGGTTTTGTATAATTTCATAATCATATTTGTTTTAAAGTTTTCTGTCCTTTGGTTTCTGGTGTTGATGTTTCTATGGCTTCAAAATTAAATGATTTATTTGCTTACGGTGATTGCCTATTTCAATGTTTGATAAATTCTTATTGTTTGTGACTATCTTTGGTTCATTGTTCTGAGTTAAATGGTTGTAATAGCTTAATACCATTTGTTTTTGGTACTTTGGCCAATTAATGTTATTTATAGAATTATTTCTAATATCATTATTATTTATATCAGGAATGCTATGTCATTTGCCATGCCATTGGCAAATCACCATTGTATAGCCCTATAGAGATCACTCTCGCATCACGCATCGAAGAGTGGTTATTGTATTTGAAATTTTTAGTCTACTATCGTGAAGAACTATATCTAAGTATGACGCACTTGGAATGTATGTTGGTTTTGTCGAATATTTTAACTGCATTTTATAGAAGTTTGCATTCAGATCTAACCATTGTTTAAGCATAGTCCCGGTTTCTACTTCGTCTTACGCGAGCTGCATGTGTTATCCCTTCTTTCCTTATTGAATTAAATAGGTTTCTATTGTTATGTTAGTGGTTATTATTGCTTCTCTCTATTAGATTGTTTTTCTTTAAATTTAGGTTTTGTATCAACGACTTGTATATTGGGCAGTCCTTGTTTGATGTTGGTTGCTCCTTGTTTTACAATTAATACAGAACGTATTTTCCGCACCCATTTCCGTTGCGTGATCACCAACATAATTTGTGCGATTTAAAGTTGCACATTGTCCTGGTGTGTGTTTATTACTGCATTTAACATATCTCTACTCAAATATGCAGTTCGCTGCTACGTGGCGATATCGTTGACAATTATGAAATAGAATTAATTTTTGGCGTATCATTGGATACCAGAATATTCGTTGATAAATTATATTTCGAATTTTAGCGAATTCTGTTAACTGATTATCTGGTGTTATATGAACAATAAATATAGGTACATTTTTTTCTGTCGTTTCGAACTAGGTGTGACTTATAAATAAATGCATCAAACCAACAGATTTACAAAGATTCTACTCGTTGAAGAAATCGTGTCGTGAGTTCCTTTCCTGCTTTGATATACGAGTACTACAATATTTGGTGATTTATGGATTCGATTTATTTTATTTTGATTTAATTTGTTTTAAGAGAACCAAGTTAATTTAGTTAATACTAATAATAACATTACATTTATTTTATTCAACTACAATTTAACTCATAGTAATGACGTTTTATATCAGGAAATTTACTGCAACTTAATTAATTATACATTTTTAATTATAATTATAAATTGTTTTTAAAGATGCTGATTGCTGAATATTTATATCCAAAAAAATCAAAAATTCTTGTGGTATAACCGCCTTACATTATAATTTCAACTAACTATTGACTACTTAGGTGTCTGTAACCGGGTCAATTCGGTCATATTTAACATGCCTATCATATCCTTCATCTTGTTAAATGTAATAAAGGTGTATGGCGGGCCCAGCGTCATCCAGGAGTCTCGCTAAATTGTCGGGTCATACATTTCAATCAATCAACTAATCAAGATGTTTTCTTATGTTTGTTTTGATTTTTTTATTGTTCTAAATAAATCCTGTTGTATATAATTATTATCACTGGCCTTATTTTGTTTTTACTAAATATTACTATTTTTAATTTGCATAATATTATTATCACTATTTCTTAAATTCGCTGGTATTAGTTAGTGTTGGTATAATTTTCGTCGCATGTCAAAGGTTTCTAATCTCTTACTGCATCTGGCCATATTTGTATTATTTATTTGTGTATATAACTGTTCCAACAGTTCTTCGAGTTCTTGAATTTTGCCTTTATTTTTCTATTTCCGATTAATAGGGCATTTTCACACTTTTTTCGTTTTGTAGTTGCTTGTTTACTTTCCATTTTAGCTACCGCTTTTGGTGGTTCCTCATTAGATTCATCCATTTCGCTGGAAACCAATTCTATTTCAGATTCGAATGATCCCATATTTACATATATCATTTATTGACACGTTTTGGATACTAATTTTTTATACATTTACATATTTGTTTCCGACATGTTTTTGTGAGTAACTAAATATTTCCACTACTACTGTATTTATAATTTGTTTTATTTGTTTTTTCATCAAATTAATTTTTCACTGACTTTTTAATTTATTATTTGAGTAAAATTTTACTAAAATCAAATTTTATTTAATTATAGGTTGACGAGCAACACAAAACACGTCTACGGCGTCTCGTTGTCAAAATGCCTTATCCTGGAAACCAAACCATCTTTCAGCATTATTCCACTTTATGTGTTGTGGGAGATTTCGATGGTGAGTTATTTCATTTTCTTCTCTCTTAATCTTTTATATTATTTTGTATATATTAATGATTTCGCTGAGTTGAATTAATTTATCTAAGTTTTGTTATGGTTTGGGACTTGTTTTAGTTCTGATGGAAATTATTATCACTTCTTTGATTTGTTTAGTAGTTCTTTATTAGTACATTATTCTTTAAACAAATCATTTTCTTTCCAAGTTTGTTATTATCATTAAATGAATTACGTTTATTCGCGTTGCAGTTACTCACATCCATTATTATCCGTAACACTTACTCACCGGTTCGAATAGAATCATTATTTTTGTAATAAATTTTAACAATTTCTAAACGGTGTATCTTTTCTTAGTGATTGGCCAACTAATACTACAATACAAATGTCAATTTTGAAGATAATCTGAAAAAATGGCCGCTCTTATGTTTCTAAAATATATAATACTAATTTGATCACCGGTTATATAAGCCCTCGAACAAACGCCAAGTTGCTAAACAGACCCTTAAAATTTTTACCATGTAAGATTTGTATAGCAAGAATAAACCTTAGAGGCGATTTGTTTTCAAAATTTATTTTCTTCGAAATACCTGATGAACAAATGTTCCTCATATTTTCGGAGTTTTCAAAATAACTGGTGCAAATTTCAGGATATTAACTAATTCAAATAAATCTTATAGTAAAATACTAAATCGCTTCATTTACTTAGAATATGCGGTGCTGTACCTCTATGCGTATTTTCACACTATTTAAATTTGGATGTAGACAATAACGTCAACATGACCATAAAATTGAATCAAATCATTTATGTTGAACCTTTCATAGAACGCGCATTAAACTTTCACAGAACTTGTTCTGTTTAAAATTACGAAAATCACGCTTACCTGTCGTAATTGATGATGATTCGTTTTAGTTCCAGTTGGAAATGTACGCCAACGTTCTGATATAAATAATTTAATTTAATTTTTTGGTGATTTTGCGAGGAAATAGAACGTCTGCCAAATATAATATGCGTTATGTACAGTTGAGCTGAGTTCAATATATATTTGGCCAATGGAAGTACTCTAATTTGTTTCTTTTTGAAATCTTATATAAGCACAAATTTTCTCTTAACTTTTGAAATGATTAGACTCCTGCGTTTTATAAATCTAAAATGTAAACATTCGATATGATTATGCTAATCTTACGGAGTGTATCAAATTATTATTCCCGTTTGCGCACTAGAAAAAATAACTTATTTTCCAACTTAAATAAAAAGTGAGAATATCGTTTTCTATAAGTGATAATTTTTATTTATTTTTATTTTGTATTATGGACTAGTTTCGAGAGTTCTTTCTACGTCAGCTATTTTCTCTATTTTAATTTCTGGTTCACAAATATTCCTTTATATATTCGTAAATTTCGTTGTACGACATTCTATCGTTTAATAATTGTGGATTGTTCCTGTGTTGATAAATCTTATACTCCTCTATTCTATTCATTTATTCGCCTTTTTTCATTCCGTGTAGGATTTCTAACGTTTGTAGCAAATTTTATTCAATCTTATCTCTTACCTCAATTTGTGACTTAAATTATAATATTTGGCTAATACTTTGGCTGATTCGCCTGATCACGAGATTTAATTTCAAATTTAAATAAAAAGTGAGAATATCTGTTTCTTTAAAAGAAAATCTTTTTTCGTTAAAAGAAATATCTTTTGCTTTTCCTTCATTCTCACTTTTTATTTGAATTTGAAATTAAATCTCGTGATAAAAGTACGCAACAAAATAATGTAAAATAATAGAGCTAAGATGTTTGACTGATGCGAACTGCGGTTTCATTTCACAGATTCTCGTTTTGATTTGTTCTCTTCAAACAAGAGAAAAATTGCTTGTAAATATTAGATTCAACTCCTTTTGTCCATCAGTAAACTTAAATGTTTCGTTTTCGCCTTGATGATAAATAATTAGCTCACACCGCTCAGAAAATCAATGTGGAGAGGGTTTATTGCACATATGCATCGTAATTTAATAAGTATCTAATAATGACCGTATAACAATTTAAAACAATCAGAATTTTATTCCAGGAATTTCATTTTTCTGAATTTTGATAAATTTTCCGAGTAACAACCGAAAATTTTCTGTTTAAAATAATCGGTTGGTAATCAATTTTTCCCATTGTTATACGAGTATATATTACGGTTAATTCTGTTTGAAATTGTATTCTGATTCAAATTTAATAAACAAATTTAGAAAAACATATACGACGAAAACTTAACCATGGACGATACCTCCATTGCCAAAGTGAACAATGTAAACGTGGTAACCGATAATATGTGGATTGTTTGTAACACTTTATTATTAAGAAAATCGAAAGCATATTTTTATGCCATATTTTATTAGGATCCTGGCTAGGGTTCAACGGATCCCTGAATGCGATGTAGAGCTAGCAAAATAAATAAAAATGTTCATCAAAATTAACGTCTTTAACGGTATTCACGTTTACACTATGCATTGCCGTATACCTCATAATTGAAACCATCGCAACTATGTTACGGAATCAGCAACATAACATATAAAACATTAACAAGCGAATTTCACCGCGACCTAAAACATATAAAATCATTCTGTAGTATATCATGGTCACAATTGTAAGCCGTTAAATCTTTTAGTATTTTTTTTGTTGAAAATTATCTTACAATCTATTTAGTTTGCTAAAAAAATGTACTAACGAAAGTTAATTATCGTTATTATGATCATTATCGAAACAAATAACTCACGGTTACGTTGAAAATATAAATGTTTCTTACCGTTGTTTTAACTAACTTAATACACCAACTAGTGTATTAACAACACGGCCTGTGTCGTACGGTAGAACGTTGTGCTTATGTGCAAAATTGAATATTGATAACATACACAGACATCATGAAGCTAATATTTTTACGAATAACAACTTCATTCGTTGGTTTGTATTGCAGAGACTGTTTTCTCTATCAGTTTGTCTCGTCACAAATTTTCTATATAATTTTGATGTATTGGTTCTTATCGGATGATGATAATATCTCTCTTTTAAATTCAACTCATTTATTACTGTTTACGATCAGTAACAACATTTTGTAATTACTTATTTTGTTAGTTTGTGCAAATCTTTTGGGAGTGATACACTAGGTAACTGGTAGTAATTCGAGTGAATTTAAAATCGAAACTTTAATTTATACAACTTTTTCGGTTGAAAATTTGTCATCATACTAAATTGATCTCGTTTGTGTAGTGTTGTTCGCCAGTGGACATAATATTGTGCGATTTGGATAAATTTATTTTTATTTTCTCCTGGTTTTAATTAATTTTAAGTTTAGTTTAGTATCTAGTTAGTTTCGTGAATAATATGGGGCTAGTGAAATATGCTCATTAAAAATATTAAACTGATAACAATTTGTTAAAACAGCACTGCCGTTGTAGCAGCGTAAAGATACTGTGCTTAGCAATTAAGTCATCTTTCAGCATTATAACACATTATGTGTTGTGTGAGATTTCAATGGTGAGTCATTTCGTTTTAAAACATTTTTTTTTATTATAATCATTATCGAAATAAACAACTCACGGTTACGTTCAAAATATAAATGCTTCTAGTCTGTGTCGTGCGGTAGTGCGTTGGGTTTGTGTGTAAAATTGAATATTGGTTGATTATTGATATGACGCTCTTTTAACATCTATTAAGGTGGCTCGTGTAACTTTTTTATTGTTAAAATCTTTTATAATATCGGATGTTAATTTGTTTATTGCGCGGATCGTCGAATGTCCTTGTCGAAAGAAAAATTGATTATCTGTAAGAATATAAGAATTAGATTTTCTGTTACGTGACGATTGTGAAGTTTTTCCTAAAATAAAGTTATTCCTAAAACCCAACAACAATAATAAAAATATCTGCATGTATGTGTAAAATTCGTAAAATCGAATAAATTAGGTAACTTCATATAAACGAGTAAAATAAATATATGCAAAATCATAAATGGCTAGTCAATTAGTATAAAATTCTTGCAGGTCATAAAATTAACCCAATTTCCAAAAATTATGAATTAAAAATATTTGAACACAAATTCGGAGTTATTAAATATATTTTCGGGTTTTTATAATTTTCCGATATTACTAAACGGCGGAACCACTAGCAGCAAATTAATTTTAGTTGGTTAAGGCCTGTGAGAACGGAAAATCATTCACATTTTCCAAAAAGTAAGGCCTCTGGTAGTTAGGATTAAAGATATTTGAACACATAACCGGGGTTAATAAATAAATTCGGGTTTTCCGAGTTTTCCGATATTACTAAACGGCGGAACCACTAGCGAAAAATAAATTTGAGTTGGTCTAGACCTGTGTGAACGAAAAATCATTCACATTTTCCAAAAAGTAGGGCCTCTGGTAGTTAGGATTAAGGATATTTGAACACATAACCGGGATTATGAAATTAATTCGGGTTTTCCGAGTTTTCCGATATTACTAAACGGCGGAACCACTAGCGGAAAATAAATTTGAGTTGGTCTAGGCCTGTGTGAACGGAAAATCATTCACATTTTCCAAAAAGTAGGGCCTCTGGTAGTTAGGATTAAGGATATTTGAACACATAACCGGGATTATGAAATAAATTCGGGTTTTCCGAGTTTTTCGATATTACTAAACGGCGGAACCACTAGCGGAAAATTAATTTGAGTTGGTCTAGACCTGTGTGAATGGAAAATCATTCACATTTTCCAAAACGTATTGCCTCTGGTAGTTAGGATTAAGGATATTTGAACACATAACCTGGATTATGAAATAAATTCGGTTTTTCCGAGTTTTCCGATATTACTAAACGGCGGAACCGCTAGCGGAAAACTAATTTGAGTTGGTCTAGGCCTGTGTGAACGGAACATTCACATTTTTCAAAAAGTAGGGCCTCTGGTAGTTAGGATTAAGGATATTTGAACACATAACCGGGATTATGAAATAAATTCGGTTTTTCCGAGTTTTCCGATATTACTAAACGGCGGAACCAATATCAGAAAATAAATTTGAGTTGGTCTAGGCCTGTGTGAACGAAAAATCATTCACATTTTCCAAAAAGTAGGGCCTCTGGTAGTTAGGATTAAGGATATTTGAACACATAACCTGGATTATGAAATTAATTCGGGTTTTCCGAGTTTTCCGATATTACTAAACGGCCGAACCACTAGCGGAAAATAAATTTGAGTTGGTCTAGATCTGTGTGAACGGAAAATCATTCACATTTTCCAAAAAGTAGGGCCTCTGGTAGTTAGGATTAAGGATATTTGAACACATAACCGGGGTTATGAAATAAATTCGGTTTTTTCGAGTTTTCCGATATTACTAAACGGCGGAACCAATAGCAGAAAATAAATTTGAGTTGGTCTAGGCCTGTGTGAACGGAAAATCATTCACATTTTCCAAAACGTAGGGCCTCTACGATTAGTCAAACTATTGACTACTTAGGTGTCTGTAACCGGGTCAATTCGGTCATATTTAACATGCCTATCATATCCTTCATCTTGTTAAATGTAATAAAGGTGTATGGCGGGCCCAGCGTCATCCAGGAGTCTCGCTAAATTGTCGGGTCATACATTTCAATCAATCAACTAATCAAGATGTTTTCTTATGTTTGTATTGATTGTTTTATTGTTCTAAATAAATCCTGTTGTATATAATTATTATCACTGGCCTTATTTTGTTTTTACTAAATATTACTATTTTTAATTTGCATAATATTATTATCACTATTTCTTAAATTCGCTGGTATTAGTTAGTGTTGGTATAATTTTCGTCGCATGTCAAAGGTTTCTAATCTCTTACTGCATCTGGTCATATTTGTATTATTTATTTGTGTATATAACTGTTCCAACAGTTCTTCGAGTTCTTGAATTTTGCCTTTATTTTTCTATTTCCGATTAATAGGGCATTTTCACACTTTTTTCGTTTTGTAGTTGCTTGTTTACTTTCCATTTTAGCTACCGCTTTTGGTGGTTCCTCATTAGATTCATCCATTTCGCTGGAAACCAATTCTATTTCAGATTCGAATGATCCCATATTTACATATATCATTTATTGACACGTTTTGGATACTAATTTTTTATACATTTACATATTTGTTTCCGACATGTTTTTGTGAGTAACTAAATATTTCCACTACTACTGTATTTATAATTTGTTTTATTTGTTTTTTCATCAAATTAATTTTTCACTGACTTTTTAATTTATTATTTGAGTAAAATTTTACTAAAATCAAATTTTATTTAATTATAGGTTGACGAGCAACATAAAACACGTCTACGGCGTCTCGTTGTCAAAATGCCTTATCCTGGAAACCAAACCATCTTTCAGCATTATTACACTTTATGTGTTGTGGGAGATTTCGATGGTGAGTTATTTCATTTTCTTCTCTTAATCTTTTATATTATTTTGTATATATTAATGATTTCGCTGAGTTGAATTAATTTATCTAAGTTTTGTTATGGTTTGGGACTTGTTTTAGTTCTGGTGGAAATTATTATCACTTCTTTGATTTGTTTAGTAGTTCTTTATTAGTACATTATTCTTTAAACAAATCATTTTCTTTCCAAGTTTGTTATTATCATTAAATGAATTACGTTTATTCGCGTTGCAGTTACTCACATCCATTATTATCCGTAACACTTACTCACCGGTTCGAATAGAATCATTATTTTTGTAATAAATTTTAACAATTTCTAAACGGTGTATCTTTTCTTAGTGATTGGCCAACTAATACTACAATACAAATGTCAATTTTGAAGATAATCTGAAAAAATGGCCGCTCTTATGTTTCTAAAATATATAATACTAGTTTGATCACCAGTTATATAAGCCCTCGAATAAACGCCAAGTTGCTAAACAGACCCTTAAAATTTTTACCATGTAAGATTTGTATAGCAAGAATAAACCTTAGAGGCGATTTGTTTTCAAAATTTATTTTCTTCGAAATACCTGATGAACAAATGTTCCTCATATTTTCGGAGTTTTCAAAATAACTGGTGCAAATTTCAGGATATTAACTAATTCAAATAAATCTTATAGTAAAATACTAAATCGCTTCATTTACTTAGAATATGCGGTGCTGTACCTCTATGCGTATTTTCACACTATTTAAATTTGGATGTAGACAATAACGTCAACATGACCATAAAATTGAATCAAATCATTTATGTTGAACCTTTCATAGAACGCGCATTAAACTTTCACAGAACTTGTTCTGTTTAAAATTACGAAAATCACGCTTACCTGTCGTAATTGATGATGATTCGTTTTAGTTCCAGTTGGAAATGTACGCCAACGTTCTGATATAAATAATTTAATTTAATTTTTTGGTGATTTTGCGAGGAAATAGAACGTCTGCCAAATATAATATGCGTTATGTACAGTTGAGCTGAGTTCAATATATATTTGGCCAATGGAAGTACTCTAATTTGTTTCTTTTTGAAATCTTATATAAGCACAAATTTTCTCTTAACTTTTGAAATGATTAGACTCCTGCGTTTTATAAATCTAAAATGTAAACATTCGATATGATTATGCTAATCTTACGGAGTGTATCAAATTATTATTCCCGTTTGCGCACTAGAAAAAATAACTTATTTTCCAACTTAAATAAAAAGTGAGAATATCGTTTTCTATAAGTGATAATTTTTATTTATTTTTATTTTGTATTATGGACTAGTTTCGAGAGTTCTTTCTACGTCAGCTATTTTCTCTATTTTAATTTCTGGTTCACAAATATTCCTTTATATATTCGTAAATTTCGTTGTACGACATTCTATCGTTTAATAATTGTGGATTGTTCCTGTGTTGATAAATCTTATACTCCTCTATTCTATTCATTTATTCGCCTTTTTTTTCATTCCGTGTAGGATTTCTAACGTTTGTAGCAAATTTTATTCAATCTTATCTCTTACCTCAATTTGTGACTTAAATTATAATATTTGGCTAATACTTCGGCTGATTCGCCTGATCACGAGATTTAATTTCAAATTTAAATAAAAAGTGAGAATATCTGTTTCTTTAAAAGAAAATCGTTTTTCGTTAAGAGAAATATCTTTTGCTTTTCCTTCATTCTCACTTTTTATTTGAATTTGAAATTAAATCTCGTGATAAAAGTACGCAACAAAATAATGTAAAATAATAGAGCTAAGATGTTTGACTGATGCGAACTGCGGTTTCATTTCACAGATTCTCGTTTTGATTTGTTCTCTTCAAACAAGAGAAAAATTGCTTGTAAATATTAGATTCAACTCCTTTTGTCCATCAGTAAACTTAAATGTTTCGTTTTCGCCTTGATGATAAATAATTAGCTCACACCGCTCAGAAAATCAATGTGGAGAGGGTTTATTGCACATATGCATCGTAATTTAATAAGTATCTAATAATGACCGTATAACAATTTAAAACAATCAGAATTTTATTCCAGGAATTTCATTTTTCTGAATTTTGATAAATTTTCCGAGTAACAACCGAAAATTTTCTGTTTAAAATAATCGGTTGGTAATCAATTTTTCCCATTGTTATACGAGTATATATTACGGTTAATTCTGTTTGAAATTGTATTCTGATTCAAATTTAATAAACAAATTTAGAAAAACATATACGACGAAAACTTAACCATGGACGATACCTCCATTGCCAAAGTGAACAATGTAAACGTGGTAACCGATAATATGTGGATTGTTTGTAACACTTTATTATTAAGAAAATCGAAAGCATATTTTTATGCCATATTTTATTAGGATCCTGGCTAGGGTTCAACGGATCCCTGAATGCGATGTAGAGCTAGCAAAATAAATAAAAATGTTCATCAAAATTAACGTCTTTAACGGTATTCACGTTTACACTATGCATTGCCGTATATCTCATAATTGAAACCATCGCAACTATGTGACGGAATCAGCAACATAACATATAAAACATTAACAAGCGAATTTCACCGCGACCTAAAACATATAAAATCATTCTGTAGTATATCATGGTCACAATTGTAAGCCGTTAAATCTTTTAGTATTTTTTTTGTTGAAAATTATCTTACAATCTATTTAGTTTGCTAAAAAAATGTACTAACGAAAGTTAATTATCGTTATTATGATCATTATCGAAACAAATAACTCACGGTTACGTTGAAAATATAAATGTTTCTTACCGTTGTTTTAACTAACTTAATACACCAACTAGTGTATTAACAACACGGCCTGTGTCGTACGGTAGTACGTTGTGCTTATGTGCAAAATTGAATATTGATAACATACACAGACATCATGAAGCTAATATTTTTACGAATAACAACTTCATTCGTTGGTTTGTATTGCAGAGACTGTTTTCTCTATCAGTTTGTCTCGTCACAAATTTTCTATATAATTTTGATGTATTGGTTCTTATCGGATGATGATAATATCTCTCTTTTAAATTCAACTCATTTGTTACTGTTTACGATCAGTAACAACATTTTGTAATTACTTATTTTGTTAGTTTGTGCAAATCTTTTGGGAGTGATACACTAGGTAACTGGTAGTAATTCGAGTGAATTTAAAATCGAAACTTTAATTTATACAACTTTTTCGGTTGAAAATTTGTCATCATACTAAATTGATCTCGTTTGTGTAGTGTTGTTCGCCAGTGGACATAATATTGTGCGATTTGGATAAATTTATTTTTATTTTCTCCTGGTTTTAATTAATTTTAAGTTTAGTTTAGTATCTAGTTAGTTTCGTGAATAATATGGTGCTAGTGAAATATGCTCATTAAAAATATTAAACTGATAACAATTTGTTAAAACAGCACTGCCGTTGTAGCAGCGTAAAGATACTGTGCTTAGCAAGCAATTAAGTCATCTTTCAGCATTATAACACATTATGTGTTGTGTGAGATTTCAATGGTGAGTCATTTCGTTTTAAAACATTTTTTTTTATTATAATCATTATCGAAATAAACAACTCACGGTTACGTTCAAAATATAAATGCTTCTAGTCTGTGTCGTGCGGTAGTGCGTTGGGTTTGTGTGTAAAATTGAATATTGGTTGATTATTGATATGACGCTCTTTTAACATCTATTAAGGTGGCTCGTGTAACTTTTTTATTGTTAAAATCTTTTATAATATCGGATGTTAATTTGTTTATTGCGCGGATCGTCGAATGTCCTTGTCGAAAGAAAAATTGATTATCTGTAAGAATATAAGAATTAGATTTTCTGTTACGTGACGATTGTGAAGTTTTTCCTAAAATAAAGTTATTCCTAAAACCCAACAACAATAATAAAAATATCTGCATGTATGTGTAAAATTCGTAAAATCGAATAAATTAGGTAACTTCATATAAACGAGTAAAATAAATATATGCAAAATCATAAATGGCTAGTCAATTAGTATAAAATTCTTGCAGGTCATAAAATTAACCCAATTTCCAAAAATTATGAATTAAAAATATTTGAACACAAATTCGGAGTTATTAAATATATTTTCGGGTTTTTATAATTTTCCGATATTACTAAACGGCGGAACCACTAGCAGCAAATTAATTTTAGTTGGTTAAGGCCTGTGAGAACGGAAAATCATTCACATTTTCCAAAAAGTAGGGCCTCTGGTAGTTAGGATTAACGATATTTGAACACATAACCGGGGTTAATAAATAAATTCGGGTTTTCCGAGTTTTCCGATATTACTAAACGGCGGAACCACTAGCGAAAAATAAATTTGAGTTGGTCTAGACCTGTGTGAACGAAAAATCATTCACATTTTCCAAAAAGTAGGGCCTCTGGTAGTTAGGATTAAGGATATTTGAACACATAACCGGGATTATGAAATTAATTCGGGTTTTCCGAGTTTTCCGATATTACTAAACGGCGGAACCACTAGCGGAAAATAAATTTAAGTTGGTCTAGGCCTGTGTGAACGAAAAATCATTCACATTTTCCAAAAAGTAGGGCCTCTGGTAGTTAGGATTAAGGATATTTGAACACATAACCGGGATTATGAAATAAATTCGGGTTTTCCGAGTTTTTCGATATTACTAAACGGCGGAACCACTAGCGGAAAATTAATTTGAGTTGGTCTAGACCTGTGTGAACGGAAAATCATTCACATTTTCCAAAACGTATTGCCTCTGGTAGTTAGGATTAAGGATATTTGAACACATAACCTGGATTATGAAATAAATTCGGTTTTTCCGAGTTTTCCGATATTACTAAACGGCGGAACCGCTAGCGGAAAACTAATTTGAGTTGGTCTAGGCCTGTGTGAACGGAAAATCATTCACATTTTTCAAAAAGTAGGGCCTCTGGTAGTTAGGATTAAGGATATTTGAACACATAACCGGGATTATGAAATAAATTCGGTTTTTCCGAGTTTTCCGATATTACTAAACGGCGGAACCAATAGCAGAAAATAAATTTGAGTTGGTCTAGGCCTGTGTGAACGGAAAATCATTCACATTTTCCAAAAAGTAGGGCCTCTGGTAGTTAGGATTAAGGATATTTGAACACATAACCTGGATTATGAAATTAATTCGGGTTTTCCGAGTTTTCCGATATTACTAAACGGCCGAACCACTAGCGGAAAATAAATTTGAGTTGGTCTAGATCTGTGTGAACGGAAAATCATTCACATTTTCCAAAAAGTAGGGCCTCTGGTAGTTAGGATTAAGGATATTTGAACACATAACCGGGGTTATGAAATAAATTCGGTTTTTTCGAGTTTTCCGATATTACTAAACGGCGGAACCAATAGCAGAAAATAAATTTGAGTTGGTCTAGGCCTGTGTGAACGGAAAATCATTCACATTTTCCAAAACGTAGGGCCTCTGGTAGTTAGGATTAAGTATTTTTGAACACATAACCGGGATTATGAAATAAATTCGGGTTTTCCGAGTTTTTCGATATTACTAAACGGCGGAACCACTAGCGGAAAATTAATTTGAGTTGGTCTAGGCCTGTGTGAACGGAAAATCATTCACATTTTCCAAAACGTATTGCCTCTGGTAGTTAGGATTAAGGATATTTGAACACATAACCTGGATTATGAAATAAATTCGGTTTTTCCGAGTTTTCCAATATTACTAAACGGCAGAACCACTAGCAGAAAATAAATTTGAGTTGGTCTAGGCCTGTGTGAATGGAAAATCATTCAAATTTTCCAAAAAGTAGGGCATCTGGTAGTTAGGATTAAGGATATTTGAACACATAACCGGGATTATGAAATAAATTCGGTTTTTCCGAGTTTTCCGATATTACTAAACGGCAGAACCACTAGCGAAAATTAATTTGAGTTGGTCTAGGCCTTGTGTGAACGGAAAGTCATTCACATTTTCCAAAAAGTAGGGCCTCTGGTAGTTAGGATTAAGGATATTTGAACACATAACCGGGGTTATGAAATAAATTCGGTTTTTCCGAGTTTTCCGATATTACTAAACGGCGGAACCAATAGCAGAAAATAAATTTGAGTTGGTCTAGGCCTGTTTGAACGGAAAATCATTCACATTTTCCAAAAAGTAGGGCCTTTGGTAGTTAGGATTAAGTATATTTGAACACATAACCGGGATTATGAAATAAATTCGGGTTTTCCGAGTTTTTCGATATTACTAAACGGCGGAACCACTAGCGAAAAATAAATTTGAGTTGGTCTAGACCTGTGTGAACGGAAAATCATTCACATTTTCCAAAAAGCAGGGCCTCTGGTAGTTAGGATTAAGGATATTTGAACACATAACCTGGATTATGAAATAAATTCGGTTTTCCGAGTTTTCCGATATTACTAAACGGCGGAACCATTAGCGGAAAATAAATTTGAGTTGGTCTAGGCCTGTGTGAACGGAAAACATTCACATTTTCCAAAAAGTAGGGCCTCTGGTAGTTAGGATTAAGGATATTTGAACACATAACCGGAGCTATGAAATAAATTCGGTTTTTCCAAGTTTTCCGATATTACTAAACGGCGGAACCACTAGCAGAAAATAAATTTGAGTTGGTCTAGGCCTGTGTGATTGGAAAACCATTCACATTTTCCAAAAAGTAGGGCCTCTGGTAGTTAGGATTAAGGATATTTGAACACATAACCGGAGCTATGAAAAAACTCAGGTTTTCCGAGTTTTCCGATATTACTAAACGGCGGAACCACTAGCGAAAAATAAATTTGAGTTGGTCTAGACCTGTGTGAACGGAAAATCATTCACATTTTCCAAAAAGTAGGGCCTCTGGTAGTTAGGATTAAGGATATTTGAACACATAACCTGGATTATGAAATAAATTTGGTTTTTCCGAGTTTTCCGATATTACTAAACGGCGGAACCAATAGCAGAAAATTCATTTGCATTCACATTTTCCAAAAAGTAGCACCTCTGGTAGCTAGGATTAAGGATATGTGAACACATAACCGGGATTATGAAATAAATTCGGTTTTTCCGAGTTTTCCGATATTACTAAACGGCGGAACCATTAGCGGAAAATAAATTTGAGTTGGTCTAGGCCTGTGTGAATGGAAAATCATTCACATTTTCCAAAAAGCAGGGCCTCTGGTAGTTAGGATTAAGGATATTTGAACACATAACCTGGATTATGAAATAAATTCGGTTTTTCCGAGTTTTCCGATATTACTAAACGGCGGAACCAATAGCAGAAAATACATTTGAGTTGGTCTAGGCCTGTGTGAACGGAAAATCATTCACATTTTCCAAAAAGTAGCACCTCTGGTAGTTAGGATTAAGGATATGTGAACACATAACCGGGGTTATGAAATAAATTCGGTTTTTCCGAGTTTTCCGATATTACTAAACGGCGGAACCATTAGCGGAAAATAAATTTGAGTTGGTCTAGGCCTGTGTGAACGGAAAACATTCACATTTTCCAAAAAGTAGGGCCTCTGGTAGTTAGGATTAAGGATATTTGAACACATAACCGGAGCTATGAAATAAATTCGGTGTTTCCAAGTTTTCCGATATTACTAAACGGCGGAACCACTAGCAGAAAATAAATTTGAGTTGGTCTAGGCCTGTGTGATTGGAAAACCATTCACATTTTCCAAAAATTAGGGCGTCTGGTAGTTAGGATTAAGGATATTTGAACACATAACCGGAGTTATGAAAAAAACTCAGGTTTTCCGAGTTTTCCGATATTACTAAACGGCGGAACCACTAGCGAAAAATAAATTTGAGTTGGTCTAGACCTGTGTGAACGGAAAATCATTCACATTTTCCAAAAAGCAGGGCCTCTGGTAGTTAGGATTAAGGATATTTGAACACATAACCTGGATTATGAAATAAATTCGGTTTTTCCGAGTTTTCCGATATTACTAAACGGCGGAACCAATACCAGAAAATACATTTGCATTCACATTTTCCAAAAAGTAGCACCTCTGGTAGCTAGGATTAAGGATATGTGAACACATAACCGGGGTTATGAAATAAATTCGGTTTTTCCGAGTTTTCCGATATTACTAAACGGCGGAACCAGTAGCGGAAAATTAATTTGAGTTGGTCTAGGCCTGTGTGAACGACAATCATTCACATTTTCCAAAAAGTAGGGCCTTTGGTAGTTAGGATTAAGGATATTTGAACACATAACCGGAGCTATGAAATAAATTCGGTTTTTCCGACTTTTCCGATATTACTAAACGGCGGAACCACTAGCAGAAAATAAATTTGAGTTGGTCTAGGCCTGTGTGATTGGAAAATCATTCACATTTTCCAAAAAGTAGAGCGTCTGGTAGTTAGGATTAAGGATATTTGAACACATAACCGGGATTATCAAATTAATTCGGTTTTTCCGAGTTTTCCGATATTACTAAACAGCGGAACCACTAGCAGAAAATAAATTTGAGTTGGTCTACTCCTGTGTGAACGGAAAATCATTCACATTTTCCAAAAAGTAGGGCGTCTGGTAGTTAGGATTAAGGATATTTGAACACATAACCGAGGTTATGAAGTAAATTCGGTTTTTCGAGTTTTCCGATATTACTAAACGGCGTAACCACTAGCGGAAAATAAATTTGAGTTGGACTAAACCTGTTTGAACGGAAAATCATTCACATTTTCCAAAACGTGGGGCCTCTGGTAGTTAGGATTAAGGATATTTGAACACATAACCTGGATTATGAAATAAATTCGGTTTTTCCGAGTTTTCCGATATTACTAAACAGCGGAACCACTAGCAGAAAATAAATTTGATTTGGTCTAGGCCTGTGTGAATGGAAAATCATTCACATTTTCCAAAAAGTAGGGCCTCTGGTAGTTAGGATTAAGGATATTTAAACACATAACCGGGATTATGAAATAAATTCGGTTTTTCCGAGTTTTCCGATATTACTAAACGGCGGAACCAATAGCAGAAAATAAATTTGAGTTGGTCTAGGCTTGTGTGAACGAAAAACCATTCACATTTTCCAAAAAGTAGGGCCTCTGGTAGTTAGGATTAAGGATATTTGAACACATAACCGGGATTATGAAATTAATTCGGGTTTTCCGAGTTTTCCGATATTACTAAACGGCGGAACACTAGCGGAAAATAAATTTGAGTTGGTCTAGGCCTGTGTGAACGGAAAATCATTCACATTTTCCAAAAAGCAGGGCCTCTGGTAGTTAGGATTAAGGATATTTGAACACATAACCTGGATTATGAAATAAATTCGGTTTTTCCGAGTTTTCCGATATTACTAAACGGCGGAACCAATAGCAGAAAATAAATTTGAGTTGGTCTAGGCCTGTGTGAACGGAAAATCATTCACATTTTCCAAAAAGTAGCACCTCTGGTAGTTAGGATTAAGGATATGTGAACACATAACCGGGGTTATGAAATAAATTCGGTTTTTCCGAGTTTTCCGATATTACTAAACGGCGGAACCATTAGCGGAAAATAAATTTGAGTTGGACTAAACCTGTGTGAACGGAAAATCATTCACATTTTCCAAAACCTAACCAAACGGCGGAACCACTAGCAGAAAATAAATTTGAGTTGGTCTAGGCCTGTGTGAATGGAAAATCATTCAAATTTTCCAAAAAGTAGGGCCTCTGGTAGTTAGGATTAAGGATATTTGAACACATAACTGGGATTATGAAATAAATTTGGTTTTTCCGAGTTTTCCGATATTACTAAACGGCGGAACCGCTAGCGGAAAACTAATTTGAGTTGGTCTAGGCCTGTGTGAAAGGAAAATCATTCACATTTTCCAAAAAGTAGGGCCTCTGGTAGTTAGGATTAAGGATATTCGAACACAACTGGGGTTATGAAATAAATTCGGTTTTTCCGAGTTTTCCGATATTACTAAACGGCGGAACCAATAGCAGAAAATAAATTTGAGTTGGTCTAGGCCTGTTTGAACGGAAAATCATTCACATTTTCCAAAAAGTAGCACCTCTGGTAGTTAGGATTAAGGATATGTGAACACATAACCGGGGTTATGAAATAAATTCGGTTTTTCCGAGTTTTCCGATATTACTAAACGGCGGAACCATTAGCGGAAAATAAATTTGAGTTGGTCTAGGCCTGTGTGAACGGAAAACATTCACATTTTCCAAAAAGTAGGGCCTCTGGTAGTTAGGATTAAGGATATTTGAACACATAACCGGAGCTATGAAATAAATTCGGTTTTTCCAAGTTTTCCGATATTACTAAACGGCGGAACCACTAGCAGAAAATAAATTTGAGTTGGTCTAGGCCTGTGTGATTGGAAAACCATTCACATTTTCCAAAAAGTAGGGCGTCTGGTAGTTAGGATTAAGGATATTTGAACACATAACCGGAGCTATGAAAAAAACTCAGGTTTTCCGAGTTTTCCGATACTACTAAACAGCGGAACCACTAGCGAAAAATAAATTTGAGTTGGTCTAGACCTGTGTGAACGGAAAATCATTCACATTTTCCAAAAAGCAGGGCCTCTGGTAGTTAGGATTAAGGATATTTGAACACATAACCTGGATTATGAAATAAATTCGGTTTTTCCGATTCGGTTTTTCCGAGTTTTCCGATATTACTAAACGGCGGAACCAATAGCAGAAAATACATTTGCATTCACATTTTCCAAAAAGTAGGGCCTCTGGTAGCTAGGATTAAGGATATGTGAACACATAACCGGGGTTATGAAATAAATTCGGTTTTTTCGAGTTTTCCGATATTACTAAACGGCGGAACCATTAGCGGAAAATAAATTTGAGTTGGTCTAGGCCTGTGTGAACGGAAAATCATTCACATTTTCCAAAAAGTAGGGCCTCTGGTAGTTAGGATTAAGGATATTTGAACACATAACCGGGGTTATGAAATAAATTCGGTTTTTCCGAGTTTTCCGATATTACTGAACGGCGGAACCAATAGCAGAAAATAAATTTAAGTTGGTCTAGGCCTGTGTGAACGGAAAATCATTCACATTTTCCAAAAAGTAGGGCCTCTGGTAGTTAGGATTAAGGATATTTGAACACATAACCGGGATTATGAAATAAATTCGGGTTTTCCGAGTTTTTCGATATTACTAAACGGCGGAACCACTAGCGGAAAATTAATTTGAGTTGGTCTAGATCTGTGTGAACGGAAAATCATTCACATTTTCCAAAACGTATTGCCTCTGGTAGTTAGGATTAAAGATATTTGAACACATAACCTGGATTATGAAATAAATTCGGTTTTTCCGAGTTTTCCAATATTACTAAACTGCGGAACCACTAGCGGAAAATAAATTTGAGTTGGTCTAGGCCTGTGTGAATGGAAAATCATTCAAATTTTCCAAAAAGTAGGGCCTCTGGTAGTTAGGATTAAGGATATTTGAACACATAACCGGGATTATGAAATAAATTCGGTTTTTCCGAGTTTTCCGATATTACTAAACGGCAGAACCACTAGCGAAAATTAATTTGAGTTGGTCTAGGCCTGTGTGAACGGAAAGTCATTCACATTTTGCAAAAAGTAGGGCCTCTGGTAGTTAGGATTAAGGATATTTGAACACATAATTGGGGTTTAATAAATAAATCCGGGTTTTCCGAGTTTTCCGATATTACTAAACGGCGGAACCACTAGCGGAAAATAAATTTGAGTTGGTCTAGGCCTGTGTGAACGGAAAATCATTCACATTTTGCATAAAGCAGGGCCTCTGGTAGTTAGGATTAAGGATATTTGAACACATAACCGGAGTTATGAAAAAAACTCAGGTTTTCCGAGTTTTCCGATATTACTAAACGGCGGAACCACTAGCGAAAAATAAATTTGAGTTGGTCTAGACCTGTGTGAATGGAAAATCATTCACATTTTCCAAAAAGCCGGGCCTCTGGTAGTTAGGATTAAGGATATTTGAACTCATAACCTGGATTATGAAATAAATTCGGTTTTTCCGAGTTTTCCGATATTACTAAACGGCGGAACCAATAGAAAAAAATACATTTGAGTTGGTCTAGGCCTGTGTGAACGGAAAATCATTCACATTTTCCAAAAAGTAGCACCTCTGGTAGTTAGGATTAAGGATATGTGAACACATAACCGGGGTTATGAAATAAATTCGGTTTTTCCGAGTTTTCCGATATTACTAAACGGCGGAACCATTAGCGGGAAATAAAATTGAGTTGGTCTAGGCCTGTGTGAACGGAAAACATTCACATTTTCCAAAAAGTAGGGCCTCTGGTAGTTAGGATTAAGGATATTTGAACACATAACCGGAGCTATGAAATAAATTCGGTTTTTCCAAGTTTTCCGATATTACTAAACGGCGGAACCACTAGCAGAAAATAAATTTGAGTTGGTCTAGGCCTGTGTGATTGGAAAACCATTCACATTTTCCAAAAATTAGGGCGTCTGGTAGTTAGGATTAAGGATATTTGAACACATAACCGGAGTTATGAAAAAAACTCAGGTTTTCCGAGTTTTCCGATATTACTAAACGGCGGAACCACTAGCGAAAAATAAATTTGAGTTGGTCCAGACCTGTGTGAACGGAAAATCATTCACATTTTCCAAAAAGCAGAGCCTCTGGTAGTTAGGATTAAGGATATTTGAACACATAACCTGGATTATGAAATAAATTCGGTTTTTCCGAGTTTTCCGATATTACTAAACGGCGGAACCAATAGCAGAAAATACATTTGCATTCACATTTTCCAAAAAGTAGCACCTCTGGTAGCTAGGATTAAGGATATGTGAACACATAACCGGGGTTATGAAATAAATTCGGTTTTTCCGAGTTTTCCGATATTACTAAACGGCGGAACCATTAGCGGAAAATTAATTTGAGTTGGTCTAGGCCTGTGTGAACGGACAATCATTCACATTTTCCAAAAAGTAGGGCCTTTGGTAGTTAGGATTAAGGATATTTGAACACATAACCGGAGCTATGAAATAAATTCGGTTTTTCCGAGTTTTCCGATATTACTAAACGGCGGAACCACTAGCAGAAAATAAATTTGAGTTGGTCTAGGCCTGTGTGATTGGAAAATCATTCACATTTTCCAAAAAGTAGAGCGTCTGGTAGTTAGGATTAAGGATATTTGAACACATAACCGGGATTATGAAATTAATTCGGGTTTTCCGAGTTTTCCGATATTACTAAACAGCGGAACCACTAGCAGAAAATAAATTTGAGTTAGTCTAGGCCTGTGTGAACGGAAAATCATTCACATTTTCCAAAAAGTAGGGCCTCTGGTAGTTAGGATTAAGGATATTTGAACACATAACCGGAGTTATGAAATAAATTCGGTTTTTCGAGTTTTCCGATATTACTAAACGGCAGAACCACTAGCGGAAAATAAATTTGAGTTGGACTAAACCTGTGTTAACGGAAAATCATTCACATTTTCCAAAACGTAGGGCCTCTGGTAGTTAGGATTAAGGATATTTGAACACATAACCTGGATTATGAAATAAATTCGGTTTTTCCGAGTTTTCCGATATTACTAAACGGCGGAACCACTAGCAGAAAATAAATTTGATTTGGTCTAGGCCTGTGTGAATGGAAAATCATTCACATTTTCCAAAAAGTAGGGCCTCTGGTAGTTAGGATTAAGGATATTTAAACACATAACCGGGATTATGAAATAAATTCGGGTTTTCCGAGTTTTCCGATATTACTAAACGGCGGAACCAATAGCAGAAAATAAATTTGAGTTGGTCTAGGCTTGTGTGAACGAAAAATCATTCACATTTTCCAAAAAGTAGGGCCTCTGGTAGTTAGGATTAAGGATATTTGAACACATAACCGGGATTATGAAATTAATTCGGGTTTTCCGATATTACTAAACGGCGGGACATTAGCGGAAAATAAATTTGAGTTGGTCTAGGCCTGTGTGAACGGAAAATAATTCACATTTTCCAAAAAGTAGGGCCTCTGGTAGTTAGGATTAAGGATATTTGCACACATAACCGGGGTTAATAAATAAATTCGGGTTTTCCGAGTTTTCCGATATTACTAAACGGCGGAACCACTAGCGGAAAATAAATTTGAGTTGGTCTAGGCCTGTGTGAATGGAAAATCATTCACATTTTGCAAAAAGCAGGGCCTCTGGTAGTTAGGATTAAGGATATTTGAACACATAACCGGAGTTATGAAAAAAACTCAGGTTTTCCGAGTTTTCCGATATTACTAAACGGCGGAACCACTGGCGAAAAATAAATTTGAGTTGGTCTAGACCTGTGTGAATGGAAAATCATTCACATTTTCCAAAAAGCAGGGCCTCTGGTAGTTTTGATTAAGGATATTTGAACACATAACCTGGATTATGAAATAAATTCGGTTTTTCCGAGTTTTCCGATATTACTAAACGGCGGAACCAATAGCAGAAAATAAATTTGAGTTGGTCTAGACCTGTGTGAACGGAAAATCATTCACATTTTCCAAAAAGTAGCACCTCTGGTAGTTAGGATTAATGATATGTGAACACATAACCGGGGTTATGAAATAAATTCGGTTTTTCCGAGTTTTCCGATATTACTAAACGGCGGAACCATTAGCGGAAAATAAATTTGAGTTGGTCTAGGCCTGTGTGAACGGAAAACATTCACATTTTCCAAAAAGTAGGGCCCCTGGTAGTTAGGATTAAGGATATTTGAACACATAACCGGAGCTATGAAATTAATTCGGTTTTTCCAAGTTTTCCGATATTACTAAACGCCGGAACCACTAGCAGAAAATAAATTTGAGTTGGTCTAGGCCTGTGTGATTGGAAAACCATTCACATTTTCCAAAAAGTAGGGCGTCTGGTAGTTAGGATTAAGGATATTTGAACACATAACCGGAGTTATGAAAAAAACTCAGGTTTTCCGAGTTTTCCGATATTACTAAACGGCGGAACCACTAGCGAAAAATAAATTTGAGTTGGTCTAGACCTGTGTGAACGGAAAATCATTCACATTTTCCAAAAAGCAGGGCTTCTGGTAGTTAGGATTAAGGATATTTGAACACATAACCTGGATTATGAAATAAATTCGGTTTTTCCGAGTTTTCCGATATTACTAAACGGCGGAACCAATAGCAGAAAATACATTTGCATTCACATTTTCCAAAAAGTAGCACCTCTGGTAGCTAGGATTAAGGATATGTGAACACATAACCGGGATTATGAAATAAATTCGGTTTTTCCGAGTTTTCCGATATTACTAAACGGCGGAACCATTAGCGGAAAATTAATTTGAGTTGGTCTAGGCCTGTGTGAACGGACAATCATTCACATTTTCCAAAAAGTAGGGCCTTTGGTAGTTAGGATTAAGGATATTTGAACACATAACCGGAGCTATGAAATAAATTCGGTTTTTCCGAGTTTTCCGATATTACTAAACGGCGGAACCACTAGCAGAAAATAAATTTGAGTTGGTCTAGGCCTGTGTGAATGGAAAATCATTCACATTTTCCAAAAAGTAGGGCGTCTGGTAGTTAGGATTAAGGATATTTGAACACATAACCGGGATTATGAAATTAATTCGGGTTTTCCGAGTTTTCCGATATTACTAAACGGCGGAACCACTAGCGGAAAATAAATTTGAGTTGGTCTAGGCCTGTGTGAACGGAAAATCATTCACATTTTCCAAAAAGTAGGGCCTCTGGTAGTTAGGATTAAGGATATTTGAACACATAACCGGGGATTATGAGATAAATTCGGTTTTTCCGAGTTTTCCGATATTACTAAACGGCGGAACCAATAGCAGAAAATAAATTTGAGTTGGTCTAGGCCTGTGTGAACGGAAAATCATTCACATTTTCCAAAAAGTAGGGCCTCTGGTAGTTAGGATTAAGGATATTTGAACACATAACCGGCATTATGAAATAAATTCGGGTTTTCCGAGTTTTTCAATATTACTAAACGGCGGAACCACTAGCGGAAAATTAATTTGAGTTGGTCTAGGCCTGTGTGAACGGAAAGTCATTCACATTTTCCAAAACGTATTGCCTCTGGTAGTTAGGATTAAGGATATTTGAACAAATAACCTGGATAGTGAAATAAATTCGGTTCTTCCAAGTTTTCCAATATTACTAAACGGCGGAACCACTAGCAGAAAATAAATTTGAGTTGGTCTAGGCCTGTGTGAATGGAAAATCATTCAAATTTTCCAAAAAGTAGGGCCTCTGGTAGTTAGGATTAAGGGTATTTGAACACATAACCGGGATTATGAAAAAAAATCGGTTTTTCCGAGTTTTCCGATATTACTAAATGGCAGAACCTCTAGCGGAAAATTAATTTGAGTTGGTCTAGCCCTGTGTGAACGGAAAATCATTCACATTTTCCAGAAAGTAGGGCCTCTGGTAGTTAGGATTAAGGATATTTGAACACATAACCGAGGTTATGAAATAAATTCGGTTTTTCCGAGTTTTCCGATATTACTAAACGGCGGAACCACTAGCGGAAAATAAATTTTAGGTTGATATACCGACCAAATGGCACAGTGGTTAAAGCTTTGGCGTTTGGATCGGGAGGTACCGGGTTCGAATCCCGATAGGGGCAGGATGCAAAGTGAAATTTCATCAACAGATTTCGATCTGTGGTGAAATGTAACACATCTATGACCCCCTGTCGGTGTGCAAAACTCATGGGCCGACCCATCTTCCATGCTGGTATAGGCTGGCATGGAGCTTGCAATGTGCAGATGGTCTTAAAATCGGTCCTATAGCCGTACGTCCTCGAGTTGGCCGCAAGGCGTAAGGTAAGGACGTTAAAAGCATAACCGCGGAAGAGCAGGGTGAGCCTTGAGCCCCAAAACAGATCGCATAGTTACCAATAAAAAAAAAATAAAAAAAAAAAAAAAAAAAAAAAAAAAAAAGTTGATATAGTCCTGTGTGAACGGAAAATCATTCATATTTTCCAAAAAGTAAGGCCTCTGGTAGTTAGGATTAAGGATATTTGAACACATAACCGGGGTTATGAAATAAATTCGGTTTTTCCGAGTTTTCCGATATTACTAAACGGCGGAACCACTAGCAGAAAATAAATTTGAGTTAGTCTAGGCCTGTGTGAAAGGAAAATCATTCACATTTTCCAAAAAGTAGGGCCTCTGGTAGTTACGATTAAGGATATTTGAACACATAACCGGGATTATGAAATTAATTCGTGTTTTCCGAGTTTTCCGATATTACTAAACGGCGGAACCACTAGCGAAAAATAAATTTGAGTTGGTCTAGGCCTGTGTGAACGGAAAATCATTCACATTTTCCAAAAAGTAGGGCCTCTGGTAGTTAGGATTAAGGATATTTGAACACATAACCGGGATTATGAAATAAATTCGGTTTTTTCCCCGATATTACTAAACGGCGGAACCACTAGCGAAAAATAAATTTGAGTTGGTCTAGACCTGTGTGAACGGAAAATCATTCACATTTTGCTTAAAGCAGGGCCTCTGGTAGTTAGGATTAAGGATATTTCAACACATAACCGGAGTTATGAAAAAAACTCAGGTTTTCCGAGTTTTCCGATATTACTAAACGGCGGAACCACTAGCGAAAAATAAATTTGAGTTGGTCTAGACCTGTGTGAACGAAAAATCATTCACATTTTCCAAAAAGTAGGGCCTCTGGTAGTTAGGATTAAGGATATTTGAACACATAACCGGGGTTATAAAAAAAACTCAGGTTTTCCGAGTTTTCCGATATTACTAAACGGCGGAACCACTAGCGAAAAATAAATTTGAGTTGGTCTAGACCTGTGTGAACGGAAAATCATTCACATTTTCCAAAAAGCAGGGCCTCTGGTAGTTAGGATTAAGGATATTTGAACACATAACCTGGATTATGAAATAAATTCGGTTTTTCCGAGTTTTCCGATATTACTAAACGGCGGAACCAATAGCAGAAAATACATTTGCATTCTCATTTTCCAAAAAGTAGCACCTCTGGTAGCTAGGATTAAGGATATGTGAACACATAACCGGGGTTATGAAATAAATTCGGTTTTTCCGAGTTTTCCGATATTACTAAACGGCGGAACCATTAGCGGAAAATTAATTTGAGTTGGTCTAGGCCTGTGTGAACGGACAATCATTCACATTTTCCAAAAAGTAGGGCCTTTGGTAGTTAGGATTAAGGATATTTGAACACATAACCGGAGCTATGAAATAAATTCGGTTTTTCCGAGTTTTCCGATATTACGAAACGGCGGAACCACTAGCAGAAAATAAATTTGAGTTGGTCTAGGCCTGTGTGAATGGAAAATCATTCACATTTTCCAAAAAGTAGGGCGTCTGGTAGTTAGGATTAAGGATATTTGAACACATGACCGGGATTATGAAATTAATTCGGGTTTTCCGAGTTTTCCGATATTACTAAACGGCGGAACCACTAGCGGAAAATAAATTTGAGTTGGTCTAGGCCTGTGTGAACGGAAAATCATTCACATTTTCCAAAAGTAGGGCCTCTGGTAGTTAGGATTAAGGATATTTGAACACATAACCGGGGATTATGAAATAAATTCGGTTTTTCCGAGTTTTCCGATATTACTAAACGGCGGAACCAATAGCAGAAAATACATTTGCATTCACATTTTCCAAAAAGTAGCACCTCTGGTAGCTAGGATTAAGGATATGTGAACACATAACCGGGATTATGAAATAAATTCGGTTTTTCCGAGTTTTTCGATATTACTAAACGGCGGAACCATTAGCGGAAAATTAATTTGAGTTGGTCTAGGCCTGTGTGAACGGACAATCATTCACATTTTCCAAAAAGTAGGGCCATTGGTAGTTAGGATTAAGGATATTTGAACACATAACCGGAGCTATGAAATAAATTCGGTTTTTCCGAGTTTTCCGATATTACTAAACGGCGGAGCCACTAGCAGAAAATAAATTTGAGTTGGTCTAGGCCTGTGTGAATGGAAAATCATTCACATTTTCCAAAAAGTAGGGCGTCTGGTAGTTAGGATTAAGGATATTTGAACACATAACCGGGATTATGAAATTAATTCGGGTTTTCCGAGTTTTCCGATATTACTAAACGGCGGAACCACTAGCGGAAAATAAATTTGAGTTGGTCTAGGCCTGTGTGAACGGAAAATCATTCACATTTTCCAAAAAGTAGGGCCTCTGGTAGTTAGGATTAAGGATATTTGAACACATAACCGGGGATTATGAAATAAATTCGGTTTTTCCGAGTTTTCCGATATTACTAAACGGCGGAACCAATAGCAGAAAATAAATTTGAGTTGGTCTAGGCCTGTGTGAACGGAAAATCATTCACATTTTCCAAAAAGTAGGGCCTCTGGTAGTTACGATTAAGGATATTTGAACACATAACCTGGATTATGAAATAAATTCGGATTTTCCGAGTTTTTCAATATTACTAAACGGCGGAACCACTAGCGGAAAATTAATTTGAGTTGGCCTAGGCCTGTGTGAACGGAAAGTCATTCACATTTTCCAAAACGTATTGCCTCTGGTAGTTAGGATTAAGGATATTTGAACAAATAACCGGGATAATGAAATAAATTCGGTTTTTCCGAGTTTTCCAATATTACTAAACGGCGGAACCAATAGCAGAAAATAAATTTGAGTTGGTCTAGGCCTGTGTGAACGGAAAATCATTCACATTTTCCAAAAAGTAGGGCGTCTGGTAGTTAGGATTAAGGGTATTTGAACACATAACCGGGATTATGAAATAAATTCGGTTTTTCCGAGTTTTCCGATATTACTAAATGGCAGAACCTCTAGCGGAAAATTAATTTGAGTTGGTCTAGCCCTGTGTGAACGGAAAATCATTCACATTTTCCAGAAAGTAGGGCCTCTGGTAGTTAGGATTAAGGATATTTGTACACATAACCGAGGTTATGAAATAAATTCGGTTTTTCCGAGTTTTCCGATATTACTAAACGGCGGAACCACTAGCGGAAAATAAATTTTAGGTTGATATAGTCCTGTGTGAACGGAAAATCATTCATATTTTCCAAAAAGTAAGGCCTCTGGTAGTTAGGATTAAGGATATTTGAACACATAACCGGGGATTATGAAATAAATTCGGTTTTTCCGAGTTTTCCGATATTACTAAACGGCGGAACCACTAGCAGAAAATAAATTTGAGTTAGTCTAGGCCTGTGTGAACGGAAAATCATTCACATTTTCCAAAAAGTAGGGCCTCTGGTAGTTACGATTAAGGATATTTGAACACATAACCGGGATTATGAAATTAATTCGTGTTTTCCGAGTTTTCCGATATTACTAAACGGCGGAACCACTAGCGAAAAATAAATTTGAGTTGGTCTAGGCCTGTGTGAACGGAAAATCATTCACATTTTCCAAAAAGTAGGGCCTCTGGTAGTTAGGATTAAGGATATTTGAACACATAACCGGGATTATGAAATAAATTCGGGTTTTTCCCCGATATTACTAAACGGCGGAACCACTAGCGAAAAATAAATTTGAGTTGGTCTAGACCTGTGTGAACGAAAAATCATTCACATTTTCTAAAAAGCAGGGCCTCTGGTAGTTAGGATTAAGGATATTTCAACACATAACCGGAGCTATGAAAAAAACTCAGGTTTTCCGAGTTTTCCGATATTACTAAACGGCGGAACCACTAGCGAAAAATAAATTTGAGTTGGTCTAGACCTGTGTGAACGAAAAATCATTCACATTTTCCAAAAAGTAGGGCCTCTGGTAGTTAGGATTAAGGATATTTGAACACATAACCGGGGTTATGAAATAAATTCGGTTTTTCCGAGTTTTCCGATATTACTAAACGGCCAAATCACTAGCGGAAAATAAATTTGAGTTGGTCTAGGCCTGTGTGAACGGAAAATCATTCACATTTTCCAAAAAGTAGGGCCTCTGGTAGTTAGGATTAAGGATATTTGAACACATAACCGTGGTTATGAAATAAATTCGGTTTTTCCGAGTTTACCGATATTACTAAATGGCGGAACCAATAGCAGAAAATAAATTTGAGTTGGTCTAGGCCTGTGTGAACGGAAAATCATTCACATTTTCCAAAAAGTAGGGCCTCTGGTAGTTAGGATTAAGGATATTTGAACACATAACCGGGATTATGAAATAAATTCGGTTTTTCCGAGTTTTTCGATATTACTAAACGGCGGAACCACTAGCGGAAAATTAATTTGAGTTGGTCTAGATCTGTGTGAACGGAAAATCATTCACATTTTCCAAAACGTATTGCCTCTGGTAGTTAGGATTAAGGATATTTGAACACATAACCGGGATTATGAAATAAATTCGGTTTTTCCGAGTTTTCCAATATTACTAAACGGCAGAATCACTATCGAAAATTAATTTGAGTTGGTCTAGGCCTGTGTGAATGGAAAATCATTCACATTTTCCAAAAAGTAGGGCATCTGGTAGTTAGGATTAAGGATATTTGAACACATAACCGGGATTATGAAATAAATTCGGTTTTTCCGAGTTTTCCGATATTAATAAACGGCAGAACCACTAGCGAAAATAAATTTGAGTTGGTCTAGGCCTGTGTGAACGGAAAATCATTCACATTTTCCAAAAAGTAGGGCCTCTGGTAGTTAGGATTAAGTATATTTGAACACATAACCTGGATTATGAAATAAATTCGGGTTTTCCGAGTTTTTCGATATTACTAAACGGCGGAACCACTAGCGAAAAATAAATTTGAGTTGGTCTAGGCCTGTGTGAACGGAAAATCATTCACATTTTCCAAAAAACAGGGCCTCTGGTAGTTAGGATTAAGGATATTTGAACACATAACCTGGATTATGAAATAAATTCGGTTTTTCCGAGTTTTCCGATATTACTAAACGGCGGAACCAATAGCAGAAAATACATTTGAGTTGGTCTAGGCCTGTGTGAACGGAAAATCATTCACATTTTCCAAAAAGTAGCACCTCTGGTAGTTAGGATTAAGGATATTTGAACACATAACCGGGGTTATGAAATAAATTCGGTTTTTCCGAGTTTTCCGATATTACTAAACGGCGGAACCATTAGCGGAAAATAAATTTGAGTTGGTCTAGGCCTGTGTGAACGGAAATCATTTACATTTTCCAAAAAGTAGGGCCTCTGGTAGTTAGGATTAAGGATATTTGAACACATAACCGGGATTATGAAATAAATTCGGTTTTTCCAAGTTTTCCGATACTACTAAACGGCGGAACCACTAGCAGAAAATAAATTTGAGTTGGTCTAGGCCTGTGTGATTGGAAAACCATTCACATTTTCCAAAAAGTAGGGCGTCTGGTAGTTAGGATTAAGGATATTTGAACACATAACCGGAGTTATGAAAAAAACTCAGGTTTTCCGAGTTTTTCGATATTACTAAACGGCGGAACCACTAGCGAAAAATAAATTTGAGTTGGTCTAGATCTGTGTGAACGGAACATCATTCACATTTTCCAAAAAGCAGGGCCTCTGGTAGTTAGGATTAAGGATATTTGAACACATAACCTGGATTATGAAATAAATTCGGTTTTTCCGAGTTTTCCGATATTACTAAACGGCGGAACCAATAGCAGAAAATACATTTGCATTCACATTTTCCAAAAAGTAGGGCCTCTGGTAGCTAGGATTAAGGATATGTGAACACATAACCGGGGTTATGAAATAAATTCGGTTTTTCCGAGTTTTCCGATATTACTAAACGGCGGAACCATTAGCGGAAAATAAATTTGAGTTGGTCTAGGCCTGTGTGAACGGAAAATCATTCACATTTTCCAAAAAGTAGGGCCTCTGGTAGTTAGCATTAAGGATATTTGAACACATAACCGGGGTTATGAAATAAATTCGGTTTTTCCGAGTTTTCCGATATTACTAAACGGCGGAACCAATAGCAGAAAATAAATTTGAGTTGGTCTAGGCCTGTGTGAACGGAAAATCATTCACATTTTCCAAAAAGTAGGGCCTCTGGTAGTTAGGATTAAGGATATTTGAACACATAACCGGGATTATGAAATAAATTCGGGTTTTCCGAGTTTTTCGATATTACTAAACGGCGGAACCACTAGCGGAAAATTAATTTGAGTTGGTCTAGATCTGTGTGAACGGAAAATCATTCACATTTTCCAAAACGTATTGCCTCTGGTAGTTAGGATTAAGGATATTTGAACACATAACCTGGATTATGAAATAAATTCGGTTTTTCCGAGTTTTCCAATATTACTAAACGGCGGAACCACTAGCAGAAAATAAATTTGAGTTGGTCTAGGCCTGTGTGAATGGAAAATCATTCAAATTTTCTAAAAAGTAGGGCCTCTGGTAGTTAGGATTAAGGATATTTGAACACATAACTGGGATTATGAAATAAATTCGGTTTTTCCGAGTTTTCCGATATTACTAAACGGCAGAACCACTAGCGAAAATTAATTTGAGTTGGTCTAGGCCTGTGTGAACGGAAAATCATTCACATTTTGCATAAAGCAGGGCCTCTGGTAGTTAGGATTAAGGATATTTGAACACATAACCGGAGCTATGAAATAAATTCGGTTTTTCCAAGTTTTCCGATATTACTAAACGGCGGAACCACTAGCAGAAAATAAATTTGAGTTGGTCTAGGCCTGTGTGATTGGAAAACCATTCACATTTTCCAAAAAGTAGGGCGTCTGGTAGTTAGGATTAAGGATATTTGAACACATAACCGGAGTTATGAAAAAAACTCAGGTTTTCCGAGTTTTCCGATATTACTAAACGGCGGAACCACTAGCGAAAATTAAATTTGAGTTGGTCTAGACCTGTGTGAACGGAAAATCATTCACATTTTCCAAAAAGCAGGGCCTCTGGTAGTTAGGATTAAGGATATTTGAACACATGACCTGGATTATGAAATAAATTCGGTTTTTCCGAGTTTTCCGATATTACTAAACGGCGGAACCAATAGCAGAAAATACATTTGCATTCACATTTTCCAAAAAGTAGCACCACTGGTAGCTAGGATTAGGGATATGTGAACACATAACCGGGGTTATGAAATAAATTCGGTTTTTCCGAGTTTTCCGATATTACTAAACGGCGGAACCATTAGCGGAAAATTAATTTGAGTTGGTCTAGGCCTGTGTGAACGGACAATCATTCACATTTTCCAAAAAGTAGGGCCTTTGGTAGTTAGGATTAAGGATATTTGAACACATAACCGGAGCTATGAAATAAATTCGGTTTTTCCGACTTTTTCGATATTACTAAACGGCGGAACCACTAGCAGAAAATAAATTTGAGTTGGTCTAGGCCTGTGTGATTGGAAAATCATTCACATTTTTCAAAAAGTAGAGCGTCTGGTAGTTAGGATTAAGGATATTTGAACACATAACCGGGATTATGAAATTAATTCGGTTTTTCCGAGTTTTCCGATATTACTAAACAGCGGAACCACTAGCAGAAAATAAATTTGAGTTGGTCTACTCCTGTGTGAACGGAAAATCATTCACATTTTCCAAAAAGTAGGGCCTCTGGTAGTTAGGATTAAGGATATTTGAACACATAACCGGGGTTATGAAATAAATTCGGTTTTTCGAGTTTTCCGATATTACTAAACGGCGGAACCACTAGCGAAAAATAAATTTGAGTTGGTCTAGACCTGTGTGAACGAAAAATCATTCACATTTTCCAAAAAGTAGGGCCTCTGGTAGTTAGGATTAAGGATATTTGAACACATAACCGGGGTTATGAAATAAATTCGGTTTTTCCGAGTTTTCCGATATTACTAAACGGCGGAACCACTAGCAGAAAATAAATTTGAGTTAGTCTAGGCCTGTGTGAACGGAAAATCATTCACATTTTCCAAAAAGTAGGGCCTCTGGTAGTTACGATTAAGGATATTTGAACACATAACCGGGATTATGAAATTAATTCGTGTTTTCCGAGTTTTCCGATATTACTAAACGGCGGAACCACTAGCGAAAAATAAATTTGAGTTGGTCTAGGCCTGTGTGAACGGAAAATCATTCACATTTTCCAAAAAGTAGGGCCTCTGGTAGTTAGGATTAAGGATATTTGAACACATAACCGGGATTATGAAATAAATTCGGGTTTTTCCCCGATATTACTAAACGGCGGAACCACTAGCGAAAAATAAATTTGAGTTGGTCTAGACCTGTGTGAACGAAAAATCATTCACATTTTCTAAAAAGCAGGGCCTCTGGTAGTTAGGATTAAGGATATTTCAACACATAACCGGAGCTATGAAAAAAACTCAGGTTTTCCGAGTTTTCCGATATTACTAAACGGCGGAACCACTAGCGAAAAATAAATTTGAGTTGGTCTAGACCTGTGTGAACGAAAAATCATTCACATTTTCCAAAAAGTAGGGCCTCTGGTAGTTAGGATTAAGGATATTTGAACACATAACCGGGGTTATGAAATAAATTCGGTTTTTCCGAGTTTTCCGATATTACTAAACGGCCAAATCACTAGCGGAAAATAAATTTGAGTTGGTCTAGGCCTGTGTGAACGGAAAATCATTCACATTTTCCAAAAAGTAGGGCCTCTGGTAGTTAGGATTAAGGATATTTGAACACATAACCGTGGTTATGAAATAAATTCGGTTTTTCCGAGTTTACCGATATTACTAAATGGCGGAACCAATAGCAGAAAATAAATTTGAGTTGGTCTAGGCCTGTGTGAACGGAAAATCATTCACATTTTCCAAAAAGTAGGGCCTCTGGTAGTTAGGATTAAGGATATTTGAACACATAACCGGGATTATGAAATAAATTCGGGTTTTCCGAGTTTTTCGATATTACTAAACGGCGGAACCACTAGCGGAAAATTAATTTGAGTTGGTCTAGATCTGTGTGAACGGAAAATCATTCACATTTTCCAAAACGTATTGCCTCTGGTAGTTAGGATTAAGGATATTTGAACACATAACCGGGATTATGAAATAAATTCGGTTTTTCCGAGTTTTCCAATATTACTAAACGGCAGAATCACTATCGAAAATTAATTTGAGTTGGTCTAGGCCTGTGTGAATGGAAAATCATTCACATTTTCCAAAAAGTAGGGCATCTGGTAGTTAGGATTAAGGATATTTGAACACATAACCGGGATTATGAAATAAATTCGGTTTTTCCGAGTTTTCCGATATTAATAAACGGCAGAACCACTAGCGAAAATAAATTTGAGTTGGTCTAGGCCTGTGTGAACGGAAAATCATTCACATTTTCCAAAAAGTAGGGCCTCTGGTAGTTAGGATTAAGTATATTTGAACACATAACCTGGATTATGAAATAAATTCGGGTTTTCCGAGTTTTTCGATATTACTAAACGGCGGAACCACTAGCGAAAAATAAATTTGAGTTGGTCTAGGCCTGTGTGAACGGAAAATCATTCACATTTTCCAAAAAACAGGGCCTCTGGTAGTTAGGATTAAGGATATTTGAACACATAACCTGGATTATGAAATAAATTCGGTTTTTCCGAGTTTTCCGATATTACTAAACGGCGGAACCAATAGCAGAAAATACATTTGAGTTGGTCTAGGCCTGTGTGAACGGAAAATCATTCACATTTTCCAAAAAGTAGCACCTCTGGTAGTTAGGATTAAGGATATGTGAACACATAACCGGGGTTATGAAATAAATTCGGTTTTTCCGAGTTTTCCGATATTACTAAACGGCGGAACCATTAGCGGAAAATAAATTTGAGTTGGTCTAGGCCTGTGTGAACGGAAATCATTTACATTTTCCAAAAAGTAGGGCCTCTGGTAGTTAGGATTAAGGATATTTGAACACATAACCGGGATTATGAAATAAATTCGGTTTTTCCAAGTTTTCCGATACTACTAAACGGCGGAACCACTAGCAGAAAATAAATTTGAGTTGGTCTAGGCCTGTGTGATTGGAAAACCATTCACATTTTCCAAAAAGTAGGGCGTCTGGTAGTTAGGATTAAGGATATTTGAACACATAACCGGAGTTATGAAAAAAACTCAGGTTTTCCGAGTTTTTCGATATTACTAAACGGCGGAACCACTAGCGAAAAATAAATTTGAGTTGGTCTAGATCTGTGTGAACGGAACATCATTCACATTTTCCAAAAAGCAGGGCCTCTGGTAGTTAGGATTAAGGATATTTGAACACATAACCTGGATTATGAAATAAATTCGGTTTTTCCGAGTTTTCCGATATTACTAAACGGCGGAACCAATAGCAGAAAATACATTTGCATTCACATTTTCCAAAAAGTAGCACCTCTGGTAGCTAGGATTAAGGATATGTGAACACATAACCGGGGTTATGAAATAAATTCGGTTTTTCCGAGTTTTCCGATATTACTAAACGGCGGAACCATTAGCGGAAAATAAATTTGAGTTGGTCTAGGCCTGTGTGAACGGAAAATCATTCACATTTTCCAAAAAGTAGGGCCTCTGGTAGTTAGCATTAAGGATATTTGAACACATAACCGGGGTTATGAAATAAATTCGGTTTTTCCGAGTTTTCCGATATTACTAAACGGCGGAACCAATAGCAGAAAATAAATTTGAGTTGGTCTAGGCCTGTGTGAACGGAAAATCATTCACATTTTCCAAAAAGTAGGGCCTCTGGTAGTTAGGATTAAGGATATTTGAACACATAACCGGGATTATGAAATAAATTCGGGTTTTCCGAGTTTTTCGATATTACTAAACGGCGGAACCACTAGCGGAAAATTAATTTGAGTTGGTCTAGATCTGTGTGAACGGAAAATCATTCACATTTTCCAAAACGTATTGCCTCTGGTAGTTAGGATTAAGGATATTTGAACACATAACCTGGATTATGAAATAAATTCGGTTTTTCCGAGTTTTCCAATATTACTAAACGGCGGAACCACTAGCAGAAAATAAATTTGAGTTGGTCTAGGCCTGTGTGAATGGAAAATCATTCAAATTTTCTAAAAAGTAGGGCCTCTGGTAGTTAGGATTAAGGATATTTGAACACATAACTGGGATTATGAAATAAATTCGGTTTTTCCGAGTTTTCCGATATTACTAAACGGCAGAACCACTAGCGAAAATTAATTTGAGTTGGTCTAGGCCTGTGTGAACGGAAAATCATTCACATTTTGCATAAAGCAGGGCCTCTGGTAGTTAGGATTAAGGATATTTGAACACATAACCGGAGCTATGAAATAAATTCGGTTTTTCCAAGTTTTCCGATATTACTAAACGGCGGAACCACTAGCAGAAAATAAATTTGAGTTGGTCTAGGCCTGTGTGATTGGAAAACCATTCACATTTTCCAAAAAGTAGGGCGTCTGGTAGTTAGGATTAAGGATATTTGAACACATAACCGGAGTTATGAAAAAAACTCAGGTTTTCCGAGTTTTCCGATATTACTAAACGGCGGAACCACTAGCGAAAATTAAATTTGAGTTGGTCTAGACCTGTGTGAACGGAAAATCATTCACATTTTCCAAAAAGCAGGGCCTCTGGTAGTTAGGATTAAGGATATTTGAACACATGACCTGGATTATGAAATAAATTCGGTTTTTCCGAGTTTTCCGATATTACTAAACGGCGGAACCAATAGCAGAAAATACATTTGCATTCACATTTTCCAAAAAGTAGCACCACTGGTAGCTAGGATTAGGGATATGTGAACACATAACCGGGGTTATGAAATAAATTCGGTTTTTCCGAGTTTTCCGATATTACTAAACGGCGGAACCATTAGCGGAAAATTAATTTGAGTTGGTCTAGGCCTGTGTGAACGGACAATCATTCACATTTTCCAAAAAGTAGGGCCTTTGGTAGTTAGGATTAAGGATATTTGAACACATAACCGGAGCTATGAAATAAATTCGGTTTTTCCGACTTTTTCGATATTACTAAACGGCGGAACCACTAGCAGAAAATAAATTTGAGTTGGTCTAGGCCTGTGTGATTGGAAAATCATTCACATTTTTCAAAAAGTAGAGCGTCTGGTAGTTAGATTAAGGATATTTGAACACATAACCGGGATTATGAAATTAATTCGGTTTTTCCGAGTTTTCCGATATTACTAAACAGCGGAACCACTAGCAGAAAATAAATTTGAGTTGGTCTACTCCTGTGTGAACGGAAAATCATTCACATTTTCCAAAAAGTAGGGCCTCTGGTAGTTAGGATTAAGGATATTTGAACACATAACCGGGGTTATGAAATAAATTCGGTTTTTCGAGTTTTCCGATATTACTAAACGGCGGAACCACTAGCGGAAAATAAATTTGAGTTGGACTAAACCTGTGTGAACGGAAAATCATTCACATTTTCCAAAACGTTGGGCCTCTGGTAGTTAGGATTAAGGATATTTGAACACATAACCTGGATTATGAAATAAATTCGGGTTTTCCGAGTTTTCCGATATTACTAAACGGCGGAACCACTAGCAGAAAATAAATTTGATTTGGTCTAGGCCTGTGTGAATGGAAAACCATTCACATTTTCCAAAAAGTAGGGCCTCTGGTAGTTAGGATTAAGGATATTTAAACACATAACCGGGATTATGAAATAAATTCGGGTTTTCCGAGTTTTTCGATATTACTAAACGGCGGAACCACTAGCGGAAAATTAATTTGAGTTGGTCTAGATCTGTGTGAACGGAAAATCATTCACATTTTCCAAAAAGTAGGGCCTCTGGTAGTTAGGATTAAGGATATTTGAACACATAACTGGGATTATGAAATAAATTCGGTTTTTCGAGTTTTCCGATATTACTAAACGGCGGAACCACTAGCGAAAATTAATTTAAGTTGGTCTAGGCCTGTGTGAACGGAAAATCATTCACATTTTGCATAAAGCAGGGCCTCTGGTAGTTAGGATTAAGGATATTTGAACACATAACCGGGATTAATAAATAAATTCGGGTTTTCCGAGTTTTCCGATATTACTAAACGGCGGAACCACTAGCGGAAAATAAATTTGAGTTGGCCTAGGCCTGTGTGAACGGAAAATCATTCACATTTTGCATAAAGCAGCGCCTCTGGTAGTTAGGATTAAGGATATTTGAACACATAACCGGAGTTATGAAAAAAACTCAGGTTTTCCGAGTTTTCCGATATTACTAAACGGCGGAACCACTAGCGAAAAATAAATTTGAGTTGGTCTAGACCTGTGTGAACGGAAAATCATTCACATTTTCCAAAAAGCAGGGCCTCTGGTAGTTAGGATTAAGGATATTTGAACACATAACCTGGATTATGAAATAAATTCGGTTTTTCCGAGTTTTCCGATATTACTAAACGGCGGAACCAATAGCAGAAAATAAATTTGAGTTGGTCTAGACCTGTGTGAACGGAAAATCATTCACATTTTCCAAAAAGTAGCACCTCTGGTAGTTAGGATTAAGGATATTTGGTAAATTCGGTTTTTCCGAGTTTTCCGATATTACTAAACGGCAGAACCTCTAGCGGAAAATAAATTTGAGTTGGTCTAGGCCTGTGTGAACGGAAAATCATTCAAATTTTCCAAAAAGTAGGGCGTCTGGTAGTTAGGATTAAGGATATTTGAACACATAACCGGAGTTATGAAAAAAACTCAGGTTTTCCGAGTTTTCCGATATTACTAAACGGCGGAACCACTAGCGAAAAATAAATTTGAGTTGGTCTAGACCTGTGTGAACGGAAAATCATTCACATTTTCCAAAAAGCAGGGCTTCTGGTAGTTAGGATTAAGGATATTTGAACACATAACCTGGATTATGAAATAAATTCGGTTTTTCCGAGTTTTCCGATATTACTAAACGGCGAAACCAATAGCAGAAAATACATTTGCATTCACATTTTCCAAAAAGTAGCACCTCTGGTAGCTAGGATTAAGGATAGGTGAACACATAACCGGGGTTATGAAATAAATTCGGTTTTTCCGAGTTTTCCGATATTACTAAACGGCGGAACCATTAGCGGAAAATTAATTTGAGTTGGTCTAGGCGTGTGTGAACGGACAATCATTCACATTTTCCAAAAAGTAGGGCCTTTTGTAGTTAGGATTAAGGATATTTGAACACATAACCGGAGCTATGAAATAAATTCGGTTTTTCCGAGTTTTCCGATATTACTAAACGGCGGAACCACTAGCAGAAAATAAATTTGAGTTGGTCTAGGCCTGTGTGAATGGAAAATCATTCACATTTTCCAAAAAGTATGGCGTCTGGTAGTTAGGATTAAGGATATTTGAACACATGACCGGGATTATGAAATTAATTCGGGTTTTCCGAGTTTTCCGATATTACTAAACGGCGGAACCACTAGCGGAAAATAAATTTGAGTTGGTCTAGGCCTGTGTGAACGGAAAATCATTCACATTTTCCAAAAGTAGGGCCTCTGGTAGTTAGGATTAAGGATATTTGAACACATAACCGGGGATTATGAAATAAATTCGGTTTTTCCGAGTTTTCCGATATTACTAAACGGCGGAACCAATAGCAGAAAATACATTTGCATTCACATTTTCCAAAAAGTAGCACCTCTGGTAGCTAGGATTAAGGATATGTGAACACATAACCGGGATTATGAAATAAATTCGGTTTTTCCGAGTTTTCCGATATTACTAAACGGCGGAACCATTAGCGGAAAATTAATTTGGGTTGGTCTAGGCCTGTGTGAACGGACAATCATTCACATTTTCCAAAAAGTAGGGCCTTTGGTAGTTAGGATTAAGGATATTTGAACACATAACCGGAGCTATGAAATAAATTCGGTTTTTCCGAGTTTTCCGATATTACTAAACGGCGGAACCACTAGCAGAAAATAAATTTGAGTTGTCTAGGCCTGTGTGAATGGAAAATCATTCACATTTTCCAAAAAGTAGGGCGTCTGGTAGTTAGGATTAAGGATATTTGAACACATAACCGGGATTATGAAATTAATTCGGGTTTTCCGAGTTTTCCGATATTACTAAACGGCGGAACCATTAGCGGAAAATAAATTTGAGTTGGTCTAGGCCTGTGTGAACGGAAAATCATTCACGCTTTCCAAAAAGTAGGGCCTCTGGTAGTTAGCATTAAGGATATTTGAACACATAACCGGGGTTATGAAATAAATTCGGTTTTTCCGAGTTTTCCGATATTACTAAACGGCGGAACCAATAGCAGAAAATAAATTTGAGTTGGTCTAGGCCTGTGTGAACGGAAAATCATTCACATTTTCCAAAAAGTAGCACCTCTGGTAGTTAGGATTAAGGATATTTGAACACATAACCGGGATTATGAAATAAATTCGGGTTTTCCGAGTTTTTCGATATTACTAAACGGCGGAACCACTAGCGGAAAATTAATTTGAGTTGGTCTAGATCTGTGTGAACGGAAAATCATTCACATTTTCCAAAACGTATTGCCTCTGGTAGTTAGGATTAAGGATATTTGAACACATAACCTGGATTATGAAATAAATTCGGTTTTTCCGAGTTTTCCAATATTACTAAACGGCGGAACCACTAGCAGAAAATAAATTTGAGTTGGTCTAGGCCTGTGTGAATGGAAAATCATTCAAATTTTCTAAAAAGTAGGGCCTCTGGTAGTTAGGATTAAGGATATTTGAACACATAACTGGGATTATGAAATAAATTCGGTTTTTCCGAGTTTTCCGATATTACTAAACGGCAGAACCACTAGCGAAAATTAATTTGAGTTGGTCTAGGCCTGTGTGAACGGAAAATCATTCACATTTTGCATAAAGCAGGGCCTCTGGTAGTTAGGATTAAGGATATTTGAACACATAACCGGAGCTATGAAATAAATTCGGTTTTTCCAAGTTTTCCGATATTACTAAACGGCGGAACCACTAGCAGAAAATAAATTTGAGTTGGTCTAGGCCTGTGTGATTGGAAAACCATTCACATTTTCCAAAAAGTAGGGCGTCTGGTAGTTAGGATTAAGGATATTTGAACACATAACCGGAGTTATGAAAAAAACTCAGGTTTTCCGAGTTTTCCGATATTACTAAACGGCGGAACCACTAGCGAAAATTAAATTTGAGTTGGTCTAGACCTGTGTGAACGGAAAATCATTCACATTTTCCAAAAAGCAGGGCCTCTGGTAGTTAGGATTAAGGATATTTGAACACATAACCGGGGTTATGAAATAAATTCGGTTTTTCGAGTTTTCCGATATTACTAAACGGCGGAACCACTAGCGGAAAATAAATTTGAGTTGGACTAAACCTGTGTGAACGGAAAATCATTCACATTTTCCAAAACGTTGGGCCTCTGGTAGTTAGGATTAAGGATATTTGAACACATAACCTGGATTATGAAATAAATTCGGGTTTTCCGAGTTTTCCGATATTACTAAACGGCGGAACCACTAGCAGAAAATAAATTTGATTTGGTCTAGGCCTGTGTGAATGGAAAACCATTCACATTTTCCAAAAAGTAGGGCCTCTGGTAGTTAGGATTAAGGATATTTAAACACATAACCGGGATTATGAAATAAATTCGGGTTTTCCGAGTTTTTCGATATTACTAAACGGCGGAACCACTAGCGGAAAATTAATTTGAGTTGGTCTAGATCTGTGTGAACGGAAAATCATTCACATTTTCCAAAAAGTAGGGCCTCTGGTAGTTAGGATTAAGGATATTTGAACACATAACTGGGATTATGAAATAAATTCGGTTTTTCCGAGTTTTCCGATATTACTAAACGGCGGAACCACTAGCGAAAATTAATTTGAGTTGGTCTAGGCCTGTGTGAACGGAAAATCATTCACATTTTGCATAAAGCAGGGCCTCTGGTAGTTAGGATTAAGGATATTTGAACACATAACCGGGATTAATAAATAAATTCGGGTTTTCCGAGTTTTCCGATATTACTAAACGGCGGAACCACTAGCGGAAAATAAATTTGAGTTGGCCTAGGCCTGTGTGAACGGAAAATCATTCACATTTTGCATAAAGCAGCGCCTCTGGTAGTTAGGATTAAGGATATTTGAACACATAACCGGAGTTATGAAAAAAACTCAGGTTTTCCGAGTTTTCCGATATTACTAAACGGCGGAACCACTAGCGAAAAATAAATTTGAGTTGGTCTAGACCTGTGTGAACGGAAAATCATTCACATTTTCCAAAAAGCAGGGCCTCTGGTAGTTAGGATTAAGGATATTTGAACACATAACCTGGATTATGAAATAAATTCGGTTTTTCCGAGTTTTCCGATATTACTAAACGGCGGAACCAATAGCAGAAAATAAATTTGAGTTGGTCTAGACCTGTGTGAACGGAAAATCATTCACATTTTCCAAAAAGTAGCACCTCTGGTAGTTAGGATTAAGGATATTTGGTAAATTCGGTTTTTCCGAGTTTTCCGATATTACTAAACGGCAGAACCTCTAGCGGAAAATAAATTTGAGTTGGTCTAGGCCTGTGTGAACGGAAAATCATTCAAATTTTCCAAAAAGTAGGGCGTCTGGTAGTTAGGATTAAGGATATTTGAACACATAACCGGAGTTATGAAAAAAACTCAGGTTTTCCGAGTTTTCCGATATTACTAAACGGCGGAACCACTAGCGAAAAATAAATTTGAGTTGGTCTAGACCTGTGTGAACGGAAAATCATTCACATTTTCCAAAAAGCAGGGCTAGTTAGGATTAAGGATATTTGAACACATAACCTGGATTATGAAATAAATTCGGTTTTTCCGAGTTTTCCGATATTACTAAACGGCGAAACCAATAGCAGAAAATACATTTGCATTCACATTTTCCAAAAAGTAGCACCTCTGGTAGCTAGGATTAAGGATAGGTGAACACATAACCGGGGTTATGAAATAAATTCGGTTTTTCCGAGTTTTCCGATATTACTAAACGGCGGAACCATTAGCGGAAAATTAATTTGAGTTGGTCTAGGCGTGTGTGAACGGACAATCATTCACATTTTCCAAAAAGTAGGGCCTTTTGTAGTTAGGATTAAGGATATTTGAACACATAACCGGAGCTATGAAATAAATTCGGTTTTTCCGAGTTTTCCGATATTACTAAACGGCGGAACCACTAGCAGAAAATAAATTTGAGTTGGTCTAGGCCTGTGTGAATGGAAAATCATTCACATTTTCCAAAAAGTATGGCGTCTGGTAGTTAGGATTAAGGATATTTGAACACATGACCGGGATTATGAAATTAATTCGGGTTTTCCGAGTTTTCCGATATTACTAAACGGCGGAACCACTAGCGGAAAATAAATTTGAGTTGGTCTAGGCCTGTGTGAACGGAAAATCATTCACATTTTCCAAAAGTAGGGCCTCTGGTAGTTAGGATTAAGGATATTTGAACACATAACCGGGGATTATGAAATAAATTCGGTTTTTCCGAGTTTTCCGATATTACTAAACGGCGGAACCAATAGCAGAAAATACATTTGCATTCACATTTTCCAAAAAGTAGCACCTCTGGTAGCTAGGATTAAGGATATGTGAACACATAACCGGGATTATGAAATAAATTCGGTTTTTCCGAGTTTTCCGATATTACTAAACGGCGGAACCATTAGCGGAAAATTAATTTGGGTTGGTCTAGGCCTGTGTGAACGGACAATCATTCACATTTTCCAAAAAGTAGGGCCTTTGGTAGTTAGGATTAAGGATATTTGAACACATAACCGGAGCTATGAAATAAATTCGGTTTTTCCGAGTTTTCCGATATTACTAAACGGCGGAACCACTAGCAGAAAATAAATTTGAGTTGTCTAGGCCTGTGTGAATGGAAAATCATTCACATTTTCCAAAAAGTAGGGCGTCTGGTAGTTAGGATTAAGGATATTTGAACACATAACCGGGATTATGAAATTAATTCGGGTTTTCCGAGTTTTCCGATATTACTAAACGGCGGAACCACTAGCGGAAAATAAATTTGAGTTGGTCTAGGCCTGTGTGAACGGAAAATCATTCACATTTTCCAAAAAGTAGGGCCTCTGGTAGTTAGGATTAAGGATATTTGAACACATAACCGGGGATTATGAGATAAATTCGGTTTTTCCGAGTTTTCCGATATTACTAAACGGCGGAACCAATAGCAGAAAATAAATTTGAGTTGGTCTAGGCCTGTGTGAACGGAAAATCATTCACATTTTCCAAAAAGTAGGGCCTCTGGTAGTTAGGATTAAGGATATTTGAACACATAACCGGGATTATGAAAAAGTAGGGCCTCTGGTAGTTAGGATTAAGGGTATTTGAACACATAACCGGGATTATGAAAAAAAATCGGTTTTTCCGAGTTTTCCGATATTACTAAATGGCAGAACCTCTAGCGGAAAATTAATTTGAGTTGGTCTAGCCCTGTGTGAACGGAAAATCATTCACATTTTCCAGAAAGTAGGGCCTCTGGTAGTTAGGATTAAGGATATTTGAACACAACCGAGGTTATGAAATAAATTCGGTTTTTCCGAGTTTTCCGATATTACTAAACGGCGGAACCACTAGCGAAAAATAAATTTGAGTTGGTCTAGACCTGTGTGAACGAAAAATCATTCACATTTTCCAAAAAGTAGGGCCTCTGGTAGTTAGGATTAAGGATATTTGAACACATAACCGGGGTTATGAAAAAAACTCAGGTTTTCCGAGTTTTCCGATATTACTAAACGGCGGAACCACTAGCGAAAAATAAATGTGAGTTGGTCTAGACCTGTGTGAACGGAAAATCATTCACATTTTCCAAAAAGCAGGGCCTCTGGTAGTTAGGATTAAGGATATTTGAACACATGACCTGGATTATGAAATAAATTCGGTTTTTCCGAGTTTTCCGATATTACTAAACGGCGGAACCAATAGCAGAAAATACATTTGCATTCACATTTTCCAAAAAGTAGCACCTCTGGTAGCTAGGATTAGGGATATGTGAACACATAACCGGGGTTATGAAATAAATTCGGTTTTTCCGAGTTTTCCGATATTACTAAACGGCGGAACCATTAGCGGAAAATTAATTTGAGTTGGTCTAGGCCTGTGTGAACGGACAATCATTCACATTTTCCAAAAAGTAGGGCCTTTGGTAGTTAGGATTAAGGATATTTGAACACATAACCGGAGCTATGAAATAAATTCGGTTTTTCCGAGTTTTCCGATATTACTAAACGGCGGAACCACTAGCAGAAAATAAATTTGATTTGGTCTAGGCCTGTGTGAATGGAAAATCATTCACATTTTCCAAAAAGTAGGGCCTCTGGTAGTTAGGATTAAGGATATTTAAACACATAACCGGGATTATGAAATAAATTCGGGTTTTCCGAGTTTTTCGATATTACTAAACGGCGGAACCACTAGCGGAAAATTAATTTGAGTTGGTCTAGATCTGTGTGAACGGACAATCATTCACATTTTACAAAAAGTAGGGCCTCTGGTAGTTAGGATTAAGGATATTTGAACACATAACCGGAGCTATGAAATAAATTCGGGTTTTCCGACTTTTTCGATATTACTAAACGGCGGAACCACTAGCAGAAAATAAATTTGAGTTGGTCTAGGCCTGTGTGATTGGAAAATCATTCACATTTTTCAAAAAGTAGAGCGTCTGGTAGTTAGGATTAAGGATATTTGAACACATAACCGGGATTATGAAATTAATTCGGTTTTTCCGAGTTTTCCGATATTACTAAACAGCGGAACCACTAGCAGAAAATAAATTTGAGTTGGTCTACTCCTGTGTGAACGGAAAATCATTCACATTTTCCAAAAAGTAGGGCCTCTGGTAGTTAGGATTAAGGATATTTGAACACATATCCGGGGTTATGAAATAAATTCGGTTTTTCGAGTTTTCCGATATTACTAAACGGCGGAACCACTAGCGGAAAATAAATTTGAGTTGGTCTAGGCCTGTGTGAACGGAAAATCATTCACATTTTCCAAAACGTAGGGCCTCTGGTAGTTAGGATTAAGGATATTTGAACACATAACCTGGATTATGAAATAAATTCGGTTTTTCCGAGTTTTCCGATATTACTAAACGGCGGAACCACTAGCAGAAAATAAATTTGATTTGGTCTAGGCCTGTGTGAATGGAAAATCATTCACATTTTCCAAAAAGTAGGGCCTCTAGTAGTTAGGATTAAGGATATTTAAACACATAACCTGGATTATGAAATAAATTCGGGTTTTCCGAGTTTTTCGGTATTACTAAACGGCGGAACCACTAGCGGAAAATTAATTTGAGTTGGTCTAGATCTGTGTGAACGGAAAATCATTCACATTTTCCAAAACGTAGGGCCTCTGGTAGTTAGGATTAAGGATATTTGAACACATAACCTGGATTATGAAATAAATTCGGTTTTTCCGAGTTTTCCGATATTACTAAACGGCGGAACCACTAGCAGAAAATAAATTTGATTTGGTCTAGGCCTGTGTGATTGGAAAACCATTCACATTTTCCAAAAAGTAGGGCGTCTGGTAGTTAGGATTAAGGATATTTGAACACATAACCGGAGTTATGAAAAAAACTCAGGTTTTCCGAGTTTTCCGATATTACTAAACGGCGGAACCACTAGCGAAAATTAAATTTGAGTTGGTCTAGACCTGTGTGAACGGAAAATCATTCACATTTTCCAAAAAGCAGGGCCTCTGGTAGTTAGGATTAAGGATATTTGAACACATGACCTGGATTATGAAATAAATTCGGTTTTTCCGAGTTTTCCGATATTACTAAACGGCGGAACCAATAGCAGAAAATACATTTGCATTCACATTTTCCAAAAAGTAGCACCTCTGGTAGCTAGGATTAGGGATATGTGAACACATAACCGGGGTTATGAAATAAATTCGGTTTTTCCGAGTTTTCCGATATTACTAAACGGCGGAACCATTAGCGGAAAATTAATTTGAGTTGGTCTAGGCCTGTGTGAACGGACAATCATTCACATTTTCCAAAAAGTAGGGCCTTTGGTAGTTAGGATTAAGGATATTTGAACACATAACCGGAGCTATGAAATAAATTCGGTTTTTCCGACTTTTTCGATATTACTAAACGGCGGAACCACTAGCAGAAAATAAATTTGAGTTGGTCTAGGCCTGTGTGATTGGAAAATCATTCACATTTTTCAAAAAGTAGAGCGTCTGGTAGTTAGGATTAAGGATATTTGAACACATAACCGGGGTTATGAAATAAATTCGGTTTTTCGAGTTTTCCGATATTACTAAACGGCGGAACCACTAGCGGAAAATAAATTTGAGTTGGTCTACTCCTGTGTGAACGGAAAATCATTCACATTTTCCAAAAAGTAGGGCCTCTGGTAGTTAGGATTAAGGATATTTGAACACATAACCGGGGTTATGAAATAAATTCGGTTTTTCGAGTTTTCCGATATTACTAAACGGCGGAACCACTAGCGGAAAATAAATTTGAGTTGGACTAAACCTGTGTGAACGGAAAATCATTCACATTTTCCAAAACGTAGGGCCTTTGGTAGTTAGGATTAAGGATATTTGAACACATAACCTGGATTATGAAATAAATTCGGGTTTTCCGAGTTTTCCGATATTACTAAACGGCGGAACCACTAGCAGAAAATAAATTTGATTTGGTCTAGGCCTGTGTGAATGGAAAATCATTCACATTTTCCAAAAAGTAGGGCCTCTGGTAGTTAGGATTAAGGATATTTAAACACATAACCGGGATTATGAAATAAATTCGGGTTTTCCGAGTTTTTCGATATTACTAAACGGCGGAACCACTAGCGGAAAATTAATTTGAGTTGGTCTAGATCTGTGTGAACGGAAAATCATTCACATTTTCCAAAAAGTAGGGCCTCTGGTAGTTAGGATTAAGGATATTTGAACACATAACTGGGATTATGAAATAAATTCGGTTTTTCCGAGTTTTCCGATATTACTAAACGGCGGAACCACTAGCGAAAATTAATTTGAGTTGGTCTAGGCCTGTGTGAACGGAAAATCATTCACATTTTGCATAAAGCAGGGCCTCTGGTAGTTAGGATTAAGGATATTTGAACACATAACCGGGATTAATAAATAAATTCGGGTTTTCCGAGTTTTCCGATATTACTAAACGGCGGAACCACTAGCGGAAAATAAATTTGAGTTGGCCTAGGCCTGTGTGAACGGAAAATCATTCACATTTTGCATAAAGCAGCGCCTCTGGTAGTTAGGATTAAGGATATTTGAACACATAACCGGAGTTATGAAAAAAACTCAGGTTTTCCGAGTTTTCCGATATTACTAAACGGCGGAACCACTAGCGAAAAATAAATTTGAGTTGGTCTAGACCTGTGTGAACGGAAAATCATTCACATTTTCCAAAAAGCAGGGCCTCTGGTAGTTAGGATTAAGGATATTTGAACACATAACCTGGATTATGAAATAAATTCGGTTTTTCCGAGTTTTCCGATATTACTAAACGGCGGAACCAATAGCAGAAAATAAATTTGAGTTGGTCTAGACCTGTGTGAACGGAAAATCATTCACATTTTCCAAAAAGTAGCACCTCTGGTAGTTAGGATTAAGGATATTTGGTAAATTCGGTTTTTCCGAGTTTTCCGATATTACTAAACGGCAGAACCTCTAGCGGAAAATAAATTTGAGTTGGTCTAGGCCTGTGTGAACGGAAAATCATTCAAATTTTCCAAAAAGTAGGGCCTCTGGTAGTTAGGATTTAGGATATTTGAACACATAACCGGAGCTATGAAATAAATTCGGTTTTTCCAAGTTTTCCGATATTACTAAATGGCGGAACCACTAGCAGAAAATAAATTTGAGTTGGTCTAGGCCTCTGTGATTGGAAAACCATTCACATTTTCCAAAAAGTAGGGCGTCTGGTAGTTAGGATTAAGGATATTTGAACACATAACCGGAGTTATGAAAAAAACTCAGGTTTTCCGAGTTTTCCGATATTACTAAACGGCGGAACCACTAGCGAAAAATAAATTTGAGTTGGTCTAGACCTGTGTGAACGGAAAATCATTCACATTTTCCAAAAAGCAGGGCTTCTGGTAGTTAGGATTAAGGATATTTGAACACATAACCTGGATTATGAAATAAATTCGGTTTTTCCGAGTTTTCCGATATTACTAAACGGCGAAACCAATAGCAGAAAATACATTTGCATTCACATTTTCCAAAAAGTAGCACCTCTGGTAGCTAGGATTAAGGATAGGTGAACACATAACCGGGGTTATGAAATAAATTCGGTTTTTCCGAGTTTTCCGATATTACTAAACGGCGGAACCATTAGCGGAAAATTAATTTGAGTTGGTCTAGGCCTGTGTGAACGGACAATCATTCACATTTTCCAAAAAGTAGGGCCTTTGGTAGTTAGGATTAAGGATATTTGAACACATAACCGGAGCTATGAAATAAATTCGGTTTTTCCGAGTTTTCCGATATTACTAAACGGCGGAACCACTAGCAGAAAATAAATTTGAGTTGGTCTAGGCCTGTGTGAATGGAAAATCATTCACATTTTCCAAAAAGTATGGCGTCTGGTAGTTAGGATTAAGGATATTTGAACACATGACCGGGATTATGAAATTAATTCGGGTTTTCCGAGTTTTCCGATATTACTAAACGGCGGAACCACTAGCGGAAAATAAATTTGAGTTGGTCTAGGCCTGTGTGAACGGAAAATCATTCACATTTTCCAAAAGTAGGGCCTCTGGTAGTTAGGATTAAGGATATTTGAACACATAACCGGGGATTATGAAATAAATTCGGTTTTTCCGAGTTTTCCGATATTACTAAACGGCGGAACCAATAGCAGAAAATACATTTGCATTCACATTTTCCAAAAAGTAGCACCTCTGGTAGCTAGGATTAAGGATATGTGAACACATAACCGGGATTATGAAATAAATTCGGTTTTTCCGAGTTTTCCGATATTACTAAACGGCGGAACCATTAGCGGAAAATTAATTTGAGTTGGTCTAGGCCTGTGTGAACGGACAATCATTCACATTTTCCAAAAAGTAGGGCCTTTGGTAGTTAGGATTAAGGATATTTGAACACATAACCGGAGCTATGAAATAAATTCGGTTTTTCCGAGTTTTCCGATATTACTAAACGGCGGAACCACTAGCAGAAAATAAATTTGAGTTGTCTAGGCCTGTGTGAATGGAAAATCATTCACATTTTCCAAAAAGTAGGGCGTCTGGTAGTTAGGATTAAGGATATTTGAACACATAACCGGGATTATGAAATTAATTCGGGTTTTCCGAGTTTTCCGATATTACTAAACGGCGGAACCACTAGCGGAAAATAAATTTGAGTTGGTCTAGGCCTGTGTGAACGGAAAATCATTCACATTTTCCAAAAAGTAGGGCCTCTGGTAGTTAGGATTAAGGATATTTGAACACATAACCGGGGATTATGAGATAAATTCGGTTTTTCCGAGTTTTCCGATATTACTAAATGGCGGAACCAATAGCAGAAAATAAATTTGAGTTGGTCTAGGCCTGTGTGAACGGAAAATCATTCACATTTTCCAAAAAGTAGGGCCTCTGGTAGTTAGGATTAAGGATATTTGAACACATAACCGGGATTATGAAATAAATTCGGGTTTTCCGAGTTTTTCAATATTACTAAACGGCGGAACCACTAGCGGAAAATTAATTTGAGTTGGTCTAGGCCTGTGTGAACGGAAAGTCATTCACATTTTCCAAAACGTATTGCCTCTGGTAGTTAGGATTAAGGATATTTGAACAAATAACCGGGGTTATGAAATAAATTCGGTTTTTCCGAGTTTTCCAATATTACTAAACGGCGGAACCTCTAGCAGAAAATAAATTTGAGTTGGTCTAGGCCTGTGTGAATGGAAAATCATTCAAATTTTCTAAAAAGTAGGGCCTCTGGTAGTTAGGATTAAGGATATTTGAACACATAACCGGGATTATGAAATAAATTCGGTTTTTCCGAGTTTTCCGATATTACTAAATGGCAGAACCTCTAGCGGAAAATTAATTTGAGTTGGTCTAGCCCTGTGTGAACGGAAAATCATTCACATTTTCCAGAAAGTAGGGCCTCTGGTAGTTAGGATTAAGGATATTTGAACACATAACCGAGGTTATGAAATAAATTCGGTTTTTCCGAGTTTTCCGATATTACTAAACGGCGGAACCACTAGCGAAAAATAAATTTGAGTTGGTCTAGACCTGTGTGAACGAAAAATCATTCACATTTTCCAAAAAGTAGGGCCTCTGGTAGTTAGGATTAAGGATATTTGAACACATAACCGGGGTTATGAAAAAAACTCAGGTTTTCCGAGTTTTCCGATATTACTAAACGGCGGAACCACTAGCGAAAAATATATGTGAGTTGGTCTAGACCTGTGTGAACGGAAAATCATTCACATTTTCCAAAAAGCAGGGCCTCTGGTAGTTAGGATTAAGGATATTTGAACACATGACCTGGATTATGAAATAAATTCGGTTTTTCCGAGTTTTCCGATATTACTAAACGGCGGAACCAATAGCAGAAAATACATTTGCATTCACATTTTCCAAAAAGTAGCACCTCTGGTAGCTAGGATTAGGGATATGTGAACACATAACCGGGGTTATGAAATAAATTCGGTTTTTCCGAGTTTTCCGATATTACTAAACGGCGGAACCATTAGCGGAAAATTAATTTGAGTTGGTCTAGGCCTGTGTGAACGGACAATCATTCACATTTTCCAAAAAGTAGGGCCTTTGGTAGTTAGGATTAAGGATATTTGAACACATAACCGGAGCTATGAAATAAATTCGGTTTTTCCGAGTTTTCCGATATTACTAAACGGCGGAACCACTAGCAGAAAATAAATTTGATTTGGTCTAGGCCTGTGTGAATGGAAAATCATTCACATTTTCCAAAAAGTAGGGCCTCTGGTAGTTAGGATTAAGGATATTTAAACACATAACCGGGATTATGAAATAAATTCGGGTTTTCCGAGTTTTTCGATATTACTAAACGGCGGAACCACTAGCAGAAAATTAATTTGAGTTGGTCTAGATCTGTGTGAACGGACAATCATTCACATTTTCCAAAAAGTAGGGCCTCTGGTAGTTAGGATTAAGGATATTTGAACACATAACCGGAGCTATGAAATAAATTCGGTTTTTCCGACTTTTTCGATATTACTAAACGGCGGAACCACTAGCAGAAAATAAATTTGAGTTGGTCTAGGCCTGTGTGATTGGAAAATCATTCACATTTTTCAAAAAGTAGAGCGTCTGGTAGTTAGGATTAAGGATATTTGAACACATAACCGGGATTATGAAATTAATTCGGTTTTTCCGAGTTTTCCGATATTACTAAACAACGGAACCACTAGCAGAAAATAAATTTGAGTTGGTCTACTCCTGTGTGAACGGAAAATCATTCACATTTTCCAAAAAGTAGGGCCTCTGGTAGTTAGGATTAAGGATATTTGAACACATAACCTGGGTTATGAAATAAATTCGGTTTTTCGAGTTTTCCGATATTACTAAACGGCGGAACCACTAGCGGAAAATAAATTTGAGTTGGACTAAACCTGTGTGAACGGAAAATCATTCACATTTTCCAAAACGTAGGGCCTCTGGTAGTTAGGATTAAGGATATTTGAACACATAACCTGGATTATGAAATAAATTCGGTTTTTCCGAGTTTTCCGATATTACTAAACGGCGGAACCACTAGCAGAAAATAAATTTGATTTGGTCTAGGCCTGTGTGAATGGAAAATCATTCACATTTTCCAAAAAGTAGGGCCTCTGGTAGTTAGGATTAAGGATATTTAAACACATAACCTGGATTATGAAATAAATTCGGGTTTTCCGAGTTTTTCGATATTACTAAACGGCGGAACCACTAGCGGAAAATCAATTTGAGTTGGTCTAGACCTGTGTGAACGGAAAATCATTCACATTTTCCAAAAAGCAGGGCCTCTGGTAGTTAGGATTAAGGATATTTGAACACATAACCTGGATTATGAAATAAATTCGGTTTTTCCGAGTTTTCCGATATTACTAAACGGCGGAACCAATAGCAGAAAATAAATTTGAGTTGGTCTAGGCCTGTGTGAACGGAAAATCATTCACATTTTCCAAAAAGTAGCACCTCTGGTAGTTAGGATTAAGGATATTTGGTAAATTCGGTTTTTCCGAGTTTTCCGATATTACTAAACGGCAGAACCTCTAGCGGAAAATAAATTTGAGTTGGTCTAGGCCTGTGTGAACGGAAAATCATTCAAATTTTCCAAAAAGTAGGACCTCTGGTAGTTAGGATTTAGGATATTTGAACACATAACCGGGATTATGAAATAAATTCGGTTTTTCCGAGTTTTCCGATATTACTAAACGGCGGAACCAATAGCAGAAAATAAATTTGAGTTGGTCTAGGCCTGTGTGAACGGAAAATCATTCACATTTTCCAAAAAGTAGGGCCTCTGGTAGTTAGGATTAAGGATATTTGAACACATAACCGGGATTATGAAATAAATTCGGGTTTTCCGAGTTTTTCGATATTACTAAACGGCGGAACCACTAGCGGAAAATTAATTTGAGTTGGTCTAGGCCTGTGTGAACGGAAAATCATTCACATTTTGCATAAAGCAGGGCCTCTGGTAGTTAGGATTAAGGATATTTGAACACATAACCGGAGCTATGAAATAAATTCGGTTTTTCCAAGTTTTCCGATATTACTAAATGGCGGAACCACTAGCAGAAAATAAATTTGAGTTGGTCTAGGCCTGTGTGATTGGAAAACCATTCACATTTTCCAAAAAGTAGGGCGTCTGGTAGTTAGGATTAAGGATATTTGAACACATAACCGGAGTTATGAAAAAAACTCAGGTTTTCCGAGTTTTCCGATATTACTAAACGGCGGAACCACTAGCGAAAAATAAATTTGAGTTGGTCTAGACCTGTGTGAACGGAAAATCATTCACATTTTCCAAAAAGCAGGGCTTCTGGTAGTTAGGATTAAGGATATTTGAACACATAACCTGGATTATGAAATAAATTCGGTTTTTCCGAGTTTTCCGATATTACTAAACGGCGAAACCAATAGCAGAAAATACATTTGCATTCACATTTTCCAAAAAGTAGCACCTCTGGTAGCTAGGATTAAGGATAGGTGAACACATAACCGGGGTTATGAAATAAATTCGGGTTTTCCGAGTTTTCCGATATTACTAAACGGCGGAACCATTAGCGGAAAATTAATTTGAGTTGGTCTAGGCCTGTGTGAACGGACAATCATTCACATTTTCCAAAAAGTAGGGCCTTTGGTAGTTAGGATTAAGGATATTTGAACACATAACCGGAGCTATGAAATAAATTCGGTTTTTCCGAGTTTTCCGATATTACTAAACGGCGGAACCACTAGCAGAAAATAAATTTGAGTTGGTCTAGGCCTGTGTGAATGGAAAATCATTCACATTTTCCAAAAAGTATGGCGTCTGGTAGTTAGGATTAAGGATATTTGAACACATGACCGGGATTATGAAATTAATTCGGGTTTTCCGAGTTTTCCGATATTACTAACCGGCGGAACCACTAGCGGAAAATAAATTTGAGTTGGTCTAGGCCTGTGTGAACGGAAAATCATTCACATTTTCCAAAAGTAGGGCCTCTGGTAGTTAGGATTAAGGATATTTGAACACATAACCGGGGATTATGAAATAAATTCGGTTTTTCCGAGTTTTCCGATATTACTAAACGGCGGAACTAATAGCAGAAAATACATTTGCATTCACATTTTCCAAAAAGTAGCACCTCTGGTAGCTAGGATTAAGGATATGTGAACACATAACCGGGATTATGAAATAAATTCGGTTTTTCCGAGTTTTCCGATATTACTAAACGGCGGAACCATTAGCGGAAAATTAATTTGAGTTGGTCTAGGCCTGTGTGAACGGACAATCATTCACATTTTCCAAAAAGTAGGGCCTTTGGTAGTTAGGATTAAGGATATTTGAACACATAACCGGAGCTATGAAATAAATTCGGTTTTTCCGAGTTTTCCGATATTACTAAACGGCGGAACCACTAGCAGAAAATAAATTTGAGTTGTCTAGGCCTGTGTGAATGGAAAATCATTCACATTTTCCAAAAAGTAGGGCGTCTGGTAGTTAGGATTAAGGATATTTGAACACATAACCGGGATTATGAAATTAATTCGGGTTTTCCGAGTTTTCCGATATTACTAAACGGCGGAACCACTAGCGGAAAATAAATTTGAGTTGGTCTAGGCCTGTGTGAACGGAAAATCATTCACATTTTCCAAAAAGTAGGGCCTCTGGTAGTTAGGATTAAGGATATTTGAACACATAACCGGGATTATGAGATAAATTCGGTTTTTCCGAGTTTTCCGATATTACTAAACGGCGGAACCAATAGCAGAAAATAAATTTGAGTTGGTCTAGGCCTGTGTGAACGGAAAATCATTCACATTTTCCAAAAAGTAGGGCCTCTGGTAGTTAGGATTAAGGATATTTGAACACATAACCGGGATTATGAAATAAATTCGGGTTTTCCGAGTTTTTCAATATTACTAAACGGCGGAACCACTAGCGGAAAATTAATTTGAGTTGGTCTAGGCCTGTGTGAACGGAAAGTCATTCACATTTTCCAAAACGTATTGCCTCTGGTAGTTAGGATTAAGGATATTTGAACAAATAACCGGGGTTATGAAATAAATTCGGTTTTTCCGAGTTTTCCAATATTACTAAACGGCGGAACCTCTAGCAGAAAATAAATTTGAGTTGGTCTAGGCCTGTGTGAATGGAAAATCATTCAAATTTTCCAAAAAGTAGGGCCTCTGGTAGTTAGGATTAAGGGTATTTGAACACATAACCGGGATTATGAAATAAATTCGGTTTTCCGAGTTTTCCGATATTACTAAATGGCAGAACCTCTAGCGGAAAATTAATTTGAGTTGGTCTAGCCCTGTGTGAACGGAAAATCATTCACATTTTCCAGAAAGTAGGGCCTCTGGTAGTTAGGATTAAGGATATTTGAACACATAACCGAGGTTATGAAATAAATTCGGTTTTTCCGAGTTTTCCAATATTACTAAACGGCGGAACCACTAGCGAAAAATAAATTTGAGTTGGTCTAGACCTGTGTGAACGAAAAATCATTCACATTTTCCAAAAAGTAGGGCCTCTGGTAGTTAGGATTAAGGATATTTGAACACATAACCGGGGTTATGAAAAAAACTCAGGTTTTCCGAGTTTTCCGATATTACTAAACGGCGGAACCACTAGCGAAAAATAAATGTGAGTTGGTCTAGACCTGTGTGAACGGAAAATCATTCACATTTTCCAAAAAGCAGGGCCTCTGGTAGTTAGGATTAAGGATATTTGAACACATGACCTGGATTATGAAATAAATTCGGTTTTTCCGAGTTTTCCGATATTACTAAACGGCGGAACCAATAGCAGAAAATACATTTGCATTCACATTTTCCAAAAAGTAGCACCTCTGGTAGCTAGGATTAGGGATATGTGAACACATAACCGGGGTTATGAAATAAATTCGGTTTTTCCGAGTTTTCCGATATTACTAAACGGCGGAACCATTAGCGGAAAATTAATTTGAGTTGGTCTAGGCCTGTGTGAACGGACAATCATTCACATTTTCCAAAAAGTAGGGCCTTTGGTAGTTAGGATTAAGGATATTTGAACACATAACCGGAGCTATGAAATAAATTCGGTTTTTCCGACTTTTTCGATATTACTAAACGGCGGAACCACTAGCAGAAAATAAATTTGAGTTGGTCTAGGCCTGTGTGATTGGAAAATCATTCACATTTTTCAAAAAGTAGAGCGTCTGGTAGTTAGGATTAAGGATATTTGAACACATAACCGGGATTATGAAATTAATTCGGTTTTTCCGAGTTTTCCGATATTACTAAACAGCGGAACCACTAGCAGAAAATAAATTTGAGTTGGTCTACTCCTGTGTGAACGGAAAATCATTCACATTTTCCAAAAAGTAGGGCCTCTGGTAGTTAGGATTAAGGATATTTGAACACATAACCGGGGTTATGAAATAAATTCGGTTTTTCGAGTTTTCCGATATTACTAAACGGCGGAACCACTAGCGGAAAATAAATTTGAGTTGGACTAAACCTGTGTGAACGGAAAATCATTCACATTTTCCAAAACGTAGGGCCTCTGGTAGTTAGGATTAAGGATATTTGAACACATAACCTGGATTATGAAATAAATTCGGTTTTTCCGAGTTTTCCGATATTACTAAACGGCGGAACCACTAGCAGAAAATAAATTTGATTTGGTCTAGGCCTGTGTGAATGGAAAATCATTCACATTTTCCAAAAAGTAGGGCCTCTGGTAGTTAGGATTAAGGATATTTAAACACATAACCGGGATTATGAAATAAATTCGGGTTTTCCGAGTTTTTCGATATTACTAAACGGCGGAACCACTAGCGGAAAATTAATTTGAGTTGGTCTAGATCTGTGTGAACGGACAATCATTCACATTTTCCAAAAAGTAGGGCCTCTGGTAGTTAGGATTAAGGATATTTGAACACATAACCGGAGCTATGAAATAAATTCGGTTTTTCCGACTTTTTCGATATTACTAAACGGCGGAACCACTAGCAGAAAATAAATTTGAGTTGGTCTAGGCCTGTGTGATTGGAAAATCATTCACATTTTTCAAAAAGTAGAGCGTCTGGTAGTTAGGATTAAGGATATTTGAACACATAACCGGGATTATGAAATTAATTCGGTTTTTCCGAGTTTTCCGATATTACTAAACAGCGGAACCACTAGGAGAAAATAAATTTGAGTTGGTCTACTCCTGTGTGAACGGAAAATCATTCACATTTTCCAAAAAGTAGGGCCTCTGGTAGTTAGGATTAAGGATATTTGAACACATAACCGGGGTTATGAAATAAATTCGGTTTTTCCGAGTTTTCCGATATTACTAAACGGCGGAACCACTAGCGGAAAATAAATTTGAGTTGGACTAAACCTGTGTGAACGGAAAATCATTCACATTTTCCAAAACGTAGGGCCTCTGGTAGTTAGGATTAAGGATATTTGAACACATAACCTGGATTATGAAATAAATTCGGTTTTTCCGAGTTTTCCGATATTACTAAACGGCGGAACCACTAGCAGAAAATAAATTTGATTTGGTCTAGGCCTGTGTGAATGGAAAATCATTCACATTTTCCAAAAAGTAGGGCCTCTGGTAGTTAGGATTAAGGATATTTAAACACATAACCGGGATTATGAAATAAATTCGGGTTTTCCGAGTTTTTCGATATTACTAAACGGCGGAACCACTAGCGGAAAATTAATTTGAGTTGGTCTAGATCTGTGTGAACGGAAAATCATTCACATTTTCCAAAAAGTAGGGCCTCTGGTAGTTAGGATTAAGGATATTTGAACACATAACTGGGATTATGAAATAAATTCGGTTTTTCCGAGTTTTCCGATATTACTAAACGGCGGAACCACTAGCGAAAATTAATTTGAGTTGGTCTAGGCCTGTGTGAACGGAAAATCATTCACATTTTGCATAAAGCAGGGCCTCTGGTAGTTAGGATTAAGGATATCTGAACACATGACCGGGATTAATAAATAAATTCGGGTTTTCCGAGTTTTCCGATATTACTAAACGGCGGAACCACTAGCGGAAAATAAATTTGAGTTGGCCTAGGCCTGTGTGAACGGAAAATCATTCACATTTTGCATAAAGCAGCGCCTCTGGTAGTTAGGATTAAGGATATTTGAACACATAACCGGAGTTATGAAAAAAACTAAGGTTTTCCGAGTTTTCCGATATTACTAAACGGCGGAACCACTAGCGAAAAATAAATTTGAGTTGGTCTAGACCTGTGTGAACGGAAAGTCATTCACATTTTCCAAAAAGCAGGGCCTCTGGTAGTTAGGATTAAGGATATTTGAACACATAACCTGGATTATGAAATAAATTCGGTTTTTCCGAGTTTTCCGATATTACTAAACGGCGGAACCAATAGCAGAAAATAAATTTGAGTTGGTCTAGACCTGTGTGAACGGAAAATCATTCACATTTTCCAAAAAGTAGCACCTCTGGTAGTTAGGATTAAGGATATTTGGTAAATTCGGTTTTTCCGAGTTTTCCGATATTGCTAAACGGCAGAACCTCTAGCGGAAAATAAATTTGAGTTGGTCTAGGCCTGTGTGAACGGAAAATCATTCAAATTTTCCAAAAAGTACTGCCTCTGGTAGTTAGGATTTAGGATATTTGAACACATAACCGGGATTATGAAATAAATTCGGTTTTTCCGAGTTTTCCGATATTACTAAACGGCGGAACCAATAGCAGAAAATAAATTTGAGTTGGTCTAGGCCTGTGTGAACGGAAAATCATTCACATTTTCCAAAAAGTAGGGCCTCTGGTAGTTAGGATTAAGGATATTTGAACACATAACCGGGATTATGAAATAAATTCGGTTTTTCCGAGTTTTTCGATATTACTAAACGGCGGAACCACTAGCGGAAAATTAATTTGAGTTGGTCTAGGCCTGTGTGAACGGAAAATCATTCACATTTTGCATAAAGCAGGGCCTCTGGTAGTTGGGATTAAGGATATTTGAACACATAACCGGAGCTATGAAATAAATTCGGTTTTTCCAAGTTTTCCGATATTACTAAATGGCGGAACCACTAGCGAAAATAAATTTGAGTTGGTCTAGGCCTGTGTGATTGGAAAACCATTCACATTTTCCAAAAAGTAGGGCGTCTGGTAGTTAGGATTAAGGATATTTGAACACATAACCGGAGTTATGAAAAAAACTCAGGTTTTCCGAGTTTTCCGATATTACTAAACGGCGGAACCACTAGCGAAAAATAAATTTGAGTTGGTCTAGACCTGTGTGAACGGAAAATCATTCACATTTTCCAAAAAGCAGGGCTTCTGGTAGTTAGGATTAAGGATATTTGAACACATAACCTGGATTATGAAATAAATTCGGTTTTTCCGAGTTTTCCGATATTACTAAACGGCGAAACCAATAGCAGAAAATACATTTGCATTCAAATTTTCCAAAACGTATTGCCTCTGGTAGTTAGGATTAAGGATATTTGAACAAATAACCGGGGTTATGAAATAAATTCGGTTTTTCCGAGTTTTCCAATATTACTAAACGGCGGAACCTCTAGCAGAAAATAAATTTGAGTTGGTCTAGGCCTGTGTGAATGGAAAATCATTCAAATTTTCCAAAAAGTAGGGCCTCTGGTAGTTAGGATTAAGGGTATTTGAACACATAACCGGGATTATGAAAAAAATTCGGTTTTTCCGAGTTTTCCGATATTACTAAATGGCAGAACCTATAGCGGAAAATTAATTTGAGTTGGTCTAGCCCTGTGTGAACGGAAAATCATTCACATTTTCCAGAAAGTAGGGCCTCTGGTAGTTAGGATTAAGGATATTTGAACACATAACCGAGGTTATGAAATAAATTCGGTTTTTCCGAGTTTTCCGATATTACTAAACGGCGGAACCACTAGCGAAAAATAAATTTGAGTTGGTCTAGACCTGTGTGAACGAAAAATCATTCACATTTTCCAAAAAGTAGGGCCTCTGGTAGTTAGGATTAAGGATATTTGAACACATAACCGGGGTTATGAAAAAAACTCAGGTTTTCCGAGTTTTCCGATATTACTAAACGGCGGAACCACTAGCGAAAAATAAATGTGAGTTGGTCTAGACCTGTGTGAACGGAAAATCATTCACATTTTCCAAAAAGCAGGGCCTCTGGTAGTTAGGATTAAGGATATTTGAAAACATGACCTGGATTATGAAATAAATTCGGTTTTTCCGAGTTTTCCGATATTACTAAACGGCGGAACCAATAGCAGAAAATACATTTGCATTCACATTTTCTAAAAAGTAGCACCTCTGGTAGCTAGGATTAGGGATATGTGAACACATAACCGGGGTTATGAAATAAATTCGGTTTTTCCGAGTTTTCCGATATTACTAAACGGCGGAACCATTAGCGGAAAATTAATTTGAGTTGGTCTAGGCCTGTGTGAACGGACAATCATTCACATTTTCCAAAAAGTAGGGCCTTTGGTAGTTAGGATTAAGGATATTTGAACACATAACCGGAGCTATGAAATAAATTCGGTTTTTCCGACTTTTTCGATATTACTAAACGGCGGAACCACTAGCAGAAAATAAATTTGAGTTGGTCTAGGCCTGTGTGATTGGAAAATCATTCACATTTTTCAAAAAGTAGAGCGTCTGGTAGTTAGGATTAAGGATATTTGAACACTTAACCGGGATTATGAAATTAATTCGGTTTTTCCGAGTTTTCCGATATTACTAAACAGCGGAACCACTAGCAGAAAATAAATTTGAGTTGGTCTACTCCTGTGTGAACGGAAAATCATTCACATTTTCCAAAAAGTAGGGCCTCTGGTAGTTAGGATTAAGGATATTTGAACACATAACCGGGGTTATGAAATAAATTCGGTTTTTCGAGTTTTCCGATATTACTAAACGGCGGAACCACTAGCGGAAAATAAATTTGAGTTGGACTAAACCTGTGTGAACGGAAAATCATTCACATTTTCCAAAACGTAGGGCCTCTGGTAGTTAGGATTAAGGATATTTGAACACATAACCTGGATTATGAAATAAATTCGGTTTTTCCGAGTTTTCCGATATTACTAAACGGCGGAACCACTAGCAGAAAATAAATTTGATTTGGTCTAGGCCTGTGTGAATGGAAAATCATTCACATTTTCCAAAAAGTAGGGCCTCTGGTAGTTAGGATTAAGGATATTTAAACACATAACCGGGATTATGAAATAAATTCGGGTTTTCCGAGTTTTTCGATATTACTAAACGGCGGAACCACTAGCGGAAAATTAATTTGAGTTGGTCTAGATCTGTGTGAACGGAAAATCATTCACATTTTCCAAAAAGTAGGGCCTCTGGTAGTTAGGATTAAGGATATTTGAACACATAACTGGGATTATGAAATAAATTCGGTTTTTCCGAGTTTTCCGATATTACTAAACGGCGGAACCACTAGCGAAAATTAATTTGAGTTGGTCTAGGCCTGTGTGAACGGAAAATCATTCACATTTTGCATAAAGCAGGGCCTCTGGTAGTTAGGATTAAGGATATTTGAACACATAACCGGGATTAATAAATAAATTCGGGTTTTCCGAGTTTTCCGATATTACTAAACGGCGGAACCACTAGCGGAAAATAAATTTGAGTTGGCCTAGGCCTGTGTGAACGGAAAATCATTCACATTTTGCATAAAGCAGCGCCTCTGGTAGTTAGGATTAAGGATATTTGAACACATAACCGGAGTTATGAAAAAAACTCAGGTTTTCCGAGTTTTCCGATATTACTAAACGGCGGAACCACTAGCGAAAAATAAATTTGAGTTGGTCTAGACCTGTGTGAACGGAAAATCATTCACATTTTCCAAAAAGCAGGGCCTCTGGTAGTTAGGATTAAGGATGTTTGAACACATAACCTGGATTATGAAATAAATTCGGTTTTTCCGAGTTTTCCGATATTACTAAACGGCGGAACCAATAGCAGAAAATAAATTTGAGTTGGTCTAGACCTGTGTGAACGGAAAATCATTCACATTTTCCAAAAAGTAGCACCTCTGGTAGTTAGGATTAAGGATATTTGGTAAATTCGGTTTTTCCGAGTTTTCCGATATTACTAAACGGCAGAACCTCTAGCGGAAAATAAATTTGAGTTGGTCTAGGCCTGTGTGAACGGAAAATCATTCAAATTTTCCAAAAAGTAGGGCCTCTGGTAGTTAGGATTAAGGATATTTGAACACATAACCGGGATTATGAAATAAATTCGGTTTTTCCGAGTTTTCCGATATTACTAAACGGCGGAACCAATAGCAGAAAATAAATTTGAGTTGGTCTAGGCCTGTGTGAACGGAAAATCATTCACATTTTCCAAAAAGTAGGGCCTCTGGTAGTTAGGATTAAGGATATTTGAACACATAACCGGGATTATGAAATAAATTCGGTTTTTCCGAGTTTTTCGATATTACTACACGGCGGAACCACTAGCGGAAAATTAATTTGAGTTGGTCTAGGCCTGTGTGAACGGAAAATCATTCACATTTTGCATAAAGCAGGGCCTCTGGTAGTTAGGATTAAGGATATTTGAACACATAACCGGAGCTATGAAATAAATTCGGTTTTTCCAAGTTTTCCGATATTACTAAATGGCGGAACCACTAGCAGAAAATAAATTTGAGTTGGTCTAGGCCTGTGTGATTGGAAAACCATTCACATTTTCCAAAAAGTAGGGCGTCTGGTAGTTAGGATTAAGGATATTTGAACACATAACCGGAGTTATGAAAAAAAACTCAGGTTTTCCGAGTTTTCCGATATTACTAAACGGCGGAACCACTAGCGAAAAATAAATTTGAGTTGGTCTAGACCTGTGTGAACGGAAAATCATTCACATTTTCCAAAAAGCAGGGCTTCTGGTAGTTAGGATTAAGGATATTTGAACACATAACCGGGATTATGAAATAAATTCGGTTTTTCCGAGTTTTCCGATATTACTAAACGGCGAAACCAATAGCAGAAAATACATTTGCATTCACATTTTCCAAAAAGTAGCACCTCTGGTAGCTAGGATTAAGGATAGGTGAACACATAACCGGGGTTATGAAATAAATTCGGTTTTTCCGAGTTTTCCGATATTACTAAACGGCGGAACCATTAGCGGAAAATTAATTTGAGTTGGTCTAGGCCTGTGTGAACGGACAATCATTCACATTTTCCAAAAAGTAGGGCCTTTGGTAGTTAGGATTAAGGATATTTGAACACATAACCGGAGCTATGAAATAAATTCGGTTTTTCCGAGTTTTCCGATATTACTAAACGGCGGAACCACTAGCAGAAAATAAATTTGAGTTGGTCTAGGCCTGTGTGAATGGAAAATCATTCACATTTTCCAAAAAGTATGGCCTCTGGTAGTTAGGATTAAGGATATTTGAACACATGACCGGGATTATGAAATTAATTCGGTTTTTCCGAGTTTTCCGATATTACTAAACAGCGGAACCACTAGCGGAAAATAAATTTGAGTTGGTCTAGGCCTGTGTGAACGGAAAATCATTCACATTTTCCAAAAGTAGGGCCTCTGGTAGTTAGGATTAAGGATATTTGAACACATAACCGGGGATTATGAAATAAATTCGGTTTTTCCGAGTTTTCCGATATTACTAAACGGCGGAACCAATAGCAGAAAATACATTTGCATTCACATTTCCCAAAAAGTAGCACCTCTGGTAGCTAGGATTAAGGATATGTGAACACATAACCGGGATTATGAAATAAATTCGGTTTTTCCGAGTTTTCCGATATTACTAAACGGCGGAACCATTAGCGGAAAATTAATTTGAGTTGGTCTAGGCCTGTGTGAACGGACAATCATTCACATTTTCCAAAAAGTAGGGCCTTTGGTAGTTAGGATTAAGGATATTTGAACACATAACCGGAGCTATGAAATAAATTCGGTTTTTCCGAGTTTTCCGATATTACTAAACGGCGGAACCACTAGCAGAAAATAAATTTGAGTTGTCTAGGCCTGTGTGAATGGAAAATCATTCACATTTTCCAAAAAGTAGGGCGTCTGGTAGTTAGGATTAAGGATATTTGAACACATAACCGGGATTATGAAATTAATTCGGGTTTTCCGAGTTTTCCGATATTACTAAACGGCGGAACCACTAGCGGAAAATAAATTTGAGTTGGTCTAGGCCTGTGTGAACGGAAAATCATTCACATTTTCCAAAAAGTAGGGCCTCTGGTAGTTAGGATTAAGGATATTTGAACACATAACCGGGGATTATGAGATAAATTCGGTTTTTCCGAGTTTTCCGATATTACTAAACGGCGGAACCAATAGCAGAAAATAAATTTGAGTTGGTCTAGGCCTGTGTGAACGGAAAATCATTCACATTTTCCAAAAAGTAGGGCCTCTGGTAGTTAGGATTAAGGATATTTGAACACATAACCGGGATTATGAAATAAATTCGGGTTTTCCGAGTTTTTCAATATTACTAAACGGCGGAACCACTAGCGGAAAATTAATTTGAGTTGATCTAGGCCTGTGTGAACGGAAAGTCATTCACATTTTCCAAAACGTATTGCCTCTGGTAGTTAGGATTAAGGATATTTGAACAAATAACCGGGGTTATGAAATAAATTCGGTTTTTCCGAGTTTTCCAATATTACTAAACGGCGGAACCACTAGCAGAAAATAAATTTGAGTTGGTCTAGGCCTGTGTGAATGGAAAATCATTCAAATTTTCCAAAAAGTAGGGCCTCTGGTAGTTAGGATTAAGGGTATTTGAACACATAACCGGGATTATGAAAAAAATTCGGTTTTTCCGAGTTTTCCGATATTACTAAATGGCAGAACCTCTAGCGGAAAATTAATTTGAGTTGGTCTAGCCCTGTGTGAACGGAAAATCATTCACATTTTCCAGAAAGTAGGGCCTCTGTTAGTTAGGATTAAGGATATTTGAACACATAACCGAGGTTATAAAATAAATTCGGTTTTTCCGAGTTTTCCGATATTACTAAACGGCGGAACCACTAGCGGAAAATAAATTTTAGGTTGATATAGTTCTGTGTGAACGGAAAATCATTCATATTTTCCAAAAAGTAAGGCCTCTGGTAGTTAGGATTAAAGATATTTGAACACATAACCAGGGTTATGAAATAAATTCGGTTTTTCCGAGTTTTCCGATATTACTAAACGGCGGAACCACTAGCAGAAAATAAATTTGAGTTAGTCTAGGCCTGTGTGAAAGGAAAATCATTCACATTTTCCAAAAAGTAGGGCCTCTGGTAGTTACGATTAAGGATATTTGAACACATAACCGGGATTATGAAATAAATTCGTGTTTTCCGAGTTTTCCGATATTACTAAACGGCGGAACCACTAGCGAAAAATAAATTTGAGTTGGTCTAGGCCTGTGTGAACGGAAAATCATTCACATTTTCCAAAAAGTAGGGCCTCTGGTAGTTAGGATTAAGGATATTTGAACACATAACCGGGATTATGAAATAAATTCGGTTTTTTCCCCGATATTACTAAACGGCGGAACCACTAGCGAAAAATAAATTTGAGTTGGTCTAGACCTGTGTGAACGGAAAATCATTCACATTTTGCATAAAGCAGGGCCTCTGGTAGTTAGGATTAAGGATATTTCAACACATAACCGGAGTTATGAAAAAAACTCAGGTTTTCCGAGTTTTCCGACATTACTAAACGGCGGAACCACTAGCGAAAAATAAATTTGAGTTGGTCTAGACCTGTGTGAACGAAAAATCATTCACATTTTCCAAAAAGTAGGGCCTCTGGTAGTTAGGATTAAGGATATTTGAACACATAACCGGGGTTATGAAAAAAACTCAGGTTTTCCGAGTTTTCCGATATTACTAAACGGCGGAACCACTAGCGAAAAATAAATGTGAGTTGGTCTAGACCTGTGTGAACGGAAAATCATTCACATTTTCCAAAAAGCAGGGCCTCTGGTAGTTAGGATTAAGGATATTTGAACACATAACCTGGATTATGAAATAAATTCGGTTTTTCCGAGTTTTCCGATATTACTAAACGGCGGAACCAATAGCAGAAAATACATTTGCATTCACATTTTCCAAAAAGTAGGGCCTCTGGTAGCTAGGATTAAGGATATGTGAACACATAACCGGGGTTATGAAATAAATTCGGTTTTTCCGAGTTTTCCGATATTACTAAACGGCGGAACCATTAGCGGAAAATTAATTTGAGTTGGTCTAGGCCTGTGTGAACGGAAAGTCATTCACATTTTCCAAAAAGTAGGGCCTTTGGTAGTTAGGATTAAGGATATTTGAACACATAACCGGAGCTATGAAATAAATTCGGTTTTTCCGAGTTTTCCGATATTACTAAACGGCGGAACCACTAGCAGAAAATAAATTTGAGTTGGTCTAGGCCTGTGTGAACGGAAAATCATTCACATTTTCCAAAAAGTAGGGCCTCTGGTAGTTACGATTAAGGATATTTGAACACATAACCGGGATTATGAAATAAATTCGGTTTTTCCGAGTTTTTCGATATTACTACACGGCGGAACCACTAGCGGAAAATTAATTTGAGTTGGTCTAGGCCTGTGTGAACGGAAAATCATTCACATTTTGCATAAAGCAGGGCCTCTGGTAGTTAGGATTAAGGATATTTGAACACATAACCGGAGCTATGAAATAAATTCGGTTTTTCCAAGTTTTCCGATATTACTAAATGGCGGAACCACTAGCAGAAAATAAATTTGAGTTGGTCTAGGCCTGTGTGATTGGAAAACCATTCACATTTTCCAAAAAGTAGGGCGTCTGGTAGTTAGGATTAAGGATATTTGAACACATAACCGGAGTTATGAAAAAAAACTCAGGTTTTCCGAGTTTTCCGATATTACTAAACGGCGGAACCACTAGCGAAAAATAAATTTGAGTTGGTCTAGACCTGTGTGAACGGAAAATCATTCACATTTTCCAAAAAGCAGGGCTTCTGGTAGTTAGGATTAAGGATATTTGAACACATAACCGGGATTATGAAATAAATTCGGTTTTTCCGAGTTTTCCGATATTACTAAACGGCGAAACCAATAGCAGAAAATACATTTGCATTCACATTTTCCAAAAAGTAGCACCTCTGGTAGTTAGCATTAAGGATATTTGAACACATAACCGGGGTTATGAAATAAATTCGGTTTTTCCGAGTTTTCCGATATTACTAAACGGCGGAACCACTAGCAGAAAATAAATTTGAGTTGGTCTAGGCCTGTGTGAATGGAAAATCATTCACATTTTCCAAAAAGTATGGCCTCTGGTAGTTAGGATTAAGGATATTTGAACACATGACCGGGATTATGAAATTAATTCGGTTTTTCCGAGTCTTCCGATATTACTAAACAGCGGAACCACTAGCGGAAAATAAATTTGAGTTGGTCTAGGCCTGTGTGAACGGAAAATCATTCACATTTTCCAAAAGTAGGGCCTCTGGTAGTTAGGATTAAGGATATTTGAACACATAACCGGGGATTATGAAATAAATTCGGTTTTTCCGAGTTTTCCGATATTACTAAACGGCGGAACCAATAGCAGAAAATACATTTGCATTCACATTTTCCAAAAAGTAGCACCTCTGGTAGCTAGGATTAAGGATATGTGAACACATAACCGGGATTATGAAATAAATTCGGTTTTTCCGAGTTTTCCGATATTACTAAACGGCGGAACCATTAGCGGAAAATTAATTTGAGTTGGTCTAGGCCTGTGTGAACGGACAATCATTCACATTTTCCAAAAAGTAGGGCCTTTGGTAGTTAGGATTAAGGATATTTGAACACATAACCGGAGCTATGAAATAAATTCGGTTTTTCCGAGTTTTCCGATATTACTAAACGGCGGAACCACTAGCAGAAAATAAATTTGAGTTGTCTAGGCCTGTGTGAATGGAAAATCATTCACATTTTCCAAAAAGTAGGGCGTCTGGTAGTTAGGATTAAGGATATTTGAACACATAACCGGGATTATGAAATTAATTCGGGTTTTCCGAGTTTTCCGATATTACTAAACGGCGGAACCACTAGCGGAAAATAAATTTGAGTTGGTCTAGGCCTGTGTGAACGGAAAATCATTCACATTTTCCAAAAAGTAGGGCCTCTGGTAGTTAGGATTAAGGATATTTGAACACATAACCGGGGATTATGAGATAAATTCGGTTTTTCCGAGTTTTCCGATATTACTAAACGGCGGAACCAATAGCAGAAAATAAATTTGAGTTGGTCTAGGCCTGTGTGAACGGAAAATCATTCACATTTTCCAAAAAGTAGGGCCTCTGGTAGTTAGGATTAAGGATATTTGAACACATAACCGGGATTATGAAATAAATTCGGGTTTTCCGAGTTTTTCAATATTACTAAACGGCGGAACCACTAGCGGAAAATTAATTTGAGTTGATCTAGGCCTGTGTGAACGGAAAGTCATTCACATTTTCCAAAACGTATTGCCTCTGGTAGTTAGGATTAAGGATATTTGAACAAATAACCGGGGTTATGAAATAAATTCGGTTTTTCCGAGTTTTCCAATATTACTAAACGGCGGAACCACTAGCAGAAAATAAATTTGAGTTGGTCTAGGCCTGTGTGAATGGAAAATCATTCAAATTTTCCAAAAAGTAGGGCCTCTGGTAGTTAGGATTAAGGGTATTTGAACACATAACCGGGATTATGAAAAAAATTCGGTTTTTCCGAGTTTTCCGATATTACTAAATGGCAGAACCTCTAGCGGAAAATTAATTTGAGTTGGTCTAGCCCTGTGTGAACGGAAAATCATTCACATTTTCCAGAAAGTAGGGCCTCTGTTAGTTAGGATTAAGGATATTTGAACACATAACCGAGGTTATAAAATAAATTCGGTTTTTCCGAGTTTTCCGATATTACTAAACGGCGGAACCACTAGCGGAAAATAAATTTTAGGTTGATATAGTCCTGTGTGAACGGAAAATCATTCATATTTTCCAAAAAGTAAGGCCTCTGGTAGTTAGGATTAAAGATATTTGAACACATAACCAGGGTTATGAAATAAATTCGGTTTTTCCGAGTTTTCCGATATTACTAAACGGCGGAACCACTAGCAGAAAATAAATTTGAGTTAGTCTAGGCCTGTGTGAAAGGAAAATCATTCACATTTTCCAAAAAGTAGGGCCTCTGGTAGTTACGATTAAGGATATTTGAACACATAACCGGGATTATGAAATTAATTCGTGTTTTCCGAGTTTTCCGATATTACTAAACGGCGGAACCACTAGCGAAAAATAAATTTGAGTTGGTCTAGGCCTGTGTGAACGGAAAATCATTCACATTTTCCAAAAAGTAGGGCCTCTGGTAGTTAGGATTAAGGATATTTGAACACATAACCGGGATTATGAAATAAATTCGGTTTTTTCCCCGATATTACTAAACGGCGGAACCACTAGCGAAAAATAAATTTGAGTTGGTCTAGACCTGTGTGAACGGAAAATCATTCACATTTTGCATAAAGCAGGGCCTCTGGTAGTTAGGATTAAGGATATTTCAACACATAACCGGAGTTATGAAAAAAACTCAGGTTTTCCGAGTTTTCCGACATTACTAAACGGCGGAACCACTAGCGAAAAATAAATTTGAGTTGGTCTAGACCTGTGTGAACGAAAAATCATTCACATTTTCCAAAAAGTAGGGCCTCTGGTAGTTAGGATTAAGGATATTTGAACACATAACCGGGGTTATGAAAAAAACTCAGGTTTTCCGAGTTTTCCGATATTACTAAACGGCGGAACCACTAGCGAAAAATAAATGTGAGTTGGTCTAGACCTGTGTGAACGGAAAATCATTCACATTTTCCAAAAAGCAGGGCCTCTGGTAGTTAGGATTAAGGATATTTGAACACATAACCTGGATTATGAAATAAATTCGGTTTTTCCGAGTTTTCCGATATTACTAAACGGCGGAACCAATAGCAGAAAATACATTTGCATTCACATTTTCCAAAAAGTAGGGCCTCTGGTAGCTAGGATTAAGGATATGTGAACACATAACCGGGGTTATGAAATAAATTCGGTTTTTCCGAGTTTTCCGATATTACTAAACGGCGGAACCATTAGCGGAAAATTAATTTGAGTTGGTCTAGGCCTGTGTGAACGGAAAGTCATTCACATTTTCCAAAAAGTAGGGCCTTTGGTAGTTAGGATTAAAGATATTTGAACACATAACCGGAGCTATGAAATAAATTCGGTTTTTCCGAGTTTTCCGATATTACTAAACGGCGGAACCACTAGCAGAAAATAAATTTGAGTTGGTCTAGGCCTGTGTGAACGGAAAATCATTCACATTTTCCAAAAAGTAGGGCCTCTGGTAGTTACGATTAAGGATATTTGAACACATGACCGGGATTATGAAATTAATTCGGGTTTTCCGAGTTTTCCGATATTACTAAACGGCGGAACCATTAGCGGAAAATTAATTTGAGTTGGTCTAGGCTTGTGTGAACGGACAATCATTCACATTTTCCAAAAAGTAGGGCCTTTGGTAGTTAGGATTAAGGATATTTGAACACATAACCGAAGCCATGAAATAAATTCGGTTTTTCCGAGTTTTCCGATATTACTAAACGGCGGAACCACTAGCAGAAAATAAATTTGAGTTGGTCTAGGCCTGTGTGAATGGAAAATCATTCACATTTTCCAAAAAGTAGGGCGTCTGGTAGTTAGGATTAAGGATATTTGAACACATAACCGGGATTATGAAATTAATTCGGGTTTTCCGAGTTTTCCGATATTACTAAACGGCGGAACCACTAGCGGAAAATAAATTTGAGTTGGTCTAGGCCTGTGTGAACGGAAAATCATTCACATTTTCCAAAAAGTAGGGCCTCTGGTAGTTAGGATTAAGGATATTTGAACACATAACCGGGGTTATGAAATAAATTCGGTTTTTCCGAGTTTTCCGATATTACTAAACGGCGGAACCAATAGCAGAAAATAAATTTGAGTTGGTCTAGGCCTGTGTGAACGGAAAATCATTCACATTTTCCAAAAAGTAGGGCCTCTGGTAGTTAGGATTAAGGATATTTGAACACATAACCGGGATTATGAAATAAATTCGGTTTTTCCGAGTTTTTCAATATTACTAAACGGCGGAACCACTAGCGGGAAATTAATTTGAGTTGGTCTAGGCCTGTGTGAACGGAAAGTCATTCACATTTTCCAAAACGAACTGCCTCTGGTAGTTAGGATTAAGGATATTTGAACAAATAACCTGGATAATGAAATAAATTCGGTTTTTCCGAGTTTTCCAATATTACTAAACGGCGGAACCAATAGCAGAAAATAAATTTGAGTTGGTCTAGGCCTGTGTGAACGGAAAATCATTCACATTTTCCAAAAAGTAGGGCGTCTGGTAGTTAGGATTAAGGGTATTTGAACACATAACCGGGATTATGAAATAAATTCGGTTTTTCCGAGTTTTCCGATATTACTAAATGGCAGAACCACTAGCGGAAAATTAATTTGAGTTGGTCTAGCCCTGTGTGAACGGAAAATCATTCACATTTTCCAGAAAGTAGGGCCTCTGGTAGTTAGGATTAAGGATATTTGAACACATAACCGAGGTTATGAAATAAATTCGGTTTTTCCGAGTTTTCCGATATTACTAAACGGCGGAACCACTAGCGGAAAATAAATTTTAGGTTGATATAGTCCTGTGTGAACGGAAAATCATTCATATTTTCCAAAAAGTAGGGCCTCTGGTAGTTAGGATTAGGGATATTTGAACACATAACCGGGGATTATGAAATAAATTCGGTTTTTCCGAGTTTTCCGATATTACTAAACGGCGGAACCACTAGCAGAAAATAAATTTGAGTTAGTCTAGGCCTGTGTGAAAGGAAAATCATTCACATTTTCCAAAAAGTAGGGCCTCTGGTAGTTACGATTAAGGATATTTGAACACATAACCGGGATTATGAAATTAATTCGTGTTTTCCGAGTTTTCCGATATTACTAAACGGCGGAACCACTAGCGAAAAATAAATTTGAGTTGGTCTAGACCTGTGTGAACGGAAAATCATTCACATTTTCCAAAAAGTAGGGCCTCTGGTAGTTAGGATTAAGGATATTTGAACACATAACCGGGGTTATGAAATAAATTCGGTTTTTCCGAGTTTTCCGATATTACTAAACGGCGGAACCAATAGCAGAAAATAAATTTGAGTTGGTCTAGGCCTGTGTGAACGGAAAATCATTCACATTTTCCAAAAAGTAGGGCCTCTGGTAGTTAGGATTAAGTATATTTGAACACATAACCGGGATTATGAAATTAATTCGGGTTTTCCGAGTTTTTCGATATTACTAAACGGCGGAACCACTAGCGGAAAATTAATTTGAGTTGGTCTAGATCTGTGTGAACGGAAAATCATTCACATTTTCCAAAACGTATTGCCTCTGGTAGTTAGGATTAAGGATATTTGAACACATAACCGGGATTATGAAATAAATTCGGTTTTTCCGAGTTTTCCAATATTACTAAACGGCAGAACCTCTAGCGAAAATTAATTTGAGTTGGTCTAGGCCTGTGTGAATGGAAAATCATTCACATTTTCCAAAAAGTAGGGCATCTGGTAGTTAGGATTAAGGATATTTGAACACATAACCGGGATTATGAAATAAATTCGGTTTTTCCGAGTTTTCCGATATTACTAAATGGCAGAACCACTAGCGAAAATTAATTTGAGTTGGTCTAGGCCTGTGTGAACGGAAAATCATTCACATTTTCCAAAAAGTAGGGCCTCTGGTAGTTAGGATTAAGTATATTTGAACACATAACCTGGATTATGAAATAAATTCGGGTTTTCCGAGTTTTTCGATATTACTAAACGGCGGAACCACTAGCGAAAAATAAATTTGAGTTGGTCTAGGCCTGTGTGAACGGAAAATCATTCACATTTTCCAAAAAACAGGGCCTCTGGTAGTTAGGATTAAGGATATTTGAACACATAACCTGGATTATGAAATAAATTCGGTTTTTCCGAGTTTTCCGATATTACTAAACGGCGGAACCAATAGCAGAAAATACATTTGAGTTGGTCTAGGCCTGTGTGAACGGAAAATCATTCACATTTTCCAAAAAGTAGCACCTCTGGTAGTTAGGATTAAGGATATGTGAACACATAACCGGGGTTATGAAATAAATTCGGTTTTTCCGAGTTTTCCGATATTACTAAACGGCGGAACCATTAGCGGAAAATAAATTTGAGTTGGTCTAGGCCTGTGTGAACGGAAAACATTCACATTTTCCAAAAAGTAGGGCCTCTGGTAGTTAGGATTAAGGATATTTGAACACATAACCGGAGCTATGAAATAAATTCGGTTTTTCCAAGTTTTCCGATATTACTAAACGGCGGAACCACTAGCAGAAAATAAATTTGAGTTGGTCTAAGCCTGTGTGATTGGAAAACCATTCACATTTTCCAAAAAGTAGGGCGTCTGGTAGTTAGGATTAAGGATATTTGAACACATAACCGGAGTTATGAAAAAAACTCAGGTTTTCCGAGTTTTCCGATATTACTAAACGGCGGAACCACTAGCGAAAAATAAATTTGAGTTGGTCTAGATCTGTGTGAACGGAAAATCATTCACATTTTCCAAAAAGCAGGGCCTCTGGTAGTTAGGATTAAGGATATTTGAACACATAACCTGGATTATGAAATAAATTCGGTTTTTCCGAGTTTTCCGATATTACTAAACGGCGGAACCAATAGCAGAAAATACATTTGCATTCACATTTTCCAAAAAGTAGCACCTCTGGTAGCTAGGATTAAGGATATGTGAACACATAACCGGGGTTATGAAATAAATTCGGTTTTTTCGAGTTTTCCGATATTACTAAACGGCGGAACCATTAGCGGAAAATAAATTTGAGTTGGTCTAGGCCTGTGTGAACGGAAAATCATTCACATTTTCCAAAAAGTAGGGCCTCTGGTAGTTAGCATTAAGGATATTTGAACACATAACCGGGGTTATGAAATAAATTCGGTTTTTCCGAGTTTTCCGATATTACTAAACGGCGGAACCAATAGCAGAAAATAAATTTGAGTTGGTCTAGGCCTGTGTGAACGGAAAATCATTCACATTTTCCAAAAAGTAGGGCCTCTGGTAGTTAGGATTAAGGATATTTGAACACATAACCGGGATTATGAAATAAATTCGGGTTTTCCGAGTTTTTCGATATTACTAAACGGCGGAACCACTAGCGGAAAATTAATTTGAGTTGGTCTAGATCTGTGTGAACGGAAAATCATTCACATTTTCCAAAACGTATTGCCTCTGGTAGTTAGGATTAAGGATATTTGAACACATAACCTGGATTATGAAATAAATTCGGTTTTTCCGAGTTTTCCAATATTACTAAACTGCGGAACCACTAGCAGAAAATAAATTTGAGTTGGTCTAGGCCTGTGTGAATGGAAAATCATTCAAATTTTCCAAAAAGTAGGGCCTCTGGTAGTTAGGTTTAAGGATATTTGAACACATAACTGGGATTATGAAATAAATTCAGTTTTTCCGAGTTTTCCGATATTACTAAACGGCAGAACCACTAGCGAAAATTAATTTGAGTTGGTCTAGGCCTGTGTGAACGGAAAATCATTCACATTTTGCATAAAGCAGGGCCTCTGGTAGTTAGGATTATGGATATTTGAACACATAACCGGAGCTATGAAATAAATTCGGTTTTTCCAAGTTTTCCGATATTACTAAACGGCGGAACCACTAGCAGAAAATAAATTTGAGTTGGTCTAGGCCTGTGTGATTGGAAAATCATTCACATTTTCCAAAAAGTAGGGCGTCTGGTAGTTAGGATTAAGGATATTTGAACACATAACCGGAGTTATGAAAAAAACTCAGGTTTTCCGAGTTTTCCGATATTACTAAACGGCGGAACCACTAGCGAAAAATAAATTTGAGTTGGTCTAGACCTGTGTGAACGGAAAATCATTCACATTTTCCAAAAAGCAGGGCCTCTGGTAGTTAGGATTAAGGATATTTGAACACATAACCTGGATTATGAAATAAATTCGGTTTTTCCGAGTTTTCCGATATTACTAAACGGCGGAACCAATAGCAGAAAATACATTTTGCATTCACATTTTCCAAAAAGTAGCACCTCTGGTAGCTAGGATTAAGGATATGTGAACACATAACCGGGGTTATGAAATAAATTCGGTTTTTCCGAGTTTTCCGATATTACTAAACGGCGGAACCATTAGCGGAAAATTAATTTGAGTTGGTCTAGGCCTGTGTGAACGGACAATCATTCACATTTTCCAAAAAGTAGGGCCTTTGGTAAGGATTAAGGATATTTGAACACATAACCGGAGCTATGAAATAAATTCGGTTTTTCCGACTTTTTCGATATTACTAAACGGCGGAACCACTAGCAGAAAATAAATTTGAGTTGGTCTAGGCCTGTGTGATTGGAAAATCATTCACATTTTTCAAAAAGTAGAGCGTCTGGTAGTTAGGATTAAGGATATTTGAACACATAACCGGGATTATGAAATTAATTCGGTTTTTCCAAGTTTTCCGATATTACTAAACGGCGGAACCACTAGCAGAAAATAAATTTGAGTTGGTCTACTCCTGTGTGAACGGAAAATCATTCACATTTTCCAAAAAGTAGGGCCTCTGGTAGTTAGGATTAAGGATATTTGAACACATAACCGGGGTTATGAAATAAATTCGGTTTTTCGAGTTTTCCGATATTACTAAACGGCGGAACCACTAGCGGAAAATAAATTTGAGTTGGACTAAACCTGTGTGAACGGAAAATCATTCACATTTTCCAAAACGTAGGGCCTCTGGTAGTTAGGATTAAGGATATTTGAACACATAACCTGGATTATGAAATAAATTCGGTTTTTCCGAGTTTTCCGATATTACTAAACGGCGGAACCACTAGCAGAAAATAAATTTGATTTGGTCTAGGCCCGTGTGAATGGAAAATCATTCACATTTTCCAAAAAGTAGGGCCTCTGGTAGTTAGGATTAAGGATATTTAAACACATAACCGGGATTATGAAATAAATTCGGGTTTTCCGAGTTTTTCGATATTACTAAACGGCGGAACCAATAGCAGAAAATAAATTTGAGTTGGTCTAGGCCTGTGTGAACGGAAAATCATTCACATTTTCCAAAAAGTAGGGCCTCTGGTAGTTAGGATTAAGGATATTTGAACACATAACTGGGATTATGAAATAAATTCGGTTTTTCCGAGTTTTCCGATATTACTAAACGGCGGAACCACTAGCGAAAATTAATTTGAGTTGGTCTAGGCCTGTGTGAACGGAAAATCATTCACATTTTGCATAAAGCAGGGCCTCTGGTAGTTAGGATTAAGGATATTTGAACACATAACCGGGATTAATAAATAAATTCGGGTTTTCCGAGTTTTCCGATATTACTAAACGGCGGAACCACTAGCGGAAAATAAATTTGAGTTGGTCTAGGCCTGTGTGAACGGAAAATCATTCACATTTTGCATAAAGCAGGGCCTCTGGTAGTTAGGATTAAGGATATTTGAACACATAACCGGAGTTATGAAAAAAACTCAGGTTTTCCGAGTTTTCCGATATTACTAAACGGCGGAACCACTAGCGAAAAATAAATTTGAGTTGGTCTAGACCTGTGTGAACGGAAAATCATTCACATTTTCCAAAAAGCAGGGCCTCTGGTAGTTAGGATTAAGGATATTTGAACACATAACCTGGATTATGAAATAAATTCGGTTTTTCCGAGTTTTCCGATATTACTAAACGGCGGAACCAATAGCAGAAAATAAGTTTGAGTTGGTCTAGACCTGTGTGAACGGAAAATCATTCACATTTTCCAAAAAGTAGCACCTCTGGTAGTTAGGATTAAGGATATTTGGTAAATTCGGTTTTTCCGAGTTTTCCGATATTAATAAACGGCAGAACCTCTAGCGGAAAATAAATTTGAGTTGGTCTAGGCCTGTGTGAACGGAAAATCATTCACATTTTCCAAAAAGTAGGGCCTCTGGTAGTTAGGATTTAGGATATTTGAACACATAACCGGGATTATGAAATAAATTCGGTTTTTCCGAGTTTTCCGATATTACTAAACGGCGGAACCAATAGCAGAAAATAAATTTGAGTTGGTCTAGGCCTGTGTGAACGGAAAATCATTCACATTTTCCAAAAAGTAGGGCGTCTGGTAGTTAGGATTAAGGATATTTGAACACATAACCGGGATTATGAAATAAATTCGGTTTTTCCGAGTTTTTCGATATTACTAAACGGCGGAACCACTAGCGGAAAATTAATTTGAGTTGGTCTAGGCCTGTGTGAACGGAAAATCATTCACATTTTCCAAAACGTATTGCCTCTGGTAGTTAGGATTAAGGATATTTGAACACATAACCTGGATTATGAAATAAATTCGGTTTTTCCGAGTTTTCCAATATTACTAAACGGCGGAACCACTAGCAGAAAATAAATTTGAGTTGGTCTAGGCCTGTGTGAATGGAAAATCATTCAAATTTTCCAAAAAGTAGGGCCTCTGGTAGTTAGGATTAAGGATATTTTGTAAATTCGGGTTTTTCCGAGTTTTCCGATATTACTAAACGGCAGAACCTCTAGCGGAAAATTAATTTGAGTTGGTCTAGGCCTGTGTGAACGGAAAATCATTCACATTTTCCAAAAAGTAGGGTCTCTGGTAGTTAGGATTAAGGATATTTGAACACATAACCGGGGTTATGAAATAAATTCGGTTTTTCCGAGTTTTCCGATATTACTAAACGGCGGAACCACTAGCGGAAAATAAATTTGAGTTGGTCTAGGCCTGTGTGAACCGAAAATCATTCACGTTTTCCAAAAAGTAGGGCCTCTGGTAGTTAGGATTAAGGATATTTGAACACATAACCGGGATTATGAAATAAATTCGGTTTTTTCCCCGATATTACTAAACGGCGGAACCACTAGCGGAAAATTAATTTGAGTTGGTCTAGGCCTGTGTGAACGGAAAATCAGTCACATTTTCCAAAAAGTAGGGCCTCTGGTAGTTAGGATTAAGGATATTTGAACACATAACCGGGGTTATGAAATAAATTCGGTTTTTCCGAGTTTTCCGATATTACTAAACTGCGGAACCACTAGCGGAAAATAAATTTGAGTTGGTCTAGGCCTGTGTGAACGGAAAATCATTCACATTTTCCAAAAAGTAGAGCCTCTGGTAGTTAGGATTAAGGATATTTCAAGTAAATGATCGATGAATGCTTTGATTAGTAAGATAAGTTATATCGTAGATTTAGCTTTAGCTATGAATGGATTGGTATGTTTTGTAGATGAGAAATAAGAGGTTTTAGTGTAGATTTAATCAAGTGTGCTTAGCATAGGAACAGGTACTGTGATTAGATCACACTTTCGCTATTCTCCTTCGCTTTGCCGTGCGAAGTAAAGTAAACACAAGTAACTAAATCGGGTCGCAAGAGTTAGTAGGTTGAAAATACTTACCCAAATTATTCTGCTTTGCTTATAAGGGTCTTATACTTTTTTATCAGAAGGAAAAATTCTTAGGTTGATTATAGTTTATTAACTTTTTATTATTTAAACTTCACAATTTTAATTTTAGAAACACACGTTGACACTAAGATGGTTTAAAGTAAACTATATTTTTCGTTTTAAAAAATCGAATCGTATATGCTAATTTTATGATACTTCTACCAACAATTCAAATTTCGAGGATCCGACAATATATTGTTTGTTTAAGAATTATTTAGGACGCAAGTAATTAAATTTAATGTGTATGAAATTGGAAAGTATTTTACCAAAATTTTCAATCATCAAAAATTATAAGTAGATTACTGATATTTCGTGTGAACTCAAAAAACTATGTTTCACACATATGGGTTCCTATAATGTCCAGACGATATTCATATTGATTTTTGTTGTTGTTTTTCTTTAATTAGTACGTACGATGTTCGCATTTACTTTTTTAATTATTTTCTTATTTTTGGGTATATAAAAATGCGATACCAGAAAATAGTATGTAGTACATATACTATATTTGTTTGTTGTTGTTATTTCGTTTTCTTTGATATTGTGTGTGAAAGTGAAATACGTTTAATATGTGTGACGTACATATATGAATGTCTGATTTGTTGTTGTTTTTATATTTTTATTTGTTTCTACATATGATGTGTGGATCATGCTTATTGTGCGACTTTTGTATGAACGTACATGGTTGAATGGTATATGCGATATCGTTTACATTGTCGTAGCGATTTGTATTTTGCATTTAATTTATTGATTAGGTTTTTATTTGATTTGTGATGATGGAATTTTGATCTACGACATTAAAGATGCAATGGGTGAGGTTGTGAGTATCACAACATGCCTCACTTTAATATTTTGCGTTATTAATATTTTAATATTTTTTATTACTGATTTTAGTTGGTTTAATTTTTGTACAATTGTCGGGTTGCTTAAATCATAAAAATGTTGCCGTTTTATAGTTTTAATTTTAGTGATGTACTCGCTTTTGATTTTGTATAATTTCGTAATCATATTTGTTTTAAAGTTTTCTGTCCTTTGGTTTCTAGTGTTGATGATACAATGGCTTCCAAAATTAAATGATTTATTTGCTTACGGTGATTGCCTATTTTAATGTTTGATAAATTCTTATTGTTTGGGACTATCCTTGGTTCATTGTTCTGAGTTAAATGGTTGTAATAGCTTAATATCATTTGTTTTTGGTACTCTGGCCAATTAATGTTATTTATAGAATTATTTCTAATATCATTATTACTTGCATTATTATTTATATCAGAAATGCTATGTCATTTGCCATGACATTGGCAAATCACCATTGTATAGCCCTATGATCACTCGCGCATCACGCATCGAAGGATGGTCAATAACCATCCTTCGATGCGTGATGCGAGAGTGATCATAGGGCTATACAATGGTGATTTGCCAATGTCATGGCAAATGACATAGCTTTGTCTACTATCGTGAAGAACATCTAAGTATGACGCACTTAGAATGTATGTTGGTTATGCCGAATATTTTAACTGCATTTTATAGAAGTTTGCATTCAGATCTAACCATTGTTTAAGCATAGTCTTGGTCTCTACTTCCTCTTACACGATCTGCATATTTTATCCCTTCTTTCCTTATTGAATTAAATAGGTTTCGTTATGTTATGTTAGTGGTTATTATTCCTTCTCTCTATTAGTTCGTTTTTCTTTAAATTTAGTTTTTGTATCAAAAACTTGTATATTGGGCAGCTCATGTATGAAGGTGGATTTACATTTGCGACGTGTGACGTGTGACAGGATGAAATAAACGTGACACTTTCTTGACAACAATTTACATTTGCGGCGGATGCCGCCACACATACTTTAAATATTTTTTGTGGTGTATATTAAAACTACGTCGTGTATACATACAAATTTGTATGTTCTAGTGCGAGCGTGACGGAAAAGATAAAATAAACCATGCCTCAATGTGTGGCGTGTGCCTTGTGACGAATGTCAATATATTCGTCTCTGATTGGCTACAAACTCCCGTCACACGTCGAAAATGTAAATCCACCTTGATGCTGGTTGCCCCATATTTTACAATTAATACAGAACGTAATTTCTGCACCTATTTCCGTTGCTTGGCCACCAACATAATTTGTGTGATTTAAAGTTGCACATTGTCCTGGTGCGTCTTTAATACTGCATTTAACATGTCTGTACTCAAATATATAGCTCGCTGCTACGTGGCGATATCGTTGACAATTATGAAATAGAATTAATTTTTGGCGTATCATTACCAGAATATTCGTTGATAAATTATATTTCGAATTTTAGCGAATTCTGTTAATTGACTATCGGGTGTTATATGAACAATATATGTAGGCACATTTTTTTCTGTCGTTTCGAACTCATAGGGCTATATTATCTAATTTAACTCGAAAGTGTCGATTAGATATGTAAGATTTTAGAATTTCATAAAACTGCTTTGGTAAGTCTCTTTGTAATTTATATTCCAAACCTTTATGCCATACTCTGTCAAAGGCTTGTGCTACATTCAAGAAGACGCTGGAACATACTTTCTTTTTTTCAAGTACGTCTTCAATTATGTTTGTAATTCGGTGTACTTGTTCTATTGTTGAATGATTTTCTCTGAAGCCAAATTGATGTGGAGGAACAAGATTTCTTTCTGCTATTATTGGTTTTAGTCTCTTTAGGAGTAGTTTCTCGAATAATTTTGAAATTATTGGGAGTAAGGAAGTCGGCCTATACGAATTTTTGTCATTAAGTGGTTTGTTTGGTTTAGGTATCATAATTACTTCTGCTACTTTCCATTGACTTGGAACGTGTTTAAGTCTGAACACTGCATTAATTATTTGGAGTAGTTTACGTAGACCTTTTTCAGGAAGAGCTTTTATTATTTGTTCTGTAATTAAGTCATATCCTGGAGATTTCTTTGTATTTAGGTTGTGATTGATTTCCTCTTTTAATTCTTGTAGTGTGACAGGAGATATATTGCAGTTATCCATTTTATAACCTGGTGGTATGTTTTCCTCTGCAGTTTGTCTAGGTAGAGGCTGGAACGTGTTCTCGAGGTGGGTTGCAAACAACGAAGCTTTTTGCTTTGCACTTATAGCCCATCTTCATTTTTTACTGGTGGAATTTGTAGTTTAGGTCGTTTTAAACTTTTTGTCGCTTTCCAAAGGGAATACTCGGTATCTTTTTCCCCAGTAGGGCCATTCAAGTATTTATTAATGGATTAGTTTTTGATTTCTTTAATTAGCAACTTTAGTTTATTGAATAAAAAATTAAGAGTTGTTTTATATGCTGGCGCTCGACTTCTTTGCCAGGCCTTTCTTGCTTTTCGTTTTGCTGCAACCAGTTCCCTAACTTCTAGAGGATAAATAGCATTTCGGCGCATTTCCTTTGAACTTGAGGGGGTACTACTCCACGCCGCTTCTTGTATACTGTTGTTGAGTTGTTCTAGTTCTTCTTCTAGCTCTATCGGGTTTTTAATTGGCACCTGAAGATCAATATTATCCTCAACAAGTTTCTGGAATTTCTCCCAGTAGGTTTTTTGTTCGTTAGCGAAGGTGGACTAGTTTTTTTAATAATCGTTGCACTAATTGTCATAATAACAGGCGTATGATCCGACATAATCCCCTCGCTGCTTTCTAGGTATATGTAGTTGTCGTCTATACCTTTGGTGATAAAGAAATCAATGATATCGGGTATTTTGTTTCTATCCGTAGGCCAATAAGTTGGTTGATATCCAGAATGAAAATCGCAATTGCATAGTGTTCCTGCTGCAAACAGCTCTCTTCCTTTTTTAGAGGTTACTCTTGATCCCCAGTAGGTGTTTTTTGCATTAAAATCACCTCCGATTATGAAACTTGATCCAAGTGATTTAAATAACGTGCAATAGTCTTGTTTAATTAAATTATATCTTGGGGGGCAATATATTGACGATTCACTATATTCTTTGTTGTTATTTATAAATACTTTTAAGGTGACTACTTGCATAAATTCCTCTTCAATTTTAAGATCTATAAAGTGTTTGATGTTTTCTTTTATAACCACCGACGATCCTCCCCTTGCCCTTCCTGCTGGATGAATGGCGTGGTAACAATTGTATCCATATATTTTAAGATATGAAGTTGAAGTAAAATGGGTTTCCGATACTAGGCATATATCTATTTTTTCAGTATTTAGGAAAATTTCTAATTCTGGAATATGTTGCATTAGCCCATTTGCATTTCAGGTTACTATTCTTAATGTTTTATTTGTTGTTGTTTGCATCATTTTAATAGAGCATGGATTTCATTTCATTTAGAGAGTCTTGCTTATCTAACCTGTTGCTTAGAGCTTGAAGGCATTTCTCTTGTATAGCTAGACGAATGTTAAGAGCTTCCATGCTTCTTAGTATCTTTTGGAGCACTGCTGTACCTTCAGTAGTGTGCTCCGAAATAATTGGTTTTGTCATGACTACTTGCGAGCACAGTTTTGGTTTTGGTTCTCCCGTTTTACTAGCATGAGGTTTAGGTTCCTCTTTGGTGGAAGGTTGATAATTTTTTACCGATACTCCTGGACTTTGTTTTCGCGTTTTATTTCTTATTCGTTGTAGCTCCTTAGCTATTTCACATCCCCGGTAGTTTGCGGGTTGTGACTTATTGCAATTGACACATTTTGCAGCAATATTTTTACTAACCGGGCATACCTGGGCATGATGCTTTTTGGCACATTTCACGCATCTAATTTCTCTTTGGCAATATTTCTGCGTATGATTAAAACCTTGACATTTTTTGCACTGCGGTATTAATCCGTTATTCTTTTTTAATGGCTCTATTTTAACTCTCATGCTAATTATTGCCTTGATATTATACACATCTTCCACTTTTTGTTTATTATTAAAAGTGAGCATAAATAGTGGAAGCCCTCTTTTGTTAACTTGAACTCCTTGTTCAGTTTCGATTTTTTCTTTCTTAATAATGTTTACGGCATTTTCTATTTGATAACCCTTTTGCTTGAGATCCTCAATAATTTCCTCTTTTGCACAGGTTGGGTGAAGACCTCTAGCCATAACTTTAATTGGGCGATCATTCTTATCCTCATAGGTAAACCACTGATGCTTTTTTTTAGTACAAATGAAAAATCTTTGATTGTCTGTGGTACTACTATATACTTACCATTAATTGTCTACATAGAATGCCATAGATAGTATACATAAATATATAAACATAAATAATTTTTATTTTTAACAAAAATATGTATTTATTGTTCAACGACCTTTAATTTTCATACATTTTAAAATACATATCAATTTTTAATTATTATTGTATTTATTTATTTATACTTATACACTTAAGTTAATATTATATATTTGACATACCTCAACCATTAAAATAAATATTGGGATTGAGAATTTCCATTTTATTTATTGTAAAATTAACCCAAAGGTATATAGATATTTCCGTTCAAATTATGTTCGTATTAAATTTATAATTGTGTACTTAATGCCAAATCAATTTCCATTATAACTATCTTTAATAAGGTACCTTTTATCATCGTGAGGATTATGCGCAGTTTTTACTTGCGTGAATGAACTTACAGCATGTTTCCTTGAGCGAATTAAATTTTGAGATACAATTTTTAATGTATCATTGGTTAAACATTCTTTATAGTCGTTAAAAGTTATTCTTGATTTTACTACTTGTTTTTTGATACCTTTTATTTTTTTTGATCTGCCTCACAATCCACTTTTTGAAGGTATACATTTTTGACCTTAATCCAAAATGAATTCAGTCATAATTTTACCACTATTTTTATCTTTCATTAAACCTAGTACTTTTTTATTTGTACTTTTTTATTTGTGGTATTTTAGAGATATTGTCATATGAATAATCGCTAGTATTGAAATACTTATGGCAGTCCTTTTTAACGAATTCATATAAATCGGGGCAAACTATTTCGTAAATTAAACTATCTGTTTCCAAACTGTGAAATCATTTAATCATAATGGAAATCTTACAAAGTCGTTTTAGCTAAATCTAAAATGCACATTCCCACATATCATATATTGGTTTGTTAAAATAAATTTCTAATTTATTTAATTCAACCACAACCAAATTTTCATTAAAAATGGTGGAACTATTAAATTGAGGCTTTGAAGTGTACGCTTCTGCACCATATCTACCACACCATTTGGTTAATAATTTTACATTGCAATGTTTGCTTACATTTTCCATTGTTTTTCCAAAGACCGCATTATTCATTAATTTAAAAAGATTTTTCTCAAAATCATTCTTCGAAGCAGTTCGCAAACGTAAGATATTAATATAAGATTTTAACCATGCGGATTGTTTAAACTTCAAAATTTTATTAATTTGCATTAATTTCAATCCATGCCTCAGTGCTTGTTTCAAACAGTTATAAGGGAACGTTGGTGTCTAGTAAATAAAAATTGCTAGTTTAGTTGTATGATATGCATTGAATTTAAATGATCGGATCATTTTCTTTATGTATACTCATTTAAAATATTTCAGAATTATTTGTTATACTTTAAAGATGGTCGCTAGGAAATATTTATACATTATTCATGTGAGATGTTTTTGATTTTTATTGCAATTATTATATTTCTAATTATATTTTTATATTTTAGATAAGCACTTTTCTAATTATATTTTTATGTTTTTTACAGCTGATTGGTAAGTATAATAATGTTTACGATGCAAATTTGAATGTGATAATAAATCGGTTACTAAAACTCACTTTTGCAATAAATTAATTGGAGAACGTGTTTCCTCAATGAGGAAGTTTGAGATATTCGTATGGCATTATGGTCATTCGAGCTTACAAACCTCGTTATAATGTTGAATAACTTGCGCAGGTCGTTACCAATTATTTTGTTGCAGAATATTTAATATATACTTTGGGGATACTTTGAACAGTTTAAACATAGATGTTTTAAAGATTAAGTTCCTGTTTGGTATGCCAAGATAAATATGAGTTTTCATAATTAAATTTATTAAATTTCAAAATTTGGATGTGAACTAGGGGCACGTATCGAAAGCTCATCAGCTGATTGGTAAGTGCTAAGTATAATAATATTTACGATGCAAATTTGAATGTGATAATAAATCGGTTACTATAACTCACTTTTGCAATAAATTAATTAGAACGTGTTTTCCTCAATGAGGAAGTTTGAGATATTCGTATGGCATTATGGTTATCGGAGCCTACAAAACTCGTTATAATGTTGAATAACTTGCGCAGGTCGGTATACTTTGAGCAGTTTAAACATAGAAAATGTTTTTAAGATTTATTTCCTGATTGGTGGTATGCCAAGATAAATATGAGTTTTCATAATTAAATTTATTAAACTTCAAAATTTGCATGTGAACAAAAATTTCTTTATTTATACGCCCAATGAATTTACATTGGGCGTATAAATAAAGAAATTTTTGTTGCTTTTTATTTATTTATTTTCATACTTACCTACTTTATCTATACCCGATACTATATAAATTAACATTTTTAAATTAACATAAACATTTTTCTCAATTAAAAATTCAATTACATTTTTCTTTCACTACTACATGCAATAACCATACATACACATTTAATTATTATGATCATGCCATAACATGATGTTTTGATTTAAAATGTATTTCATAGTTTTATGTTTGAGCGAATAGGAAAGAGAAAGTTATATCGAAGCGATATAACGCCACTTTCTATGCCAGAAAATCCAAGATGGCGGAATTTTGAGTTTTCGGACCTTCATAAGAAAATACACGCGATTTTGTGCTGGAAGTAACATAGCTTATCTACTGTTATAATTTCAACTTACTATTGACTACTTAGGTGTCTGTAACCGGGTCAATTATGTCATATTTAACATGCCTATCAAATTCTGCATCTTGTTAAATGTAATAAAGGTGTATGGCGGGCCCGGCGTCATCCAGGAGTCTCGATAAATTGTCGGGTCATACATTTCAATCAATCAACCAATCAAGATGTTTTCTTATATTTGTTTTGATTTTTTATTGTTGTAAATAAATCCTTTTGTATATAATTATTATCACTGGCCTTATTTTGGTTTTACTAAATATTACTATTTTTAATTTGCATAATATTATTATCACTATTTCTTAAATTCGCTGGTATTAGTTAGTGTTGGTATAATTTTTGCTATGATTTTGAACTTGTTTTAGTTCTGGTGGAAATTATTATCACTTCTTTGATTTGTTTAGTAGTTCTTTATTAGTACATTATTCTTTAACAAATCATTTTCTTTCCAAGTTTGTTATTATCATTAAATGAATTACGTTTATTCGCGTTGCAGGTACTCACATCCATTATTATCCGTAACACTTGCTCACCGGTTCGAATAGAATCATTATTTTTGTAATAAATTTTAACAATTTCTAAACTCTGTAAACAATTTCTAAGCCATAGCAGGATGGTTATATAAAAAATGCATATGGCGGTCTCATATCTCAAAATAAAAACCAGTGAAACAAGTTTGTGCTCTTAAAAAATCTTGAAAACATTAATTAAAATAATCAAAAAATAATTAAAATATTATAAAATAATTAATGGATAGTGTGTAGTGCATCATTTCATAATAAAAATTAGAATCTCTTAATAAAATGAAGTGTTTTGTGAAAAACTACAAAAATACGCCTAATAAATTTCAATAAGGAATTTCGTGCCATCAGTAAGTGTTTATATAAAATAAAATGTAAATTATGTTAATAAAAAAGTGATTTGTGGTAAAATTATCCTTAATTTAAGTTATAAATAAGAAAAAATAAGAAAATAATTTTGTTCGTTGGCGTTGGTTTTTATAATTTTGTAAACAAATGTTTTTACCAGTACCGCATATTTCGTATTACTATGGTTCGAAAAGATGGTGTTGATTGTTTCATGTGCTATGTGATTTTTTTTCATAATTTATTTGTATGTTGTAATATGTATTGTAAATACAATTTTTTACAGAAATTATAATGTAAACACTTGTTTTTAGGTTACCAAAATATGGAGAATTGAAATAGCAATGGTTGAAGCCCCATCAGATGATATTTCAATTGGCCAAGAAATTTCTAAAGTAGACGAATCTAATATGTATGACGAAGATTTTTTTTGGATACCCAATTATACTAAGTGAATTTTCAATTAATGGAGGGATTTATAGTTCGATATTTATTTAGAAAATTGAATTGTGAGGACTGTTGCAAATTAATTAAGAATTACATTATTATTCTCATAAATCGCTAATCAATTTACAAAATAAGGGTGGTCTTTTAACTCCTTCGCCGTCAGTATAAAAATTTGTAAATATTTCGAAGCAGTATTAAAACGGGAATTGGCTATTTCGACTACAAAACCATAACGCAACTACAATCTAGTTCTAAATTGTTATACATAATGTTATATTTAAATAAAAATAATTAATTTACTTTTATTAAAGAAATAAAAATTTATTTATATTTAAATAATTTTTTAATTTTAACTTCCTAACTTCATTCCATTCGGTCGAAAAAAATGTATACGACCCTGTTAATTTATATGCTTTCTCTATTACCCTCCGAATTTGACTCACTTGACAGCTCATTACATTCATTCTATATACTCTATTTCTATGGTTCTTACAATCTAAAATCTCGTAAACGGGCGGACATGTTGTTAACAACAACTACAACGTACAACTTTACTCTTTTTTGTTTGCTTTTGATGTTAAATTTTGCTTCGTTGTGAGAATTTTGATAATAAATATGTTTTCCTTTTATTTTGTTCGAGCGCATAAAATTAGAATTAAAATGGTTTAAGCAAATGTATACCATAAAATTTACAGTTAATAAATAAGGCAAACCCAAAATCAAATCTCCAATACTAAAATAAATAACAATTAACTATAATTGTCTATCAATTCGTTGTTCGACTACAAAACCATAACGCAACTACAATCTAGTTCTAAATTGTTATACATAATGTTTTATTCAAATAAATATAATTAATTTACTTTATTAAAGAAATAAAAATTTATTTATATTTAAATAATTTTTTAATTTTAATCTCCTAACTTCATTCCATTCGGTCGAAAAAAATGTATACGACCCTGTTAATTTATATGCTTTCTCTATTACCCTCCGAATTTGACTCACTTGACAGGTCATTACATTCATTCTATATACTCTATTTCTATGGTTCTTACAATCTAAAATCTCGTAATCGGGCGGACATGTTGTTAACACAACTACAATGTAAAACTTTACTCTTTTTTGTTTGCTTTTGATGTTAAATTTTGCTTCGTTGTGAGAATTTTGATAATAAATATGTTTTCCTTTTATTTTGTTCGAGCGCATAAAATTAGAATTAAAATGGTTTAAGCAAATGTATACCATAAAATTTACAGTTAATAAATAAGGCAAACCCAAAATCAAATCTCCAATACTAAAATGAATAACAATTAACTAAAATGAAATTTTTCTTATCATAATATGTTTTTTCGTTTCATATTTTGTTAATATTGCTTATGTTTTATTGCGTCACTCAACAATTCGTAATAGAATTGTACGACGCGATTTGTAATTCGCTAGATGAGAGCGTACATCAAAATTCGTATATATACGTTTACCACGTAGTGAATCATTTGGGGGCAGCTTTAATTTTAATTAGGTAGGGGAGGAGTTTAACTCGCACCATGGTCTGCCCTAAAAGCATTTTGCAGTCATTACAAATGCATTGTACTGTAGCCTAAAAACATTTAACTGAAATTATAAATGTTATTGAAGAAATTGTTGTTTCGTGATATATTCTGAATTATTAAGATTAATTCAACTAGAATCAATTGGAAATGTACTCAAAAGCGCATTAGAACATGCTTTTCCGGGAAATTCGGCAATATGTACTCAAACGCTTATATTAAATTCAAATGCGATCTTTTGTGTTGTTTCGTGATGTATTCTGAATTATTAAGATTAATTCAACTAGAATCAATTGGAAATGTACTCAAAAGCGCATTAGAACATGCTTTTCCGGGAAATTCGGCAATATGTACTCAAACGCTTATATTAAATTCAAATGCGATCTTTTGTGTTGTTTCGTGATGTATTCTGAATTATTAAGATTAATTCAACTAGAATCAATTGGAAATGTACTCAAAAGCGCATTAGAACATGCTTTTCCGGGAAATTCGGCAATATGTACTCAAACGCTTATATTAAATTCAAATGCGATCTTTTGTGTTGTTTCGTGATGTATTCTGAATTATTAAGATTAATTCAACTAGAATCAATTGGAAATGTACTCAAAAGCGCATTAGAACATGCTTTTCCGGGAAATTCGGCAATATGTACTCAAACGCTTATATTAAATTCAAATGCGATCTTTTGTGTTGTTTCGTGATGTATTCTGAATTATTAAGATTAATTCAACTAGAATCAATTGGAAATGTACTCAAAAGCGCATTAGAACATGCTTTTCCGGGAAATTCGGCAATATGTACTCAAACGCTTATATTAAATTCAAATGCGATCTTTTGTGTTGTTTCGTGATGTATTCTGAATTATTAAGATTAATTCAACTAGAATCAATTGGAAATGTACTCAAAAGCGCATTAGAACATGCTTTTCCGGGAAATTCGGCAATATGTACTCAAACGCTTATATTAAATTCAAATGCGATCTTTTGTGTTGTTTCGTGATGTATTCTGAATTATTAAGATTAATTCAACTAGAATCAATTGGAAATGTACTCAAAAGCGCATTAGAACATGCTTTTCCGGGAAATTCGGCAATATGTACTCAAACGCTTATATTAAATTCAAATGCGATCTTTTGTGTTGTTTCGTGATGTATTCTGAATTATTAAGATTAATTCAACTAGAATCAATTGGAAATGTACTCAAAAGCGCATTAGAACATGCTTTTCCGGGAAATTCGGCAATATGTACTCAAACGCTTATATTAAATTCAAATGCGATCTTTTGTGTTGTTTCGTGATGTATTCTGAATTATTAAGATTAATTCAACTAGAATCAATTGGAAATGTACTCAAAAGCGCATTAGAACATGCTTTTCCGGGAAATTCGGCAATATGTACTCAAACGCTTATATTAAATTCAAATGCGATCTTTTGTGTTGTTTCGTGATGTATTCTGAATTATTAAGATTAATTCAACTAGAATCAATTGGAAATGTACTCAAAAGCGCATTAGAACATGCTTTTCCGGGAAATTCGGCAATATGTACTCAAACGCTTATATTAAATTCAAATGCGATCTTTTGTGTTGTTTCGTGATGTATTCTGAATTATTAAGATTAATTCAACTAGAATCAATTGGAAATGTACTCAAAAGCGCATTAGAACATGCTTTTCCGGGAAATTCGGCAATATGTACTCAAACGCTTATATTAAATTCAAATGCGATCTTTTGTGTTGTTTCGTGATGTATTCTGAATTATTAAGATTAATTCAACTAGAATCAATTGGAAATGTACTCAAAAGCGCATTAGAACATGCTTTTCCGGGAAATTCGGCAATATGTACTCAAACGCTTATATTAAATTCAAATGCGATCTTTTGTGTTGTTTCGTGATGTATTCTGAATTATTAAGATTAATTCAACTAGAATCAATTGGAAATGTACTCAAAAGCGCATTAGAACATGCTTTTCCGGGAAATTCGGCAATATGTACTCAAACGCTTATATTAAATTCAAATGCGATCTTTTGTGTTGTTTCGTGATGTATTCTGAATTATTAAGATTAATTCAACTAGAATCAATTGGAAATGTACTCAAAAGCGCATTAGAACATGCTTTTCCGGGAAATTCGGCAATATGTACTCAAACGCTTATATTAAATTCAAATGCGATCTTTTGTGTTGTTTCGTGATGTATTCTGAATTATTAAGATTAATTCAACTAGAATCAATTGGAAATGTACTCAAAAGCGCATTAGAACATGCTTTTCCGGGAAATTCGGCAATATGTACTCAAACGCTTATATTAAATTCAAATGCGATCTTTTGTGTTGTTTCGTGATGTATTCTGAATTATTAAGATTAATTCAACTAGAATCAATTGGAAATGTACTCAAAAGCGCATTAGAACATGCTTTTCCGGGAAATTCGGCAATATGTACTCAAACGCTTATATTAAATTCAAATGCGATCTTTTGTGTTGTTTCGTGATGTATTCTGAATTATTAAGATTAATTCAACTAGAATCAATTGGAAATGTACTCAAAAGCGCATTAGAACATGCTTTTCCGGGAAATTCGGCAATATGTACTCAAACGCTTATATTAAATTCAAATGCGATCTTTTGTGTTGTTTCGTGATGTATTCTGAATTATTAAGATTAATTCAACTAGAATCAATTGGAAATGTACTCAAAAGCGCATTAGAACATGCTTTTCCGGGAAATTCGGCAATATGTACTCAAACGCTTATATTAAATTCAAATGCGATCTTTTGTGTTGTTTCGTGATGTATTCTGAATTATTAAGATTAATTCAACTAGAATCAATTGGAAATGTACTCAAAAGCGCATTAGAACATGCTTTTCCGGGAAATTCGGCAATATGTACTCAAACGCTTATATTAAATTCAAATGCGATCTTTTGTGTTGTTTCGTGATGTATTCTGAATTATTAAGATTAATTCAACTAGAATCAATTGGAAATGTACTCAAAAGCGCATTAGAACATGCTTTTCCGGGAAATTCGGCAATATGTACTCAAACGCTTATATTAAATTCAAATGCGATCTTTTGTGTTGTTTCGTGATGTATTCTGAATTATTAAGATTAATTCAACTAGAATCAATTGGAAATGTACTCAAAAGCGCATTAGAACATGCTTTTCCGGGAAATTCGGCAATATGTACTCAAACGCTTATATTAAATTCAAATGCGATCTTTTGTGTTGTTTCGTGATGTATTCTGAATTATTAAGATTAATTCAACTAGAATCAATTGGAAATGTACTCAAAAGCGCATTAGAACATGCTTTTCCGGGAAATTCGGCAATATGTACTCAAACGCTTATATTAAATTCAAATGCGATCTTTTGTGTTGTTTCGTGATGTATTCTGAATTATTAAGATTAATTCAACTAGAATCAATTGGAAATGTACTCAAAAGCGCATTAGAACATGCTTTTCCGGGAAATTCGGCAATATGTACTCAAACGCTTATATTAAATTCAAATGCGATCTTTTGTGTTGTTTCGTGATGTATTCTGAATTATTAAGATTAATTCAACTAGAATCAATTGGAAATGTACTCAAAAGCGCATTAGAACATGCTTTTCCGGGAAATTCGGCAATATGTACTCAAACGCTTATATTAAATTCAAATGCGATCTTTTGTGTTGTTTCGTGATGTATTCTGAATTATTAAGATTAATTCAACTAGAATCAATTGGAAATGTACTCAAAAGCGCATTAGAACATGCTTTTCCGGGAAATTCGGCAATATGTACTCAAACGCTTATATTAAATTCAAATGCGATCTTTTGTGTTGTTTCGTGATGTATTCTGAATTATTAAGATTAATTCAACTAGAATCAATTGGAAATGTACTCAAAAGCGCATTAGAACATGCTTTTCCGGGAAATTCGGCAATATGTACTCAAACGCTTATATTAAATTCAAATGCGATCTTTTGTGTTGTTTCGTGATGTATTCTGAATTATTAAGATTAATTCAACTAGAATCAATTGGAAATGTACTCAAAAGCGCATTAGAACATGCTTTTCCGGGAAATTCGGCAATATGTACTCAAACGCTTATATTAAATTCAAATGCGATCTTTTGTGTTGTTTCGTGATGTATTCTGAATTATTAAGATTAATTCAACTAGAATCAATTGGAAATGTACTCAAAAGCGCATTAGAACATGCTTTTCCGGGAAATTCGGCAATATGTACTCAAACGCTTATATTAAATTCAAATGCGATCTTTTGTGTTGTTTCGTGATGTATTCTGAATTATTAAGATTAATTCAACTAGAATCAATTGGAAATGTACTCAAAAGCGCATTAGAACATGCTTTTCCGGGAAATTCGGCAATATGTACTCAAACGCTTATATTAAATTCAAATGCGATCTTTTGTGTTGTTTCGTGATGTATTCTGAATTATTAAGATTAATTCAACTAGAATCAATTGGAAATGTACTCAAAAGCGCATTAGAACATGCTTTTCCGGGAAATTCGGCAATATGTACTCAAACGCTTATATTAAATTCAAATGCGATCTTTTGTGTTGTTTCGTGATGTATTCTGAATTATTAAGATTAATTCAACTAGAATCAATTGGAAATGTACTCAAAAGCGCATTAGAACATGCTTTTCCGGGAAATTCGGCAATATGTACTCAAACGCTTATATTAAATTCAAATGCGATCTTTTGTGTTGTTTCGTGATGTATTCTGAATTATTAAGATTAATTCAACTAGAATCAATTGGAAATGTACTCAAAAGCGCATTAGAACATGCTTTTCCGGGAAATTCGGCAATATGTACTCAAACGCTTATATTAAATTCAAATGCGATCTTTTGTGTTGTTTCGTGATGTATTCTGAATTATTAAGATTAATTCAACTAGAATCAATTGGAAATGTACTCAAAAGCGCATTAGAACATGCTTTTCCGGGAAATTCGGCAATATGTACTCAAACGCTTATATTAAATTCAAATGCGATCTTTTGTGTTGTTTCGTGATGTATTCTGAATTATTAAGATTAATTCAACTAGAATCAATTGGAAATGTACTCAAAAGCGCATTAGAACATGCTTTTCCGGGAAATTCGGCAATATGTACTCAAACGCTTATATTAAATTCAAATGCGATCTTTTGTGTTGTTTCGTGATGTATTCTGAATTATTAAGATTAATTCAACTAGAATCAATTGGAAATGTACTCAAAAGCGCATTAGAACATGCTTTTCCGGGAAATTCGGCAATATGTACTCAAACGCTTATATTAAATTCAAATGCGATCTTTTGTGTTGTTTCGTGATGTATTCTGAATTATTAAGATTAATTCAACTAGAATCAATTGGAAATGTACTCAAAAGCGCATTAGAACATGCTTTTCCGGGAAATTCGGCAATATGTACTCAAACGCTTATATTAAATTCAAATGCGATCTTTTGTGTTGTTTCGTGATGTATTCTGAATTATTAAGATTAATTCAACTAGAATCAATTGGAAATGTACTCAAAAGCGCATTAGAACATGCTTTTCCGGGAAATTCGGCAATATGTACTCAAACGCTTATATTAAATTCAAATGCGATCTTTTGTGTTGTTTCGTGATGTATTCTGAATTATTAAGATTAATTCAACTAGAATCAATTGGAAATGTACTCAAAAGCGCATTAGAACATGCTTTTCCGGGAAATTCGGCAATATGTACTCAAACGCTTATATTAAATTCAAATGCGATCTTTTGTGTTGTTTCGTGATGTATTCTGAATTATTAAGATTAATTCAACTAGAATCAATTGGAAATGTACTCAAAAGCGCATTAGAACATGCTTTTCCGGGAAATTCGGCAATATGTACTCAAACGCTTATATTAAATTCAAATGCGATCTTTTGTGTTGTTTCGTGATGTATTCTGAATTATTAAGATTAATTCAACTAGAATCAATTGGAAATGTACTCAAAAGCGCATTAGAACATGCTTTTCCGGGAAATTCGGCAATATGTACTCAAACGCTTATATTAAATTCAAATGCGATCTTTTGTGTTGTTTCGTGATGTATTCTGAATTATTAAGATTAATTCAACTAGAATCAATTGGAAATGTACTCAAAAGCGCATTAGAACATGCTTTTCCGGGAAATTCGGCAATATGTACTCAAACGCTTATATTAAATTCAAATGCGATCTTTTGTGTTGTTTCGTGATGTATTCTGAATTATTAAGATTAATTCAACTAGAATCAATTGGAAATGTACTCAAAAGCGCATTAGAACATGCTTTTCCGGGAAATTCGGCAATATGTACTCAAACGCTTATATTAAATTCAAATGCGATCTTTTGTGTTGTTTCGTGATGTATTCTGAATTATTAAGATTAATTCAACTAGAATCAATTGGAAATGTACTCAAAAGCGCATTAGAACATGCTTTTCCGGGAAATTCGGCAATATGTACTCAAACGCTTATATTAAATTCAAATGCGATCTTTTGTGTTGTTTCGTGATGTATTCTGAATTATTAAGATTAATTCAACTAGAATCAATTGGAAATGTACTCAAAAGCGCATTAGAACATGCTTTTCCGGGAAATTCGGCAATATGTACTCAAACGCTTATATTAAATTCAAATGCGATCTTTTGTGTTGTTTCGTGATGTATTCTGAATTATTAAGATTAATTCAACTAGAATCAATTGGAAATGTACTCAAAAGCGCATTAGAACATGCTTTTCCGGGAAATTCGGCAATATGTACTCAAACGCTTATATTAAATTCAAATGCGATCTTTTGTGTTGTTTCGTGATGTATTCTGAATTATTAAGATTAATTCAACTAGAATCAATTGGAAATGTACTCAAAAGCGCATTAGAACATGCTTTTCCGGGAAATTCGGCAATATGTACTCAAACGCTTATATTAAATTCAAATGCGATCTTTTGTGTTGTTTCGTGATGTATTCTGAATTATTAAGATTAATTCAACTAGAATCAATTGGAAATGTACTCAAAAGCGCATTAGAACATGCTTTTCCGGGAAATTCGGCAATATGTACTCAAACGCTTATATTAAATTCAAATGCGATCTTTTGTGTTGTTTCGTGATGTATTCTGAATTATTAAGATTAATTCAACTAGAATCAATTGGAAATGTACTCAAAAGCGCATTAGAACATGCTTTTCCGGGAAATTCGGCAATATGTACTCAAACGCTTATATTAAATTCAAATGCGATCTTTTGTGTTGTTTCGTGATGTATTCTGAATTATTAAGATTAATTCAACTAGAATCAATTGGAAATGTACTCAAAAGCGCATTAGAACATGCTTTTCCGGGAAATTCGGCAATATGTACTCAAACGCTTATATTAAATTCAAATGCGATCTTTTGTGTTGTTTCGTGATGTATTCTGAATTATTAAGATTAATTCAACTAGAATCAATTGGAAATGTACTCAAAAGCGCATTAGAACATGCTTTTCCGGGAAATTCGGCAATATGTACTCAAACGCTTATATTAAATTCAAATGCGATCTTTTGTGTTGTTTCGTGATGTATTCTGAATTATTAAGATTAATTCAACTAGAATCAATTGGAAATGTACTCAAAAGCGCATTAGAACATGCTTTTCCGGGAAATTCGGCAATATGTACTCAAACGCTTATATTAAATTCAAATGCGATCTTTTGTGTTGTTTCGTGATGTATTCTGAATTATTAAGATTAATTCAACTAGAATCAATTGGAAATGTACTCAAAAGCGCATTAGAACATGCTTTTCCGGGAAATTCGGCAATATGTACTCAAACGCTTATATTAAATTCAAATGCGATCTTTTGTGTTGTTTCGTGATGTATTCTGAATTATTAAGATTAATTCAACTAGAATCAATTGGAAATGTACTCAAAAGCGCATTAGAACATGCTTTTCCGGGAAATTCGGCAATATGTACTCAAACGCTTATATTAAATTCAAATGCGATCTTTTGTGTTGTTTCGTGATGTATTCTGAATTATTAAGATTAATTCAACTAGAATCAATTGGAAATGTACTCAAAAGCGCATTAGAACATGCTTTTCCGGGAAATTCGGCAATATGTACTCAAACGCTTATATTAAATTCAAATGCGATCTTTTGTGTTGTTTCGTGATGTATTCTGAATTATTAAGATTAATTCAACTAGAATCAATTGGAAATGTACTCAAAAGCGCATTAGAACATGCTTTTCCGGGAAATTCGGCAATATGTACTCAAACGCTTATATTAAATTCAAATGCGATCTTTTGTGTTGTTTCGTGATGTATTCTGAATTATTAAGATTAATTCAACTAGAATCAATTGGAAATGTACTCAAAAGCGCATTAGAACATGCTTTTCCGGGAAATTCGGCAATATGTACTCAAACGCTTATATTAAATTCAAATGCGATCTTTTGTGTTGTTTCGTGATGTATTCTGAATTATTAAGATTAATTCAACTAGAATCAATTGGAAATGTACTCAAAAGCGCATTAGAACATGCTTTTCCGGGAAATTCGGCAATATGTACTCAAACGCTTATATTAAATTCAAATGCGATCTTTTGTGTTGTTTCGTGATGTATTCTGAATTATTAAGATTAATTCAACTAGAATCAATTGGAAATGTACTCAAAAGCGCATTAGAACATGCTTTTCCGGGAAATTCGGCAATATGTACTCAAACGCTTATATTAAATTCAAATGCGATCTTTTGTGTTGTTTCGTGATGTATTCTGAATTATTAAGATTAATTCAACTAGAATCAATTGGAAATGTACTCAAAAGCGCATTAGAACATGCTTTTCCGGGAAATTCGGCAATATGTACTCAAACGCTTATATTAAATTCAAATGCGATCTTTTGTGTTGTTTCGTGATGTATTCTGAATTATTAAGATTAATTCAACTAGAATCAATTGGAAATGTACTCAAAAGCGCATTAGAACATGCTTTTCCGGGAAATTCGGCAATATGTACTCAAACGCTTATATTAAATTCAAATGCGATCTTTTGTGTTGTTTCGTGATGTATTCTGAATTATTAAGATTAATTCAACTAGAATCAATTGGAAATGTACTCAAAAGCGCATTAGAACATGCTTTTCCGGGAAATTCGGCAATATGTACTCAAACGCTTATATTAAATTCAAATGCGATCTTTTGTGTTGTTTCGTGATGTATTCTGAATTATTAAGATTAATTCAACTAGAATCAATTGGAAATGTACTCAAAAGCGCATTAGAACATGCTTTTCCGGGAAATTCGGCAATATGTACTCAAACGCTTATATTAAATTCAAATGCGATCTTTTGTGTTGTTTCGTGATGTATTCTGAATTATTAAGATTAATTCAACTAGAATCAATTGGAAATGTACTCAAAAGCGCATTAGAACATGCTTTTCCGGGAAATTCGGCAATATGTACTCAAACGCTTATATTAAATTCAAATGCGATCTTTTGTGTTGTTTCGTGATGTATTCTGAATTATTAAGATTAATTCAACTAGAATCAATTGGAAATGTACTCAAAAGCGCATTAGAACATGCTTTTCCGGGAAATTCGGCAATATGTACTCAAACGCTTATATTAAATTCAAATGCGATCTTTTGTGTTGTTTCGTGATGTATTCTGAATTATTAAGATTAATTCAACTAGAATCAATTGGAAATGTACTCAAAAGCGCATTAGAACATGCTTTTCCGGGAAATTCGGCAATATGTACTCAAACGCTTATATTAAATTCAAATGCGATCTTTTGTGTTGTTTCGTGATGTATTCTGAATTATTAAGATTAATTCAACTAGAATCAATTGGAAATGTACTCAAAAGCGCATTAGAACATGCTTTTCCGGGAAATTCGGCAATATGTACTCAAACGCTTATATTAAATTCAAATGCGATCTTTTGTGTTGTTTCGTGATGTATTCTGAATTATTAAGATTAATTCAACTAGAATCAATTGGAAATGTACTCAAAAGCGCATTAGAACATGCTTTTCCGGGAAATTCGGCAATATGTACTCAAACGCTTATATTAAATTCAAATGCGATCTTTTGTGTTGTTTCGTGATGTATTCTGAATTATTAAGATTAATTCAACTAGAATCAATTGGAAATGTACTCAAAAGCGCATTAGAACATGCTTTTCCGGGAAATTCGGCAATATGTACTCAAACGCTTATATTAAATTCAAATGCGATCTTTTGTGTTGTTTCGTGATGTATTCTGAATTATTAAGATTAATTCAACTAGAATCAATTGGAAATGTACTCAAAAGCGCATTAGAACATGCTTTTCCGGGAAATTCGGCAATATGTACTCAAACGCTTATATTAAATTCAAATGCGATCTTTTGTGTTGTTTCGTGATGTATTCTGAATTATTAAGATTAATTCAACTAGAATCAATTGGAAATGTACTCAAAAGCGCATTAGAACATGCTTTTCCGGGAAATTCGGCAATATGTACTCAAACGCTTATATTAAATTCAAATGCGATCTTTTGTGTTGTTTCGTGATGTATTCTGAATTATTAAGATTAATTCAACTAGAATCAATGGAAATGTACTCAAAAGCGCATTAGAACATGCTTTTCCGGGAAATTCGGCAATATGTACTCAAACGCTTATATTAAATTCAAATGCGATCTTTTGTGTTGTTTCGTGATGTATTCTGAATTATTAAGATTAATTCAACTAGAATCAATTGGAAATGTACTCAAAAGCGCATTAGAACATGCTTTTCCGGGAAATTCGGCAATATGTACTCAAACGCTTATATTAAATTCAAATGCGATCTTTTGTGTTGTTTCGTGATGTATTCTGAATTATTAAGATTAATTCAACTAGAATCAATTGGAAATGTACTCAAAAGCGCATTAGAACATGCTTTTCCGGGAAATTCGGCAATATGTACTCAAACGCTTATATTAAATTCAAATGCGATCTTTTGTGTTGTTTCGTGATGTATTCTGAATTATTAAGATTAATTCAACTAGAATCAATTGGAAATGTACTCAAAAGCGCATTAGAACATGCTTTTCCGGGAAATTCGGCAATATGTACTCAAACGCTTATATTAAATTCAAATGCGATCTTTTGTGTTGTTTCGTGATGTATTCTGAATTATTAAGATTAATTCAACTAGAATCAATTGGAAATGTACTCAAAAGCGCATTAGAACATGCTTTTCCGGGAATTCGGCAATATGTACTCAAACGCTTATATTAAATTCAAATGCGATCTTTTGTGTTGTTTCGTGATGTATTCTGAATTATTAAGATTAATTCAACTAGAATCAATTGGAAATGTACTCAAAAGCGCATTAGAACATGCTTTTCCGGGAAATTCGGCAATATGTACTCAAACGCTTATATTAAATTCAAATGCGATCTTTTGTGTTGTTTCGTGATGTATTCTGAATTATTAAGATTAATTCAACTAGAATCAATTGGAAATGTACTCAAAAGCGCATTAGAACATGCTTTTCCGGGAAATTCGGCAATATGTACTCAAACGCTTATATTAAATTCAAATGCGATCTTTTGTGTTGTTTCGTGATGTATTCTGAATTATTAAGATTAATTCAACTAGAATCAATTGGAAATGTACTCAAAAGCGCATTAGAACATGCTTTTCCGGGAAATTCGGCAATATGTACTCAAACGCTTATATTAAATTCAAATGCGATCTTTTGTGTTGTTTCGTGATGTATTCTGAATTATTAAGATTAATTCAACTAGAATCAATTGGAAATGTACTCAAAAGCGCATTAGAACATGCTTTTCCGGGAAATTCGGCAATATGTACTCAAACGCTTATATTAAATTCAAATGCGATCTTTTGTGTTGTTTCGTGATGTATTCTGAATTATTAAGATTAATTCAACTAGAATCAATTGGAAATGTACTCAAAAGCGCATTAGAACATGCTTTTCCGGGAAATTCGGCAATATGTACTCAAACGCTTATATTAAATTCAAATGCGATCTTTTGTGTTGTTTCGTGATGTATTCTGAATTATTAAGATTAATTCAACTAGAATCAATTGGAAATGTACTCAAAAGCGCATTAGAACATGCTTTTCCGGGAAATTCGGCAATATGTACTCAAACGCTTATATTAAATTCAAATGCGATCTTTTGTGTTGTTTCGTGATGTATTCTGAATTATTAAGATTAATTCAACTAGAATCAATTGGAAATGTACTCAAAAGCGCATTAGAACATGCTTTTCCGGAAATTCGGCAATATGTACTCAAACGCTTATATTAAATTCAAATGCGATCTTTTGTGTTGTTTCGTGATGTATTCTGAATTATTAAGATTAATTCAACTAGAATCAATTGGAAATGTACTCAAAAGCGCATTAGAACATGCTTTTCCGGGAAATTCGGCAATATGTACTCAAACGCTTATATTAAATTCAAATGCGATCTTTTGTGTTGTTTCGTGATGTATTCTGAATTATTAAGATTAATTCAACTAGAATCAATTGGAAATGTACTCAAAAGCGCATTAGAACATGCTTTTCCGGAAATTCGGCAATATGTACTCAAACGCTTATATTAAATTCAAATGCGATCTTTTGTGTTGTTTCGTGATGTATTCTGAATTATTAAGATTAATTCAACTAGAATCAATTGGAAATGTACTCAAAAGCGCATTAGAACATGCTTTTCCGGGAAATTCGGCAATATGTACTCAAACGCTTATATTAAATTCAAATGCGATCTTTTGTGTTGTTTCGTGATGTATTCTGAATTATTAAGATTAATTCAACTAGAATCAATTGGAAATGTACTCAAAAGCGCATTAGAACATGCTTTTCCGGGAAATTCGGCAATATGTACTCAAACGCTTATATTAAATTCAAATGCGATCTTTTGTGTTGTTTCGTGATGTATTCTGAATTATTAAGATTAATTCAACTAGAATCAATTGGAAATGTACTCAAAAGCGCATTAGAACATGCTTTTCCGGGAAATTCGGCAATATGTACTCAAACGCTTATATTAAATTCAAATGCGATCTTTTGTGTTGTTTCGTGATGTATTCTGAATTATTAAGATTAATTCAACTAGAATCAATTGGAAATGTACTCAAAAGCGCATTAGAACATGCTTTTCCGGGAAATTCGGCAATATGTACTCAAACGCTTATATTAAATTCAAATGCGATCTTTTGTGTTGTTTCGTGATGTATTCTGAATTATTAAGATTAATTCAACTAGAATCAATTGGAAATGTACTCAAAAGCGCATTAGAACATGCTTTTCCGGGAAATTCGGCAATATGTACTCAAACGCTTATATTAAATTCAAATGCGATCTTTTGTGTTGTTTCGTGATGTATTCTGAATTATTAAGATTAATTCAACTAGAATCAATTGGAAATGTACTCAAAAGCGCATTAGAACATGCTTTTCCGGGAAATTCGGCAATATGTACTCAAACGCTTATATTAAATTCAAATGCGATCTTTTGTGTTGTTTCGTGATGTATTCTGAATTATTAAGATTAATTCAACTAGAATCAATTGGAAATGTACTCAAAAGCGCATTAGAACATGCTTTTCCGGGAAATTCGGCAATATGTACTCAAACGCTTATATTAAATTCAATGCGATCTTTTGTGTTGTTTCGTGATGTATTCTGAATTATTAAGATTAATTCAACTAGAATCAATTGGAAATGTACTCAAAAGCGCATTAGAACATGCTTTTCCGGGAAATTCGGCAATATGTACTCAAACGCTTATATTAAATTCAAATGCGATCTTTTGTGTTGTTTCGTGATGTATTCTGAATTATTAAGATTAATTCAACTAGAATCAATTGGAAATGTACTCAAAAGCGCATTAGAACATGCTTTTCCGGGAAATTCGGCAATATGTACTCAAACGCTTATATTAAATTCAAATGCGATCTTTTGTGTTGTTTCGTGATGTATTCTGAATTATTAAGATTAATTCAACTAGAATCAATTGAAATGTACTCAAAAGCGCATTAGAACATGCTTTTCCGGGAAATCGGCAATATGTACTCAAACGCTTATATTAAATTCAAATGCGATCTTTTGTGTTGTTTCGTGATGTATTCTGAATTATTAAGATTAATTCAACTAGAATCAATTGGAAATGTACTCAAAAGCGCATTAGAACATGCTTTTCCGGAAATTCGGCAATATGTACTCAAACGCTTATATTAAATTCAAATGCGATCTTTTGTGTTGTTTCGTGATGTATTCTGAATTATTAAGATTAATTCAACTAGAATCAATTGGAAATGTACTCAAAAGCGCATTAGAACATGCTTTTCCGGGAAATTCGGCAATATGTACTCAAACGCTTATATTAAATTCAAATGCGATCTTTTGTGTTGTTTCGTGATGTATTCTGAATTATTAAGATTAATTCAACTAGAATCAATTGGAAATGTACTCAAAAGCGCATTAGAACATGCTTTTCCGGGAAATTCGGCAATATGTACTCAAACGCTTATATTAAATTCAAATGCGATCTTTTGTGTTGTTTCGTGATGTATTCTGAATTATTAAGATTAATTCAACTAGAATCAATTGGAAATGTACTCAAAAGCGCATTAGAACATGCTTTTCCGGAAATTCGGCAATATGTACTCAAACGCTTATATTAAATTCAAATGCGATCTTTTGTGTTGTTTCGTGATGTATTCTGAATTATTAAGATTAATTCAACTAGAATCAATTGGAAATGTACTCAAAAGCGCATTAGAACATGCTTTTCCGGGAAATTCGGCAATATGTACTCAAACGCTTATATTAAATTCAAATGCGATCTTTTGTGTTGTTTCGTGATGTATTCTGAATTATTAAGATTAATTCAACTAGAATCAATTGGAAATGTACTCAAAAGCGCATTAGAACATGCTTTTCCGGGAAATTCGGCAATATGTACTCAAACGCTTATATTAAATTCAAATGCGATCTTTTGTGTTGTTTCGTGATGTATTCTGAATTATTAAGATTAATTCAACTAGAATCAATTGGAAATGTACTCAAAAGCGCATTAGAACATGCTTTTCCGGGAAATTCGGCAATATGTACTCAAACGCTTATATTAAATTCAAATGCGATCTTTTGTGTTGTTTCGTGATGTATTCTGAATTATTAAGATTAATTCAACTAGAATCAATTGGAAATGTACTCAAAAGCGCATTAGAACATGCTTTTCCGGGAAATTCGGCAATATGTACTCAAACGCTTATATTAAATTCAAATGCGATCTTTTGTGTTGTTTCGTGATGTATTCTGAATTATTAAGATTAATTCAACTAGAATCAATTGGAAATGTACTCAAAAGCGCATTAGAACATGCTTTTCGGGAAATTCGGCAATATGTACTCAAACGCTTATATTAAATTCAAATGCGATCTTTTGTGTTGTTTCGTGATGTATTCTGAATTATTAAGATTAATTCAACTAGAATCAATTGGAAATGTACTCAAAAGCGCATTAGAACATGCTTTTCCGGGAATTCGGCAATATGTACTCAAACGCTTATATTAAATTCAAATGCGATCTTTTGTGTTGTTTCGTGATGTATTCTGAATTATTAAGATTAATTCAACTAGAATCAATTGGAAATGTACTCAAAAGCGCATTAGAACATGCTTTTCCGGGAAATTCGGCAATATGTACTCAAACGCTTATATTA